>CM066031.1:139497049-139815549 GCA_033557465.1 Ichthyophis bannanicus | reverse complement strand
CGGAGTCGAGCCCGACCGCGTACATCGGAGTAAGTCCATAGGTTGCAGTTCAATCGGCACCGCGGTCACCGAAAAACCGCCAGTTGCTATCCTCGGTACCGAGCACCCCGTTGTCGGTCGGTGTCGGTACCAAGATGTATTTGGTACCCATTCTTCTAGACTAGAGATCGATTCCAAACTCGGCATCGGGGCCCGAGAGCCTGATAATCGAACATGGAAGGCACCGACCGTACATGTAATGAGGACGTCGGTACCGATTCCTAGGTACCGTGTCTGATCCCGGGGAAGGAAGGTCAACCAGTGTCAACTCAATCGGCTGCGAGGGAACCTAGAGTTGCGGATCCTAAATCATCGGAACTGAGCCTTCCGTCCAGCCCAGATACGGTACCGAGGTGAGTCGGTACCCAGTCCTCCAGAATGGAGATCGATTCCGAGACTCGTCATCGTGATGGAAGCTAGGCTAGCGATACACGTCTGGAGGGTACCGACGTCGGTGGTGGTATCTGTGCTGGTACCGATCATGGAAAGTCAATCTGGAGAGGTATCCACCGGTCCCGAAGGCACCGAGGACAACAGATGACGATCTCCTGGGGAGGAGTGTTTCATCCCACACCAGTGCCGATGCCTGGGGGTACCGGTACCACTCAGAAGCAGATACCACCACCGGACAACGGCTGAGTTAATGTGCTTTTGGGGGAAAAAGGGGTGAGCCCCAGGAACAACCTGAAACCCCTTATCTGCTTTGGAGACCGAATACTCCGACCGGGGTTTTGAAAGCCAGTGGGGCCTCAGAGGGCCAAGCCGGAGCCTTCTACATGCTGTGCAGGATACCTACCACTCAAAGGACTGGCTTTCTTACCAGACATGTTTTGGTGGTTTACCTGATCCTGTGTGGAAGAAGAAGGGGACGGTGCCCCTCAGTTGTAGGGCAACCGTGTCTCGATGGACCCCCTCGATGTTGAAGACCTCTTATCACCAAACTGTTGTCCAGGACCCAAGCAGGTTAGCGATCGACTTCGAGGGTCTAAAAATAAAGTTGTACCGCCACAGTCTAAATATTTCTGTGAGAAAGTGTCTGGCGGTTCCATGAAGGAAAAAGAAGAGGCCTAAAGGCCTAATAGGACCGTGGCACACTATGAAGACACAAGATCCCGTTGGAGAGGAGAATTTTACAAGAAAAGAAAAGAAAACACGCGCGGTACCGTTAGCGTCGGGAAGACAGCCGCGACCCACACAAACTTAAGAAAATCAAAAACCTAGAATTTTCTGTTGTGACAGTAGTAATTTCCCCCTGCCGGCTCCGCGGAAAAAAACGAAAACTGAGGTAGAGGCATGAAAAGGCGGGAAGGCAGCACGCAGGCATGGTGGGATGCTTCCAAAAGCTCTTTGATTGGATGCTGGGAAGCGTTCCCGAGCGCGGACTCCATCGGTACCGATCCATACCCATATGTGAAGACTCATTCCTGCTTGTTTCCTGCGAGATAATAAACTATGCAATACGTAAAAGACGACAAAGTAAAATAGAGAGGCTTTTGGAAACCACTAAAAACCGCCTGCTTTGAAACCACCGAAACCTCCTATCAACATGAGTATGCCTTATCTGCAACTTCTGCTGCAACCAAACATCGTGAAGAGGGAGCACTCAAACAATTGAACACTAGGCATACTTTGGGCTTACTGTTCATGTGTAACTAAAATGGTAACATGAGAATTGTTAAATTAAATAATAAAGCACAATTATACAGAGAATCACCAGGATATAATAAAAAACAGCATTATATGTCACTCAGACATGGCCATTACTTGCCTTTTTTTAAAAAGTGGTAACTACAAATATCGAGAAAAATAACCTTTTCTAGAGGTTCAAGGAAACCGGGGGGACAACAGACTCATTAAAAAATAATAAATAACAAGGTGCTAAAACTCATGCTAATTAACGTTGCTGATAATTACAGGAATTACGGACAAATCTGCTTCTTCGATTTAATCCATTTGGCTCTAAACTAATCAAACTCAATATATAATAACGCTGTTTCAAAGTTTGAGCAATGCTTTATACAATATCTCACTGTCACACACCGATGTCCCCCGTGGCCAAAGGCTTAGGTATTTCAGTGGGGCAGTATTCTAATGGCCGGTAGGTAGAACTTCTGCGGAAGGCTCTTGAAAAGCCTTCTGGGACCTGTAGTTTCCAACACCAGCCAAAGAAGTGTAGTTGTAGGACGACAAAGGTGTGGAAGGTTTATATACAGGCTTTATTCCCCATCCAGGTGAGGATTCATAACCGTGGAAAACAAAAAGGAATGACACCCATTCGTCTGATAACAAAATTAAAGAAGTACTCAACAAAACGTGGCTTACTTCAGCATATGCAAACCAAATCACGAAGGAGAAAAAAGAAAACAGTCCTTTTACCTTGCAAACACTATTTCTTCCTGCTTTCTTTTGTATACATTTCTTACTGCTCTCTACCGCAAGAGCAGATAATATACAATCAGCCACAGTGTATGCACAGTTCATATCACTCCCTTCTAGAGATTTTCATATGACTCAAACTGCCTTTCTTCACAGTTAGAATAAACTTCTCCTAGAATCAAAGTCCCGTTGTACTTGCAACGTTCTTGCCGATGAGTCAGAGCATTCCCCTCCTCCACTAAACTAGAGGCCAGTGGGTGATTACCGTATTCAATGTAATCAGGCTCCTGAGAGCTACACAATTCTTGGTAAGTGCAAAGGCAAAGTGCAAATATCTTAACCTCTTCTACTATGGTTAATACGCCTACCTTCTGGCACTCCCACTTCCTGGTCTCTAGTCTGAGCAAAGCTCTGTTTGTAAAAAACACTTTCTCCGGTTTTCCTCTCTGACTTCCTTCCAGTTATAAAACTTCCATCAGGGTAAAAACTGTCCCTGGCTGAATACCTGGAGCTGGGTACTTTGTACCTCCTGGACTTGGACCCTGGGCTGCCACCTCTGCTTACTCCATAGCAAGATTCTTGGGGGATTTGGACGGCTGTGCACTGCTCCTCACAAGGGACTCCCTCACAGTCACCAGCCTCGTATGCCCCTGGCAATCTCTCTTTCTCCGTCCTTCCAATCCTACTGGTTCTGCTTTCACTCCTTGCAGCTCTCCCAGCTCCTTCCACGAGAGTCCTTCTCCTCTCCGTGTCGGTCTCTCTCTCTGTGTCTCTTCCTCCTCCTCTGTCTCCTTTTCTTTCTCTTCCCCCTTTTCCCTCAGGTAAGTAACTTTTAAATATGTTTGTCCTGGTGTTAATTTGGGCTCCACCCTTACGCAGCTGCCTCCCCTTTCCTAATGATTTTTGAGCTGAGCTTGGGTTTGGGCGTTCCCTTACACCTCGTGACTCTATTTGTATCCATTGCTTATGGCAACCTTTCTCCACGTGTGAGCCTAAGCTGTCAGTTTTCAGCTATGTTCTGCTCAAAGTTACTTAGTTCCCTGGGTTCTGACAGCGCTACCTCATGACACTCCCCCTCTCAATTATGGCATTACAGTCCTTAAAACTAAATATTTTAAATCCCTAATTGTATGTGTTCTTTGTACCCAATGTGAAACAAGGGGTTTATCTGGAACCTCCCTTTGTATGCAACGTCTATGCTCTATGATTCTTGTGCGTATTTGTCTCTTAGTTTTTCCAACATAAATTAAATTGCAGGGGCATAATATTGCATAGACCACCTTCTCTGTTAGACAGTTAGAAAAATTATTTAAATAGACCTTCTGATGTGTTAATGGATGTGTAAAAACATCTTTCACCAAAATAGTGTGTGAACAAACAGAGCAGTTGCCGCATGTAAAATGTCCCTTTAATTTTGGTTGTGGTTTATGAAAAGTAAGAGCTGAAGGTAACTAATATGTTGGCCAAATTAGGGTTACGTTTATATGCTATCATCACCTTTTTTGATGCAAATGCTGGTAGTGTTGTCAAAAGGTACCATTCCTGCTTTAATATGTTTATAATCTCCTTTGAGTAGTTCGTAAAAGTGAGGGAACACACCACCTTATATGTTTTAGGACGCTCTTTCTTTTGTAGAAGTGTTGCATGGTCCCTAGTGCCACGCCTTGAAATAGGTCTTTTTATGCAAGTTTGTGGGTACCCTCATTGTTTGAACCTCTGATACATTTTAATTGCATGCTACTAAAAATCTGTCTCCCTGGTGCAGAGTCTCCTAATTCTCAAAAATTGACTCCAGGCAAATTGTTTTTCAAGGATGTATTGTGGAAGCTATCGTAGTTCAAAAGGGTGTTTCTGTCCGTTGGTTTAAATCAGTGATGAACACATCTTTATCCTTCCTTATCATGATATCTAGGTATGCTCTGAACTAAATAAACCCTCAAATTGAAGATTCTGATCTAAGGAATTAAACTACCTAAAAAAATCTTGTAGTTTTAATTCTGTACCGTCCCATATCATCAGAACGTCGTCTATGTATCTTTTCCAAAGACGGATGTGTGTCTTAAAAGGATGAAAAGTGAGATATTGCTTTTCGAATTCTGCCACTATAAATTCACAACTTCTGGGGCCATAGATGACCCCATGGCCACTCCCTTAATCTGTTATAAAAAAATCCTTTAAAACTGAAAAATTCTCCATCATGGCCAGCAATGCTAATGGTGTAAGAAAAAGGTGGAATACCGAATGGGTCTTGTTCTTTGGATTAACGTAATTGGCAAGAACCTCTAATGCTGCCTTCTGAGGAATATTAGTTTACAATGAGTTGATGTCTAAAGTAACAAGTAATAACCCCTCGTGATATCCTTGAAAATCCTGTAGAATATTAATAATATGCGTAGAATCCCGTACGTAGGATTCTACTTTAGTAACAAACGGCCTTAGAAAAATGTCTAAGAATTTTGACAATGGTTCTAACAGGGATCCGATAGCGGAAACTATCGGGCGCCCTGGAGGGTTTTGTAGAGATTTGTGAATTTTAGGGATCATATAATGGTCAGGAATAATCGGGCTAGGTACTGTCAAAAACGACAATTCCTTAGAAGTCAAGTATCCAGCTTCTTTGCCTATATATAAAAGGGCATCTACCCATTGCTGTAAGGCCTTAGTGGGGTCATCATAAATCTTTGATAAAATTCAGTATCATTTAACTGTCGTGTTACTTCTTTAATATAAGAAGACGATCTTGTATCACAAGGGCGCCACCTTTACCAGTGGTTTGATTGTTATAGAGTTGTTATTGCGGAGACCATGAAGTGCCGATTTTTGTAAACCTGAAAGATTATAAAAAAACTTTTTCTTCTTCTGATAAAGTTCTTGTATCTTTGAAAGAACTACTTCTTTCATAAGTTGTAATAATAGGCTTAATATTGGATGGTGGCATCCAAGTTAAAGGCTTTTTTAATCACTGAAAGATCTGTGTTAACATTATTGGTATTATCAAAATGATCTATAATCTTTAATTTGCGGAAAAATCTAAACAGTTAACATGAGTTGTAAATTTATAATGTGTTTTTGGTGGGTGCAAATGATAACCGTTTTTCCAAAACTTGCATTTCTATATTAGTAAGTTGGTAATTGGAGAGATTAATTATTCTACTTACAAATCCCAATCTAGTGGTCCTCTTGATGGTGGACCTTGCCCCCTCCCCCCTCCCTTGTTGGGGGTAATGAGACTGTTGGTACTCCCTGGATCGGGTTTGACGATTGAGTGGTGATTTGTTTGGATACTGAAGGAGCCACGCCCACCTCCTTTCCAAAGGGCATCCATCCGAAAATTTCGGGAGGGACTGGCTGGTTGCCGATGGGAAGGAGGTGGTGCAGTGGATAAAAGAGAACCAGAGGGTTCAAATTGATCCTTAGATTGATGTCTGCTCCTCTTATAGCTCCTTTCCTGGTTTGGAGAAGCTGAAGAAGACCTATGTTTGGATTTAGATGTATTTCTAGAGTCTTTTTCTAGAGTGTTGTCTAGGTGACTGTGGGGGCCTTCTATAAGAGGTACTTCGTTGTCTACCTTTAAATTCTGAACCGTTGTAGGTCCAATAATAAACTGTGTTAAGCTTATAATCCTCTTCGTCCCTTTTGAATTTCTTAATCTTGATATCCTTGATCTCTTTTCTATATTCTATTGTATGATTATCAAATCTCTTTTTCTCCGCCTCAAATTGCACATCCTGTTTTTTAAGTTTCTCCATTGCAGAATCTAATTGAGGTTTTAGGACTTCTGCCCTGCGTCTGGTAAGTATTGATAAGTAAAATCATCAGATCTAAAGAGCACTTGTTTAAAATCTTAATCCAAACTGACATAAAAGATTGATCGTCCTTAAACATTCCTGGAGCCTTTTGCATCCTTCTGTTCATATAGTAATACCAATATATAACATATGTCTACTTGATATGTTTTTGTATCTAGTACAGTTAAGGTTATATATTATTTCTTTATATGTTAATTTAGACTTGATTTTAAAATTTTGGCCATGTGTCTCAACATTATATATATTTTTTATTTTACTGCATATAGTTGTTTTTAGCTTGTAAATTATTTTTTATTAGTCTTGTATACAACATACCTACGGTGCATAACTGTAAGTAGGATATAATGGATTGTCAATTGTATTTAGTCCTCCTGATCAATATGTCTACAATTGGAGGTGACTTCATACTGCCCTGTGTCTATTTTAATGCAGTACTTATTTATGTAGTAACAACATTTATATATATGTAATACTTATTTATTTAAATGCTGTTTATTATGTTTGATCGTATTATTTATTACATTATCCTATGAACATTTTTTATTTTATTTTGTTTTATTAATTTTATGTTTTATTTCTTTTTTCATACGTTTCATTTTCCCCTGAGGAAGGCGTTTGGCCGAAACGCGTTGGGACATATCAATAAAGCACCTTGTGATCATCACTCGCTCTTTGCTCTTTGGGGCTAGGTAGGCCTTGGCCGCATGGCGGTCGCGCGGGAACTGCGCGAAACTAGGCTGCTGCGATCGGAACAGATATTTCTGTTACTTGCAGCTCATTTCAGCTGGTTTTGTGGGACAGAGCCTCGGGGGCGTTCCAGACCCCTTTCCTTGAGAAAAGAAAAAAAAAGGAGATTTAAACCTAGAGAGTGGTTTGCTCTAAGCCAGCATGCCTTCTAGGCCTCAGTGTTACCTATGTGGGGCCAGAAGAGGATCAATCTCGGAGGAGGGGGTGGTGCAGGTCTGTGCACAAGAGGCAGCAGCAGGGGAGGGGGCAGAGGAAAAGTCAGTGGTGGTTCAAAAGACAGAGTATTCTGCCTCTTCCGGAACCCCTCATCACTCCTGCTGCGCAGCGGCCGGAACCAGTGCCGGGGCCGTCTTCGGCTCCGTATGTCCCTGCGTCACAACCCCTTTTCCAGGGAGGATTGGCGGCTATATTTTCACAGGATTTCATGACACTGCTCCAGCAGGCCCTGGGAGGGACTAGCGGAGGGGCGACAAGACCTACGGCACCAGGGTGGAGCTGGGGTTGAAGCGCCCTGGGACCCCTATGGGCATGGGGAGCGGGTACGCCCCACTTAAAAAGGCTAGGGTAGTTAGAGACAGGGTGGAGAGAGCAGAACAGACCTTGGTCTCGGAGGATCAATCAGAGAATTTGGAGGATTCAGAGATGGAGCAAGGTGAGATGGAAGAAGGTGAGATAGCAGAACAGGAGGACCAGGCGAGAGTGGGTTAGAGTCTTTAGGTGAAAGGAGTTGTTCAGCACTTATCTCGGAGACACTGAAGGCGTTGAACATGCCCGACAGCGGGGCAAGCGGAGGATTCCACCTTGGAAGATCCGCTTTTGCAGGCAGTTAGGAAGTCCCAAAAGGCTTTCCCAATGCATAGGGTGTTTAGGGAAATGATTCAGGAAGAATGGGACATGCCGGAGGCAGGGCTGAAGGGCTCCAGAATAATGGCTCGCATGTATCCGTTGCAAGAAACAGGATAAGGATCTTTTAAAGGTAGATGCAGCAGTTTTTCTGTGGTTACTAAGAAGATGACAATACTGGTGGAAGGAAGTGCTGCGCTTAAGGATTTCCAGGATAGAAAGTTGGACACGCTGTTGAAGCAGGTCTTCGAGGTTAATGCTCTTTCCCTGCAGGCTTCCATTTGTGGAGCATGGGTGGCAAGGGCTTGCCTTCGATGGTCCCAGAGAACTAGCGGACTGCAGGTGGACGAGGCGGTCGAGGAAGCGTCCCGGAAGGAATCAGGGGCGGCTTATTTGGCGGATCTGCAATATGATCTTATCAGAGGTCTTTCTAAGAGTATGGCGTCGGTGGTGTCGGCGCGTAGATATCTGTGGCTGCGTAGTTGGGCAGCAGATGGGGATTTGGAGAAATTAGCGAAGGACCTAGGAGAGTCTAAGGGTGGCAGGTTGCCGGAGGACAAGCAGAAGCAGGGCTGGCCGCAACCGACTTCCAAACGTCAGCAGCGAGAGTTTCGGCGTTTTCGTCCATCAAGGTTCGGTTCTTCTACTTCTACTGTGGGAGTGAACAGGGCGGAGTTTGGGGATGGCATAAGAGGAGTTTGCACTTATACCGATAGATTATAAAAATCTCTTTAATCTACACAGGTACACATGGAACGTAAGCGCGAGCATTTTGTACCTGCTCTCGAGACAAGCAGGTGCCTACTGGCATTATAAACAGCACGAATGTAGATGCCTCCCTCGTAAAACTACCGCCTAAAAGCCTGATTTTACACAGGGCTTCTAGGGAGGAGCAGGGACATATGGATAGTGCTGCTGAATATCATCCGGTCGCCTTGGCACTATCTGGATGCCAAGAGGTTTGTGATTAACACACAGCTGTGTGGCTGCACACCTTTTCTGTGCTGTATCTTCTTCATGGAATGCGCTACCTGTCAGAGCTTGAAATCTAAATATTTAGGATGAAACTATTATCCATGCTGCTGTTGTTAAGTGCCGTCGAGTCAGTATCGACTCATGGTGACCCCCTAGATGGTTGTCCTAAACTGTGTTCGGTCTTTAGTCAGGCGGCTCATTGTGGTGGATAGAGTGGCACCTTAATTCTCGTGCTTATCACCTATCTGTATCTTATCATTCCTCCTTGAATTACCCTAGTCTCCTGTTGTTGCTGTATGATCTGTCTTGATTAGATTGTAAGCTCTGAGGAGCAGGGACTGTCTCTTACTTGTACATGTACACTGTTGCGTACGCCTCATTGTGCTATATAAATAACAAAAGTAGTAGAACACATGAAGGTGTTCACTTTAATGCTTTACTGTTCCAACAAAAATATTCATTTTACACAGCAACATACAGTACATAGTAAAATAGTATATGAAGTCAGATAAAGACCAGTATGGTCATCTAGTTTGCCCAGGAAGGTGGCTCTGTGCAAGTCACCTACCCCCCTCCCATTAAAAGATATTTAAGTTTGCATTGATTTCATTCTCTTGCTATAAAGGGATCCACTATGTCTGTCCCATGCCATTTGGAATTCTGTCACTATATCTGACCCCACAGCCTCCAGCGGGGGCATTCCATGCATCTACCACTCTTTCAGTGGAAATGTATTTCCTGATGTTGCTTTTAAGTTTACTGCCTTGAAGCTTCATCATATGCCCTCTAGTTTTACAGCTTCCCCTTCTTTGAAAAAGGTTTGTTGGTTCATTATTTTTCACCCCAGCCTGCTCCCCTTGGAATTCACCCTCCAACAGCAACATGTCCTGGATAACACATAATATGCTTCTTAATTCTTCCCCTCACCTCCCCCTGTCCCTCCTGGATAATCAGATATAATAGAACAGGAAGGAGCTATAATGCAGCATTATCCAGAAAATCTGGATCTGTTACAGCAGATCTCACTGTGCTAAATTGTGGCAGGTGAAGGCCTGTGATCCACATTGTCTGATATAAGCAAACAAGCCTAACTAGCTTGACCTGTAAATGAAGCTTGTGAAGAGGCCCATAGGAATTGCACATCCCCCAATATGCTGCTGTAGAATTAGAACTCAGTAAAGTATTGAAATAGCTTAGACAAGCAAAACAGATGGAAAAATACAGAAAAATATGTTTAAAAGTCACTGATAAGAGGATACAGTTGTGAAGGATTTAATTAAGACTGCTGACAGATGAGTTACAGAGCCCTGCTCCCCTGCACGTATTAACTAGCCCAATAGCCTTGAAAGTAGGAAAGTAACAAGTTGGTGAACAGGCCATTGTAATTGGGACTAGAAGGGGGGTAAGCAGGTGCTGAGCCCACTGAAAGAACATAATTGGATAATCATATCAATACCGGGACCAATAGAAGGGGTACGGGAGGTACGGGAGGTTACCGGGACCAATGAAATGTTTTTCTATACCTAGAATGGAGCAAAAGTCTATAAAAGTTGTTGTATTGCCAGAGAACTTTGCTCAGCCATTTTGAAATTGACTTTGCTTGAGACTTGTGCACAAATAAATGATTTGGACCTTCTGAACAGACTCCTGGTATTATTGGTTTGTCTGCGCTCTGCTGCTGCTACATATTCTTGGTGCGTTGGCCGGGAAGTTGTGGAATCAGAGTGTATATAGGGCAATATACCACGACTTTCCGCCTCTATAGGCTTGGTCCTGCCGGGATCACGCCCTTCCGACGGGGGCAGCTCCCTGGCGCCGCCGGTCCCTTGCATCGGAGGAAGCTGGTCGGACCTCGGCGGGTGCCAAGCCCGGCTGGAGCCAACGCCTCGAACCCGAGTGAGGGGAGTCCGAGGTCCAACTCATGCGCCTGCTTGGGAAGTTTGAGGACCGGATCCGGTGAGTAGAGTTTTGATTTGTTATGTCTAGACAGATAAGAAAGAGCAGTGCTGCCATTTGAACTTGGAACTTGGAAATTGGTAAGAGAGCTTGATCACCTCTCCAAGACGGGCCGAGTAACCCCGCATGAGTATTCGCAGGGCGAAACCCCCATCTTCTTGTATTTTGGAAATTTAATAAGACTAGTCGGAATAGATAGAAACGAATGCATTCTGGGATACGTTGCTAGCATGATTGTGTGGATGAAGTGTGAATGAGAGGTCTGGCAGCACGGACCAAGCGAAGGCGGACCCCTGAGTAGCGCATTTCCTGACCGGGCGACCGCGTTCAGGTCGCGAAAAGGGGGAAGCGATTGTCATCTTGTCTTGTTACTTGTTCTCCTTATACGTTTCCAGGGCCGTGAGGACCCCTTACCCACGGTCCGCCCTCCTTTTCCCTTTTGTTTGTTGTTGCGCGCACACATCGAAATGGGAGGGGCGGGGTCTACTAGGAACACTCCATTAGAATGTATGATCGCACATTTTAAAGAAGGATATTCTGGAGATTATGGTATTAAAATGACTGCAGCCCGTTTACAGATTTTGTGTACTAGGGAGTGGCCCGATCTAGACCCTACCTGGCCCCGAGAGGGAACTTTTAATGTAGGAATTATCCAGTTAGTACACCGTAGAGTGCGGATAGCGCACCCCGATCAGTACCCCTATATAGATTCCTGGTTAAGTATTTGTGAAGATCCGCCCCCTTGGGCGCAGCGCTGTTATGAAGAACAGTGCAGAATAATGTTAGCAAAGACAGATTATAGTCAGAAAATAGAACAGCCTAGAACGAAAGGAAAGGATAAGAAGTCCAGGAAGAAGCCCATCCTGGTAGATCCTGATTCCCCAGAAATGGTTTCCCGATAGCCTCAAACCCCAGGCCCAGTAAGAGCCGCCCGGCGTCCCGCCCCAGAAACCCCGAGACAGCCGAGACGGGACCCCACCCCTGAGCTATTACCCAAAGAGCAGGAAGATGAACCCTCTTTACTTGAAGGTGAATCGTCCGGGACAGAAAAAGGAGAGTCAGATACAGAAACAGAGCAATTAGAAACTGAAACTTCCATAAGTGATACTGACAGTGTAAAAATGGTTGCCAGCGCTAGTTTGCCAGTAAAAAGTGCATCTAAAGTGAAACACGCAGAAAAGAAGAAGGTGACCCCTGATAAGACAGTTACGAAAATATCCCTCAGATCCCAAAAGACATCTACTGCCAAGATGATGCCCTTACGGCAAGTCCCGGGGGTGCCTGTAAAGAATGATGACGACGAGGTGGTAGCGGGACCCCTAAGTTATGTGTATGTCCCTTTCTCTACAACTGATTTGTTAAATTGGAGGACACATTATGCCTCCTATACCAATAAACCCTTAGAGCTTACAGAGTTAGTGAATACTATTATGGAAACCCACCAACCAACTTGGGCAGATTGCCGCCAACTCTCCTGACCACTCTATTCACGACAGAGGAGCGAGCACGAATTAGAAAAGCAGCTATTGATTGGCTGGCGGATAACCCCGTAGCTCCGGGACCAGGGACGGGAAGAATAGACCATCGGGAAGCGGCCCAGAGAGAATTCCCGAATGAAGACCCCCGATGGGATCCAAATACAGAGCTAGGCTCCACAGCCCTAGCCCATTTTCGCCAAGGCTTTTTACAAGGTCTGAAAAGGGGGGGCCAGAAAGCTATGAACCTTTCCAAAGTTGCAGGAGTTATCCAAGGTATAGATGAGAGCCCCGCAGAATTTCATGAAAGATTAACTGAAGCATACAGAATGTATACTCCCTATGATCCCGAGGCACCAGGAAGTTTATGTATGGTGAATTCTGCTTTTGTAAATCAGTCTCAACCAGATATTAGACGTAAATTACAAAAATTAGAAGGGTTTGCAGGCATGAATACAACTCAGTTATTGGAAGTCGCTCATAAAGTGTATGTGAATCGTGATAATGAAAGGCAGAGAGAATGTGATCGAAAGATGAAGAAGAAAGCTGATTTTTTGGCTGCGGCCATAGTTGAACAGAAAAGGGGAGGTACCCCTAGTCGACGGAGCAGAGGAAGGGGGCGGGGCTGAAGTGGAAGCCGGCCCCAGCTAGGCGTAAACCAATGCACCTATTGCAGAGAGGAAGGACATTGGAGAGATGCATGCCCGCAACTCGAAGACGCCCAGCAAGATGACGAAAACAATCATCAGTGGAGAGAAGAAAGACGAGGCCGTCCCCGAAACCGCGGAGGAGCCAATCGAGAACAATTCCAGCGAGAAAGAGGAGAAGCAATACAAGCATTGACTACGACAGCCCATGATGATGATGACGTGGATTAGGACAGACCGGGCTCCGAGTTTGCTTTAGGTCTCCAGGAGCCTATGGTCGGAATACAAATAGGAGACCAAGTTATGAACTTTATGGTTGATACTGGAGCAGAACATTCAGTAGTAGACAAAAAGATAGCCCCATTTTCTACACAAGCAGTCACCATTATAGGAGCAACTGGTGCCAAAGCTACAAAATCTTTTCTTCAGAATCATATATGCAGTCTAGGAGGACAGCAAATAACTCATCAATTCCTTTACATGCCCGAATGTCTAGTGCCACTGCTGGGACGAGATATGTTAGCCAAACTTCAAGCACAAATATCTTTCTCTGAAAAAGGAGAAATGCAAATGACAGTAAATCCCCAAGTCAAACCAGCAGGAATAATGCTGCTGACAGTTCCTCGAGAAGAAGAATGGAGGTATTACATTGATGACTCTGTCCGGGACACTTATTTCGAACAAACTTTGAAGAACATCCATGCACCACCTGGAGTATGGGCAGAAGGCAGTCCTCCAGGCCTAGCCAAACATATAGCTCCGGTAATTGTAACCCTTAAGACTAGTGCTACACCAGTACATGTCAAACAGTACCCTCTCCCAAGAACTGCAATTGAAGGCATTCATCGCCACTTGCAAAGATTACTCGAATATGGCCTACTAAAAGTATGTCAATCCCCATGGAACACTCCACTTTTGCCAGTAAAGAAACCTGGGACAGATGATTACCGCCCAGTGCAAGACCTAAGGAGAGTGAATGAAGCAGTTGAAACTATACATCCAGTTGTACCCAATCCTTACACTCTTCTAGGACTGATACCTGCTGAAGCTACCCACTTTACTGTACTAGATCTAAAAGATGCATTCTTTTGCATAAGATTAGCCCCTGTAAGTCAAATATTGTTTGCATTTGAATGGCAGGACCCCATCTCTGGAAGAGGGGGCCAACTCACATGGACACGATTACCCCAAGGATTCAAGAATTCGCCTACCATCTTTAGTGCTGCACTAAATCAAGACCTTTCCAGCTATCCAGTGGCCCCGGGGAAGAGAGTGCTTCTCCAATACGTGGACGATCTGCTGATAGCTGCCGTATCAGAAAGCGAATGTATACAAGCCACCAAAGATCTCTTGCAGTTACTAGATGAAGCTGGATACAAAGTTTCCAGAGCAAAAGCACAGCTATGTCAAAAAGAAGTGAAATACTTGGGTTTTCGTATAACCCAAGGAAGCCGAAGATTAGGCAGAGAGAGAAAAGAAGCAGTATGCAGAATTCCAACCCCAACAACCAGAAAGCAAGTCAGAGCCTTTCTGGGAGCGGCAAGATATTGCCGAATCTGGATACCCAACTTTGCCCAAATTGCCAAATCACTGTATGAAGCCACAAAAGGAGAAGAAAAGTCGCCACTGGAGTGGGGACGAGCAGGATACAGCCTTCAAGAAGTTAAAGGAAGAATTAATGTCATCACCAGCACTTGGACTACCAGATGTTCACAAGCCTTTCCACTTGTTTGTACATGAAGCACAGGGAAATGCCTTAGGCATGTTGACTCAGAAATTGGGAAATTGGGAGCGACCTGTAGCATACCTATCGAAACAGTTGGACACTGTGGCCAAGGGATGGCCACCTTGCCTGAGAGCAGTTGCAGCTACAGCATTATTAGTGAGTGAAGCAGACAAGCTCACATTAGGACAGAACATACGAGTCACTGTGCCACATGCAGTCCTTGCCCTCATGGAACAAAAAGCAAATTACTGGCTCACCAATTCCCGAATGTTGAAATATCAGAGCATGTTATGTGAAAACCCACAGATACAACTGGAAGTGAGTCATGCCTTGAATCCAGCCACCTTGATACCCATTAGTGAAGAACTCCCAGAACATGACTGTATCGAAGTCATGGACACTGTATTCTCCAGCCGACCTGACCTGACAGATTTGCCCATAGACAATCCTGACCAGATTTATTATGTTGATGGGAGCAGTCTCATCCTCAATGGACGACGCTGTGCCGGATATGCAGTCGTCACTCAACACGAAGTAGTTGAGTCATCAGCTCTAGCCTCAGGCACATCAGCCCAGAAAGCAGAATTGATAGCACTTACCCGAGCACTACTATTAGGAGCGAAACTTCTGTTAAATGTATATACAGACTCCAAATATGCCTTTACTACCCTACATGCCCATGGAGCTCTCTACAAAGAACGAGGGCTCATCACATCCGGAGGAAAATCAGTCAAGTATGGCCCCGAGATACTGATGTTACTTGATGCAGTTTGGGCCCCAACTCGTGTAGCTGTCATGCATTGCAGAGGACATCAAGCAGGAAAAGGAGAAGTTGCCCGAGGAAATAGGTTTGCAGATGCCTCAGCACGACAAGCAGCTATGACAGGACAAATTACATCCCAAGCCATGCCAATGCAAGCAGCATTGTTTCCAGTACCTTTAAACTTATGGACACCACGATATACCACCAAAGAATTAGATTACTACTGTAACAAGGAAGATGGAGTACTGAAAGATGGATGGATTGAGCTGCCACCAGCAGAGGGCAGTCAACCCCCTGGACGAATAGTAATTCCCGAACTGTTAGGACCATCCTTTGTCAAAGCCTTTCACGAAGCCACCCACTATGGGAAAAGTGCTATGGAAAAAGCACTCAGACCACATTTTTACATTACTCTATTGACAACCATATCAGCTTCAGTAGCACGTCAATGTCTAACTTGTGCCAAAAATAATGCCAAGCAAGGCCTTATAACAGCACCCCGAGTTCAGTCAGGGATGCACCACCTCCAAATTGATTTTACCGAAATGCCAAGAGCCAATGGATATCATTACATATTAGTATTAGTCTGTACTTTCTCTGGGTGGGTAGAAGCCTTCCCAACCAGAACTGAGAAAGCCCGAGAAGTTACCAAAGTTTTAATGAGAGAGATTGTCCCTAGGTTTGGAATTCCAGCAGTAATAGGGTCAGACAATGGACCCTCATTTGTCTCCCAGATTACTCAACAGTTAGCAAAAGCTTTGCAGATACAATGGAAGCTCCACTCTGCATATAGACCCCAGAGTTCAGGGAAAGTTGAGCGAATGAATCGTACTCTAAAAGCCCAAATGTCTAAGCTTTGTCAGGAGACACACCTAAAGTGGCCCCAAGTGCTCCCAATAGCTTTACTCAGAATACGCTCAGCTCCTGTAAAATCAACAGGTTTTTCCCCTTTTGAAGTTCTGTATGGTAAACCCCCACCAATAGTGCAGGGAATTAAAGGAAGTCTAGCCCAAATTGGTTCAGAAATAACCAGGCAAGAACTCCTAGCTCTTAGTTTTGTTCTGCAGACTCTCCATGCGTGGATCCAAGACCAGTTGCCTATCAACTTGACGGAACCTCTGCATCCCTACCAGCCTGGTACCTCGGTGTGGATCAAAGATTGGAAGAAGACACCGTTGGAACCCCATTGGAAGGGACCATACACCGTCATCCTGTCTACCCCAACTGCAGTAAAGGTAGCAGAGATCGACGCCTGGATCCACCACAGCAGAGTCAAGCCTGCCGCTGATCCTGAACCTGAGCAGTGGACAGCAGAACAGCATCTTGATACACCCTTGCGAGTTACTCTGAGACGGCAGCCAGCAGTTTGAACACTTTGCCACAGTGCCTTGCAGTAGCCAAGTCTTTCGAAGAGGATTGCTGTTTTCCATGCAGCAACGGTTTTGGTTCAACGAACCCAATCTGTGTGTGATTTACCACACTACTTTGATAATACATTGATTGACCAAACTTCACAAGCCAACTGAAATTGCTAAGTTGGTTAATGTGCAATGGACAACTTGAGGATCTTCAATCAACACCCAGCACCCGTTGAATTGCTTCATTAGCGAACGGGACGAAGAAAAGAACGTCGTGGTCAAGATCTGCAAGTTGAGGATTCAGAAGAACTCCAATCAACATGTATCTTTACCTTTGCTTTGCCCTGGTTGCCTGCTTTGGAGGTTTTGAACTGATTTATGCCTTACCTCCATGCACTGCTTGCATTACTTCTACTCGAACTGGACTAAAAGTAACTCAGACTTTGATTTACCATTCTTATTATACCTGCACTGGTAAAGTGACTCGGTGTATATATAACACCACTGAACTAAATGTTTGTACTAATGGTAAATCTAGAGTATGCTATAATCCGCATCAGAATCCATCCTATTACACGTTGGAAATACGATGGAAGGATGCAGATGGACCTATAATAACTGCTACACAACCACTTAAAGATACTAGTAGACCTGTTGTTTTGAATTTCGATGCCTGTAATGTTATAAACAGAGATAGGAGTGGAGGAGTAGCCTAGTGGTTGGGGCAAGGTACTTCAGGCCGGAAGGTCGGGGGTTCAAATCCCACTAGAGGACAGCAACCTTGGGCCGGAAGGACTGGGGTTTCTAGTCCCACAGGTGCTCCTTGTGGTCTTGGGCAAGCCACTTAACCCTCCATAGCCCAAGTTCCCTGTAAAATAGTTATCTCCAAGTTATAATACCCTGTTCAATGTAATTTCAGTTTGTTCAATGTAAACCGCACTGATGCAGAATAGCGCGGTATATAAGAGAATGTAAATAAATAAATAAATAGTCGCTCCAATTGTGGTACCTGGGAAAAAGCGTATCGAAATGACCATAAGTATATGTGCCCAGAAGGTGCCACAGGATGGAGAAAGTGTACAGGTAAAAAGGAGCCAGGCTATAGTACTGCCCCAGAAGCAGATTACTATTGCCCGAATTGGGAATGTGTTTTTTATGCTACATGGAATGATGGTATAGTTGACGAAAAGATAGATAAACGAATGGCCACTCTAACCAAGTCAACAACAGATGACAAATGTCAGAAAGATGCTTGTAACCCCTTACACTTACGGATACGCAATCCTAGTGTATGGAAACAAGGATACAAATTTGGTCTACATATTGCAGGTACTGGATCAGATCCAGGAACCATTGTGTATATAAGATTGAATACCCAAGCCCATAAGTCATCTAAATATCATATCCATAACACCTTCTATGAGGCCATGCATGTAAATAAGTTTGAAATCCCTCATCCTTCTCAGAATTTATTTTTAGAATTAGCCGGAGCAGTAGTATCTAGTCTCAAAATCTCAGATTGTTATTTCTGTGGCGGAACCCAAATGGGTGACCAGTGGCCATGGGAAGCTCAAGAATTAAATTATTCTCTGACTTACAATCAGACTGAATTACACAAGGCTACTAGCGAATGGGTGTTAGCACACTCAATTGTTGGACGTCTTTGCTATACCAGAACTGGACCTCAGTTCACCCAACAGGTAGGACAGCTGGTCTGTCTTAGCCAGAAATTCTATAATGCCACTACCAAAAAGACGTCATGGTGGTCAGGAATCATACACCCTGAACCTCCTAACCCATTAGCCAGATTTCCTGAACTTGCTGATTTATGGACTAATCTTGCCAAAACCCATGCTTGGCAAGCCCCACCTGGCCTATATTGGATCTGTGGAAACCGAGCGTATGCACGACTCCCGCCCCAGTGGGGAGGAGCATGTGTCTTAGGGACCATCAGACCTTCTTTCTTCCTGTTAAACACTGAACATGGAGAACAATTAGGATACCCAGTATATACTACCCACCGACACAAAAGAGCATTGAGACAGAAGAGATCACCCCTCCAGGTAGGCAAGTGGGAGAAGTGGAAGGGTGATGATTGGCCACCAGAGAGAATCATTGAGTATTATGGGCCTGCCACTTGGAATGATGATGGTATGCATGGTTATCGAACCCCAGTCTATATGATTAATCGTATTATTCGCTTACAAGCAGTAGTTGAAATAATAACCAATGAAACTAGCCAAGCTCTTACACTTTTAGCCAGACAAAGTACTCAGATGCGCACTGCTATATATCAGAATCGCTTAGCACTTGATTATTTGTTAGCAGCTGAAGGAGGAGTATGTGGTAAGCTGAATTTAACTAATTGTTGTTTAAAAATAGATGATAAGGGTCAAGTAGTTGAAGAAATTGCTAAGGATATGCAAAGACATGCTTATGTGCCAGTACAGACTTGGCACTCACTGAAATTCCCTAACTGGTTTGCTAACCTTTTCTCATGGCTGGGAGGACTTAAAACTTTCCTTATATTAGTGCTAATACTTGTTGCTGTTATGTTGTTATTACCATGTCTAATCCCATGTTGTATGCGTTCTATTCATAGTGCTATCGAAAGTACAGTAGAGCGGAAGACCGCAACTAAGATTATGGCCTTGTACCAACCAGCACCTCCTGCATATAGTCGGAATTCTAGAACCCTAATATAACTATTTTGAAGTGATTTAATTGTCACGCCTTATTAAGTAATAGGGTGAGATTAATCAAAGGGGGGAATGTGGCAGGTGAAGGCCTGTGATCCACATTGTCTGATATAAGCAAGCAAGCCTAACTAGCTTGACCTGTAAATGAAGCTTGTGAAGAGGCCCATAGGAATTGCACATCCCCCAATATGCTGCTGTAGAATTAGAACTCAGTAAAGTATTGAAATAGCTTAGACAAGCAAAACAGATGGAAAAATACAGAAAAATATGTTTAAAAGTCACTGATAAGAGGATACAGTTGTGAAGGATTTAATTAAGACTGCTGACAGATGAGTTACAGAGCCCTGCTCCCCTGCACGTATTAACTAGCCCAATAGCCTTGAAAGTAGGAAAGTAACAAGTTGGTGAACAGGCCATTGTAATTGGGACTAGAAGGGGGGTAAGCAGGTGCTGAGCCCACTGAAAGAACATAATTGGATAATCATATCAATACCGGGACCAATAGAAGGGGTACGGGAAGTACGGGAGGTTACCGGGACCAATGAAATGTTTTTCTATACCTAGAATGGAGCAAAAGTCTATAAAAGTTGTTGTATTGCCAGAGAACTTTGCTCAGCCATTTTGAAATTGACTTTGCTTGAGACTTGTGCACAAATAAATGATTTGGACCTTCTGAACAGACTCCTGGTATTATTGGTTTGTCTGCGCTCTGCTGCTACAAAATCATAACATGGGCAGTCTCTCATTCTTAGCTACTCTCATGGGGCTGCAGGGAATAAAGAGCAGTGCTTTCTTTTCTGGAGCCCAAGAATAGGATTGAGCACTGTCAGGCTCATTTCTTCTACTGTCTGCCCCATGCAGCATGTATGTATCAGAGGCTGGATGACATTGCCTGGCACTGTCTCCCCTGCTGCTCACTCCTGCCAGTCTCCCACCCTGAGCAGAAATTCCTGCAGCCATTCTCTAGCCCCTTCCCACAGCACCAGCTCCAGCTCTGGCTCCTTCCTCAGTGTGAAGCTCCACCCTTCCCTTTATGATGTCATCAATCGTTGCCCAGCAGGAAAAGCAGCTGCATAGTTCAGCTTAGCGAGACATTGAGAGTCTTTTCTTCTTTCTTCCGTTAATTTGCAGATTAACCATAAATCTCCAGCCTCAAATCTGAGCTTCTACTCTTCTCCCGCTCCTTCTGCTTCTGTAATACTCCCTGAGTTCTGCAAAAAGCAAACCCTCAGATCCTCTCCCGTAGTCAGAGAAAGAGCTCCCAATTCATTTGTTAATGCTGCAGTCCACGAAAGCAGAGAGGAAAATGCCTGCGGGAGCTACTACTCAGGTAGGAGACGCCCCCAACGTCCTGCCCTCTCTTTGCAAACACTGCTACAGCTTTCTAACCTGGGACACTGCAGAGTCAGGGCTAGAGCAGACCGAGGGCCGAGAAGAGGCATTTTAGGACCATCCTGAGGGGAGCAACGAAGATCAGGAACCCTAGAAAAGGAGATTTTCTGTCTCAGATTCTAGAGGTTCCCAACGTCGGTCCTCAGGGAACTCCAGGCCAGTCAGGTTTTCAGAGTACCCACAATGAATACGCATGAGATAGATCTGCATGCACTGCTTCCATTGTATGCAGATCTATCTCATGCATATTCATTGTGGGTACTTTGAAAACCTGACTAGCCTGGGGTTCCGCACTGAGCAGCAAAATGAAAGGAAAGGCAAACCTATCCCGCTTGTGTGGAAATGCCCCCAAGCTGCAGTGTTTTCCCTCTGCAGTGGTTGCCGACCAAGTGCTGTTCCCTCTGAGCACCTCCGACATTGCCGATCTCCCCTGCACCTTCTTGTAAATCACCGCGGGTCCCAGGACTAAGTGGCAAACTCTCCCACCAAAACCGGAGCAGCTCAGCTGTGACTTTGTGCGGCTGAAAGTTCATAATCACAGCTGAACTGCTACAGTTTTGTAAGGAGAGTTTGCCACTTTGTCTGTGACCCATGGTGACATACAGGAAGACGCAGGGGAGATCGGCGATGTTGGAAGTGCTCAGGGGAAGTAGCACTTGGTCGGCAACCACTGCAGAGGGAAAATGCTGCTGCTTGGAGGCATCAGGATTAGGTTTGCCTTTCCTTTCATTTTGTTGTTCAGTGCAGAGAGACTTTCGATCGTACTGTATAACTGGTTTACAGTTGCTACAACACTGGTTCCAGGACTGTGTTATATTAATGAATTATGTAAATCCAGAAAACCCCCTCACACCTGCTGAGCCCCAGGCCAGGGAGGTCTCCTGAAGTATATAACCATACTCCAGGACTGAGAGATCTCGTGAAATGTAACCCTGCTGCAGAACTGTGTGTTATGTGAATGTGACTTCTACACACCCAGAAAGTTCTCCCCCTGCCCTGCTAAATAAACCCCAGTGCTGGGAGGTCTCCTGATAGAGCTGATAAAGAAAGCATTGTGTATATGTTTTTGGTTTGTATTTCAGATTTCAATTAAATTTGAGGATATAGCTGTCTCTTTCTCCCAGGCGGAATGGGAATATTTAAATGAAGAGCAAAAAGAGCTTTATAGGGAGGTGATGAAGGAGAACTATGAGATCCTGATCTCCCTAGGTAAGGACTAAGTTATCTGCATTTTGACCAGACACGGACATTGATTTAGTAAAAGTAATTTGAGGTATCTCCTCCATCCTGATCTGTCTCAGCCGCTCTCTATCTTAAGATGACAGTGTAATGGCCAGAATGAGGGACTATAAAACCAGCCTCTGTGTTCTTCAGAGTTTCTTCCCTTTATAGATCAGAGACAGATCCTTCTCTTATTCTTGCAGCAAGGCTGGAAATCAGGGGCAGAGAAGCACAAATGTTCAATGCCTACCAACAGATTATCAAACTCAAAGCAAAGAATATTATCCAAAATACAGCTCATCCAAAACTATTTACATAACACAATGGATGTTGGGCATCGGTTGCAAAACAGTACAGGAATATTGCTGCACTTCAGTCTCACTGTAATTGACTCTCCACAGACAGTTCTAGCACATCAGTTGCCACAACAACCACATTAAAACAGTGCAATAAGACTAAGGTCACTTATCTTTAATGTGACCAGTGAAGATCTCAGCTCCCTGAAATCATGCCTCAACACTGGCATTGTTTCGTTGTTTCAGCTGCATCAGGAGGCTATTATCTAGACACTTTCTGCATTTAGTCCTAAATACGTGCCTCTCTTGTTTATGCCGTGAACGCTGAAATATTTGTCTAGCTAATTCCGTTTTGTTTTGTTTGTTTTATCATCCCCATTTTTGTCTAGATAATAGACTCCTCATGCAGCTGAAACAGCAAAACACTGCCAGTGTTGAGGCATGATTTCAGGGAACTGAGATCTTCACTGGTCACATTAAAGATAGGTGACCTTAGTGTTATTGCACTGTTTTAATGTGGTTGTTGCGGCAACTGATGCGCTAGAACTGTCTGTGGACAGTCAATTACAGTGAGGCTGTGAAGTGCAGTAATATTCGCCTTCAGTATTTCTCTGTCTCCAGCAGATGTGGATGCCTGCTTCGGCTCCTGATAGCTACCAGAAGGGCTCCCTGTCAGCAGCTTTTGGATTTTGGCTTAGGATTCTCCTCGGGGGATTCTTGCCCAACAGACACAAGAGGTGTACTCTGAGCTTGTTGCACTTATTCAGGTTTAGCTCCTGGCCACAAGGGTCAGTTGAGCTACCTCTCTAACCCGAAAGGGGGGAGGGAGCCTGGTCGGGGAGACCAGTGGAGCCTGTGCGGGAGCCATCAGTACTTCTATAAGGCACAGCTTATTTTTTTATTGTTCCACTCTATGCTGGTTTGTTATTTTGCTCTTGCTTTCTCAAGTCACGGACACCTAGTACTGACAGGCTATCAGTCATCGGAAGGCACAGTGAGTGAATTGCACACTCGGCCTCCCCTGGGCCTCCTGCTCTACTTACAGTTGGAGTTGTTTCGTTTGGCGTCGGAGGGACAGGAGCAGTTTTGACCGACCGCTTCAGCCGACCTCATGGCAGCCTCCTCTGCAGCGCTTCCCGCAATTGCTGCTTTGCCTTAACTGCCCGTTCTGCGCAGGCGGCCATTTTGGAGGAGCCACATGGTGCATTGGAGCACCTCTCCTGTTCGCGGTGGCCATTTTGGGAGCCACGTGGTACTTCTCCCGGGATACGAATTCTGCCTTCTCAGCAGCATGGTACTGCAACAGGTACTTGTAAATGAGGCAGAAGTAGTTATCGTCACACGCCTTCACGATGCTGTCAGCCTTGCCGCGCTGTGTGGCATGCGGGCGCAAATGCAGGTACCTGGTGGACCAGCTTTGCACCACATACTTTGAAGACCTGGGACAGTCATCTTAGACGGGACAGCACTCCCCCGCCCCCGGTGGTTAGACCCAGTGCCCTTCGCTGGTTTCAGCTGTGCAGGATAAAGAGTCTGCTCCTTCTTACCCTCAAGAAGACGGTTCTCCTCCTCCTCTCCTATTACCTCAGACTCAGCAGCCATCTCAGCAGCCAGCACAGACAGTGTGGCAGCAGCTCCCTGAGCAGCAGGCTGCCACCTTTATGAGCCTCTTCAGGCAGGCCTGGGAGATTTGGAGGGCCCACAGTTCTGGTCTCAGCATCTTTTCCTCCAAGAAAGCGTGCCTGCGATGTTCCCTTGTCAAAAGGACTGCATGCAAAGATGGTGATCTGGACCTCTAGCAACTCTCAGCCCTAGAGGAGGGCAAGCAAGTGTCCTCCGCTGACTGGGGGGAGATTGCTTTGGACCGGGAAGACAAAGAATGGTCACAGCAGGAAGACGCAGAAAAGCTGGAGCCGTCTTGGGATGTCCAGCTTTTCTCTAAGGAAGAGCTTTCCTCGCTTATCTCCCAGGTAGTGGAGGCCTCACAACTCTCACTGGGCCCCACAACACAGTCACAGGTGATGGATGGGTCTCAGACGGACCCTAACCTAGTGGGCATTCGCAAACCCTCCAAGTCGTTTCTGTTCCCATCAGAGCGTCAACAAATGTTTTCCCTTGAGCAGAGCCCTCATTACGCACCGCTAAGCGACTGGGGTGCCACTACAACTGGCTTCGGTATCCCAAGGTGGATGCCAGTATCGCGGCCGTGGTGAAGCATACGACCATCCCAGTTTAGGGAGGAGCGGCTCTCTGTGATCAACAGGACCGCAGGGTCGAGGGGCTGCTGAAGAAGCCTTTTCCTCCTCCTCCTTGGTTCTTCAAGCTTCTTCTTGCAGAGGGCTGGTGGCTCCTACCCTTCTATGCTGGGTTCATCTTCTTCTAGATGACCTAGCAGCTGCCCGACTCGGTCACGGCATTTGTAGCAGATGTCTTCTATGATTTGCTTCACTTAGCTGCACGTACAATGGTGGCAGTGACAGTTGCACAGCGCTGGCTCTGGCTGCGCCATTGGTCGGCAGCCTCGACCTCATGGCCTCAGCAGCGAATGCAAAAGTGCACGTCTTTTTCAGTTGCCGTCGAGAGTACGGCTCGAGCAGTCTGGGTGCGCTGGTACAGCCTTGGCCGAGCAACCAACTTCTTTATCTTTTCCCACCGTGGGTGATGATAGGGCGAGCACTTCACAGGATCAAGTGACATCTGGGCTCAGTGTTACTAGTAGCCCCCGACCAGCCTCGCCGACCATGGTATGCCGACCTGATGCACCTCATCACGGCACTTCCTGTCCCATCCAGAATTTTCTGGGTGTTGCTGCACCAAGGCCCCGTGCTGATGGACAATCTGGCTCCTTACTCACTTTCAGCTTGGCTCTTGAGAGGCATGCTTAGAGCGAAAGGGCTATTCACAGAGAGTCGTCTCTTCCCTTCTGAAAGCACAGCGTCCATCTATCTCGCTTGCGTATGCCCAGGTGTGGCTCATTTTTGAGTCTTGGTGCGCTCAGCATCGGATCTCCCCATGGCTTTCTGCCATTCTGACATCCTTGCCTTCTTGCAGGACAGCTTCGATAGGGGTTCAACTCCTTGCACGTACAGGTAGCGGCTCTCACTTGTTTCAGGGGACCCATGGCGGGACACTCCATAGCTTTCCATGCAGACGTCAGCCGATTTCTCAGCAGGGTACGTTTCTTACGACCTCCGCTGCGGGCAGTAAGAACATAAGAACATAAGATATGCCATACTGGGTCAGACCAAGGTCCATCAAGCCCAGTATTCTGTTTCCAACAGTGGCCAATCTAGGTCATATGTACCTAGCAGTTTCCCCAAGAGACACAAGTTCCACAATGCTTGTACTGGATCAAGCATTGATATCTTCGGTCACTTCTTAATAATGGTTTATGGACCTTTCCTCCAGGAACTTGTCCAAACCTTTTTTAAACCCAGCTACACTAACAGCCTTTACTACATCCTCTGGTAACAAATTCCAGAGTTTGATTACACGTTGAGTGAAAAAATATTTTCTTTTATTAGTCTTAAATAGTTTACCCTGTAGCTTCATTGCATGTCCCCTAGTCTTTCTATATTCTGATAACGTAAACAATTGATCTACGTTTACCCGTTCCACTCCGTTCATTAATTTATAGACTTCTATCATATCTCCCCTCAGCCGTCTCTTTTCCAGGTTAAAGAGCCCTAACCTTTTTAGCCTTTCTTCATAGGAGTATCCTTCCATCCCCTTTACCATTTTGGTGGCTCTTCTCTGAACCTTTTCTAAAATCGCTATATCCTTTTTAAGATACGGTGACCAGAATTGCACACAATATTCAAGGTGCGGTCTCACCATGGAACGATATAGAGGCATTATAATATCTTTTGTTTTATTTTCCATCCCTTTCCTTATCATACCTAGCATTCTATTTGCTCTCTTGGCCGCCGCTGCACACTGGGCCGAGGGTTTTAACATGGTATCCACAATGACGCCTAAATCTTTTTCCTGGGTGGTGGTTCCTAATGTGGAACCTTGCATCGTGTAACCATAGTTTGGGTTGTTCTTCCCTAGGTGCATAACCTTGCACTTGTCCACATTAAATTTCATCT
This sequence comes from Ichthyophis bannanicus, assembly GCA_033557465.1. Lineage (NCBI taxonomy): Eukaryota > Metazoa > Chordata > Amphibia > Gymnophiona > Ichthyophiidae > Ichthyophis > Ichthyophis bannanicus. The sequence continues at coordinate 139,789,136 of CM066031.1, read as the reverse complement.
GCCATTTTGATGCCCAGTCTTCCAATTTATCAAGATCCTCTTGCAATTTTTCACAATCCTCTTGGGTTTTAACAACTTTAAATAGTTTTGTGTCATCTGCAAATTTGATAACCTCACTCGTTATTCCACTTTCCAGGTCATTTATGAATATGTCAAAAAGCAGCGGACCCAGCACAGATCTCTGGGGTACACCACTATTCACCATTCTCCATTGGGAAAATTGGCCATTTAGCCCTACCCTCTGCTTTCTATCTTTTAACCAGTTCCTGATCCACAATAGTACGCTGCCTCCTATCCCATGACTTTAGTTTTGCCAAAAGTCTCTGATGAGGGACCTTGTCAAAGGCTTTCTGAAAGTCCAGATACACAATATCAACCGACTCACCTTTGTCCACCTGTTTATTCACTCCTTCAAAAAAACATAACAGATTAGTAAGACAAGATCTTCCTTGTCTAAAGCCATGTTGGCTGTCTCCCATTAGGTCGTGGCTATCTATATGCTGAGTAATTTTATTCTTTATGATGGTTTCTACCATTTTTCCTGGTACTGACGTCAGGCTCACCGGTCTGTAGTTTCCCGGATCACCCCTGGAACCCTTTTTAAAAATTGGTGTTACATTGGCGATCCTCCAATCTTCAGGTATTAGAGATGATTTTAATGATAGTTCACAGATTACTGATAGCAGGTCTGCAATCTCATATTTCAGTTCTTTCAACACCCTTGGATGTATACCATCCGGCCCAGATGATTTGCTACTCTTCAGTTTATCTAATAGTTGTAAGACATCTTCCCGATGTATCGATATTTCCTTCAATTCTTCCGCATCTTTAAATACCACTTCAGTCATGGGTAACATCCCTACATCTTCCTCAGTAAAGACCGAAGCAAAGAATTTATTCAGTCTCTCCGCTATCACCTTGTCGCCTCTTAGTGCTCCTTTAACCCCTTTATCATCTAATGGACCAGCTGACTCTCTCACAGGTTTTTTGCTACGAATGTACTTGAAAAGGTCTTTATTTCACGTTTTTGCTTCCACAGCAAGCTTCTTCTCAAATTCTCTCTTTGCCTGCCTTATCAATGCCTTGCATTTGACTTGCCAGTGCTTGTGCTGTTTCCAGGTTTCGTCATTTGGCTCTTTTTTCCATTTCCTGAAAGATGCTTTTTTGGCAACAACAGCCTCTCTGACCTCACCTTTAAACCATGCTGGCAGTTTTTTGGACTTCCTTCCACTTTTCTTAAAGCGTGGAATACAGCTGGTCTGGGCTTCCAAGATAGTATTTTTCAACAACACCCAAGCTTGATGTATGTCTTTAACCTTCGCAACTGCTCCTTTTAGTTTTTCTTAACTGTTTTCCTCATTTTATCATAGTCTCCCTTTCGAAAGTTAAAAGGTAGTACTGTGGATTTCCTTACTATCCCTCCTCCACTAATTAAATCAAAGGCGATCATGCTATGATCACTATTGCCAAGTTGCCCCAACACCCTTATCTCTTGCACTAGATCTGGTGTTCCACTAAGGACTAGGTCTAATATGGCTTCCCCTCTGGTCGGTTCATGAACCAGCTGCTCCAAGAAGCAGTCATTTATTTCATCTAGGAACTTTATCTCCCTAGCATGTCCTGACGTGACACTGACCCAGTCGATACTGGGGTAATTGAAATCACCCATTATTATTACTGCGCTGTAACTTTTGTTAGCTTCCTTGATTTCTTTGAGCATTTCATCATCCATTTGGTCATTCTGGCCAGGCGCTCGATAGTACACCCCCACTGCCATTGCCTTCCCCCTTTTATATGGAATTTCAATCCATATAGATTCTACAGCAGATTTTGTTTCCTGCAAAACTTTAATCCTTTCTGAGTCAATGCCCTCTCTAACATAGAGCGCAACCCCTCCACCAATTTGATCAGCTCTATCATTACGATATAGTTTGTACCCAGGTATCACAGTGTCCCACTGGTTGTCCTCCTTCCACCATGTCTCTGATATTCCAATCATATCTAACCTTTCATTTAGTGCTATATATTCTAACTCTCCCATCTTATTCTTTAGACTTCTAGCATTTGCATACAAGCATTTTAGAGAATGTATTTTATTCATGTTAATTTGGCTATTGTTAGACATGGGTAAATTGGGATCTTTAAGCTCTGTCTGCTCCATACTTGAGGGCATTTGGGCTACTTTATTCTTTTGTGGAACCTCTCTGCTTTTGGTAGTATCCTTCAAGGATACATTCTTCCGAACCATCCGCTCTTGGGCGACTGTCGGCTTTCCCCTAATATCTAGTTTAAAAGCTGCTCTATCTCCTTTTTAAAGGTTAATGCCAGCAGCCTGGTTCCATCCCGGTTAAGGTGAAGCCCATCCCTTCGGAAGAGCCCCTCCTTTCCCCAGAATGTTCCCCAGTTCCTAACAAATCCAAAACCCTCATCTCTGCACCATTGTCTCATCCACGCATTGAGACTCTGGAGCTCTGCCTGCCTTTTGGGTCCTGCGCGTGGAACAGGAAGCATTTCGGAGAATGCTACCCTGGAAGTTCTGGATTTCAACTTCCTACCTAAAAGCCTAAATTTTGCCTCCAGAACCTCCCTACCACATTTTCCTATGTCATTGGTACCGACATGTACCAAGACAGCAGACTCCTCCCCAGCACTATCTAAGACCTTATCTAGGTGGCGCGTGAGGTCCGCTACCTTCGCACCCGGCAGGCATGTTACCAGGCGATACTCATGTCCACCAGCCACCCAGCTATCTACATGCCTAATGATCGAATCACCAATTATAACGGCTGTCCTAACCCTTCCCTCATGGGCACATGGCCCTGGAGAAACTTCCTCAGTGCAAGAGGGTTTTACATCACCTGGAGGACAGGTCCTAGTTACAGGATCACTTCCTGCCACACCAGGGTGATGCTCTCCTGTCACGTGACCTCTCTCCTCCATGGCAACAGGGGTGCTGCCAGACTGGAGGTGGGGCTTCAGGACTATATCCCTGTAGGTCTCGTCTATGTACTTCTCTGTCTGTCTTATGTTTTCCAAGTCTGCTACTTTAGCCTCTAGAGAACGGACTTGTTCCCTGAGAGCAAAGTCCTCCTTGCACCTAGTGCACACGTAAGACCTCTCACCAACTGGGAGAAAATCATACATGTGACACTCAATGCAAAAGACTGGAAAGCCCCCATCCCGCTGCTGGACTGCTGTCTGCATCTTAGTTTTAAGTTTGTGTCTAGATCTTTAAGTTCTTACTTACTAGGGGTTGCTATGGGTATTTATACCAATAAAACTGTACCTAATACGTTTAATATACCTTGTTCACCTGAAGCTTAATTAATCTCAGGTCCTTAGTGTATGACTGATTTAGGTAATGAGCTTCACCTGAAAGCACCTCCTGTCTTTTAAGATGTGTAAGTACCTATAAAGCTACGATTATCCCAGGGGAGGGAGGGAAATAACACTTATTAAAAGAGGGCTGCTACACAGTACCCTGTCTTGTGCTGCTGAGGTAAGCTAAATTCTGATTTGATTTAAATTATAGCTCTTAGCTGCTGCTAGGCTCTAACTTCTTTTGAAATTTAAACTACAAGCTCTCTGCTGGATTCTAAATTTAACCAGAAAGCTCTCTTCTGTGTGTTAAATTTAAACTAAAAGTACTTTGCTGTTACTTGGCCCTGAGTGACTATTAAATTTAAACTACAAGCTCTCTGCTGGGTATGAAATGTAACCAGAAAGTTCTCCTCTGTGTTTTAAATTCAAACTTTAATTGCTGCTACTAGGCCCTAACTGATCCAACAAAAAACAGTGGGTTCACAGATTCAGTAGCTTTAATACAAAGAATTCTTTTTAGAAAATTACCAGAAGTATATACTCACAGTTGTAGATTTCTCTCCAGAAGTAACAGTCCCCCTTTCTAGTCCTTCAAGACAGTGGTCCCCCCTGGGACCTTGCCCTAGTACTTCAGAGCCTTATGCGTCTTTCTTTTGAGCCCCTCAAGGACATGGCTCTCTGCCATCTCTCCTTCAAAATGGCCTTCTTGGTATTGGTTACGTTGACCCGGAGGATCTCTGAGCTTCAGGCCTCTCATGTCACAGTCCTTATCTCAGCATGTCCAAGGAGGCTGTCTCATTGCGTATGGCGCCTTCCTTTCTGCTTAAAGTCATTTCGCCCTTTCATCTCAATCAAGCCATTTCCTTGCCGGCCTTTCCCAAGGATGTGTGTGTCGGAGCGGACTCAGGCCTGCGGGCCATGGATGTCCATCGAGTTCTCTGCCGTTATCTCCAGATATTGAGTCAGTCCATAGAACTGACTAGTTCTTTGTCCTCTTTGCAAGACCCCATCAGGGTATGGTGACTTCCAAAGCCACCATTGCTCGCTAGATTAAACGGGCCATTGAATCGGCCTATATCTTGCACAGGCGGCCTTTACCAATGGGTCTCCGGGTTCACTCCACGCGGGCTCAAGCCACCTCCTGGGCGGAGCGGTCTTACATGGCCCCTCTAGACATTTGTGAGACAGCGACATGGTCTTCCTTATCGACATTTGCCCATCATTACCGCCTTGATCTGCAAGCCTGCGATTTGGCCCACTTTGGAGCTTGCGGTGGCTGTTTCTTCCCTCACAGTGGTAGACTAGCTTGGGTAATGCCCACATGTGTGGACTGATCTAGCAGGATGATTTGGAAGGTGAAATTTCACTTATGGTTAATTTCCTTTCCTGGAATCCTGCTAGATCAGTCCACAGCCCACCCTTGTCTGTTGGAACCTGCTTACAAACAACAGCATGGCTCTCTGAGCCTAATTATAGTAGTTCCTGTCTCAGGCAGCAATCACTGCATTAGCGCTCTCCCTTGTCACAGCGCTTGTCAGTACGGCTCATCTGTTGAATCGTGCACATAGTTTGGGTTGCATCCTTCACTGGGTACATTAATTTTGGTTTCATCTCTTCTTGGTGCATGAGTTTCAGTTGCCTTGGTTCTCCTTTGTCAAGAGAATACTGAAGGCGATCCCTAGGGGTAGTCCTATTTGTCCCAGGGTGAATTCCCAGAAGCCTTTGGTACTTCTCTGTCTCCAACATCTGCTGGCAGGGGGACATAACCCACTTGTGTGGATTGATCTAGCAGGATTCCAGGAAAGCGTAGTTACTCATCTGTAACATGTATTCTCCAGGGACAGCAAAAATCAGTCCTCACTTATGGATGACGTCAGCACCGACGGAGCCCGCGCGGAGCAATTCCCCAGCTTTCAAAGAAAGCCTTTGAGATTGCTGCCACGCATACGTGGTCCTCTTCCCGCCCAAGGGTGCCCTCTTGCTCAGTCAGGTCCCTTAGCTTGAGCCCTACCAAGCAGATGGCAAAGGAAGGACAAAAATCCAGCAACTCATTAGGGGAGGTGGGAGGGTAGTGAGGACTGATTCCTGCTGTCACGGGAGAACACCTGTTACAGGTGAGTAACTACACTTTCTCCAGGAACAAGCAGGAAGTCAGTCCTCACTTATGGGATTCCCCATCTACAGGTTACCAAACCTGTAACCAAAAAATGCCTCCACGAGGTGATAGGCAGAAGCCGATTCCTAAAGGATCCAGAGTCCTCGGGTCCCTGGGGCAAAACCCTTGGTAGCCGTCGAGAAGGGTCGGAGGGCAGGAGCTGCTTATACCCTAAACAGATTACGGAGTACAGCCTGGTCGAAGGCGCTGTCCCGGCGGGACTCCCTCTCCAGAAAGTAATGGTAAGCGAAGGTATTTGCCGAAGCCCAGGTCGCAGCCCGGCAGATGTCTGCCAGAGGCATTGAGCACAGCGAAGACACCGAGGCCTCCTTGGCTCAGACACCATGGGCATTGACCCATTGATCCAGCAGGGCGCCCTCCTTCATGTGAGCGAAGGCGATGCAGTCTGCCACCCAGATGGAGAGCGTGCATTTTGTCACTGCCTGCCCAAAGTGATTGGGATCGTAGGACACGAAGAGCTGGCCAGACTTGTGATGAGTCTGGGTGCGCTGCAGATAGAAGGCAAGAGCCCTCTTGCAGTCGAGTGTATGCAAGACCGCCGATGCCAGCTCAGCATGGGGTCTCGGGAAGAAGATCGGGAAGGAGACTACCTCCTGATTGGTATGGAAATTTGATACCACCTTCGGCAGGAACTTGGGGTGGGTACAGAGGACCACCCTGTTCCTATAGAATCTGGTGTAAGGGGCATCAACCATGAAGGCCTGAAGCTCACTCACTCACCAGGCCGAGGTCAAAGCCTCTAGGAAGATCATCTTCCAGGATAGATGCCGAAGCAAGCACGTCGCCATCGGCTTGAAAGGCGGACATGTATGCTGTATAAGCCGTATGTTCACGTCCCACTCCGCTGGGGGAGACCAGATGGGAGGTTGAGAAAGCAAGAGACCCCGCATAAAGCGGGAGACCAGGAGCTGCTCGGAGAGGGGTTTACACTCGACGGGGAGGTGATTCGCCGAGAAGGCACTCAGGCACACCCTGACTGAGTTCGACTTCAGCCCTTCCTTCTAGAGGTGAAGGAGGTACTGGAGGACCCATTGGGTAAGACAAGAAAATGGGTCAATCGAGAAGCACTGCCACGTGAAGGCATATGCCCATCTGCTTGAGTCCTTCATCGACGCGAGGAGGACCTCCTCTACCTCCTCCGAAAGATCCAACAGGGCTAAGGATACCCGTTCAGCTGCCAGGCTGTGAGGGATAATGAGGCCAGGTTCAGGTGGAGCACCCGACCCTCCTCTTGTGTTAGCAGACGCAGGGCATAGCCCTGGGGAACTGGGGCCTCGGACGAGAGAAGCAGCAGGAGCGGGAACCACTGCTGCTGGGGCCATGAAGGAGCGACGAGGATCACTGATGCCTGATCCCGCTGAACCTTGAACATGAGTTTTCCCATCTACGGTGCTTTTGCATAGAACGTGTTACATCAGCAATGAGGGGAAAGACTCTCGAGCAAACACTGTTGATTCGAGAACAGCGTTGGATTTTTACGTTGAACACTCTTATACCTTATGGTCTGAATTCCTCAATGGATTGGGGAGTGTGTATTTAAGAGCCTTAATGTAGAAGTACCCTTTTGGGGAGGAGGAGCACAGAGTAGGAGTCCAGCATGGTAGGCTTATAAAAGCTCCGGTTCCCGGCTACTCTGCATGCGTGGCGTTTTTTGAGGTCTGATGTTTAGAGGACAAGACTTTTATGGTCTGAACGCGGGTAGCAACATGCAACAGTGAGTACATCTATATCTTCATTTTTACTTCAGCAAGTTGTGGTAATAGTTTATACCTAATATGAACTGCATCAGGTCGAAATGGAAGTTTTTGTGAATGAGTGATTTAGCACGTATTTTAATTATTCTAGCCATTTGTGTTTTTCAGACCCTCCTGAAGAAACTCCTTTTTGGAGTGAAACGCATGACCGGTGCCCGAGGGGGAGCGTTGAGGAGAATGAAAAAGATAAGGATCAGTTTATGTGTCTAGCATTTCTATATAAAGGTGGAGGCTATGGTGATCTATTAAACCACAAAGATTCCCAGAACAGTCATTGATGCTATAAGTGCACTGACATAAAGAGGTAGTTATAAATCCTCTGTAGTGCCTATTTGGTCTGAGACATTCTGGGTACTCTTTCGATTAAAGTCTTGTTGTTATTAAAAGGTTTTCCATTTTGAAGATAGTTTTGTTTGGAGCAAGTATTCATGTAATGGAATTTGATCAGCTCCGTGAAGGCCAAGCTAGTTTTTTGTTGTAGGTAGTGTGGCTATGATAGCGCCTACTTTTCAAATGTCTTGTTCGTCTGTTAAGCTATGGATGATTGAACCTGAGCATAGGAATAGTATTGCTTTGAAGAAGGCGTGTGTGCAAATATGAAGGAATGCTAGTTGTGGTTGGTTTAATCCTAGTGTAACTATTATTAGGCCTAGTTGACTGGATGTTGAGAATGCTACAATTTTTTTGATATCATTCTGTGTCCGGGCGCATGTTGCGGTAAATAGGGTTGTTAGTGCTCCCAAGCATAGGCATGTCGTGAGTGCGGTCTGATTTTGTTCTATTAGCGGATGAAGTCAGATTAATAGGAAGATGCCAGCTACTACTATTGTGCTTGAGTGGAGTACGGCTGAAACTGGTGTTGGGCCTTCTATTGCTACTGGTAGTCATGGGTGTAGTCCGAATTGAGCAGACTTTCCTGTTGCGGCAAGGATTAGGCCCATTAATGGGAGCGTTGTGTTTGTGTTAGTTAAAAATATTTGTTGAAATTCTCATGAATTTGAGTTTTTGCAAATCATGCTATCGCTATGATTAACCCGATGTCTCCGATTCGGTTGTATGCGATAGCTTGTATGGCTGATGAGTTTGAATCTATTCGGGTGTGTCATCAACCGATTAGTAGGAAGTATATGATTCCAACTCCCTCTCAGCCGATGAGTAGCTGGAATATGTTGTTGGCTGTAACTAGTGTCATTATTGCAATCAAGAAAGTAAGCATTTTAAGAATTATTTTAAAAATGGGTCTTTTTCTATATATGAGGTAGCCAATTCTAGGATCGATCATGTTACAAATAGTGCAATAGGAGTGAAGATTGTTGAGTATTGGTGAAATTTGAAGCTGATATTGATGTCAAAGGTGTTGATGCTGATAAGGTTTCAGTTAAAAATGATTGTCTCTGTTCCTAGATTTAGGAAGATAGATATTGGAATGATATTAATGAAGAATGCTAGTTTTACACATTTTGTTGTTGTAAGAGGGGAGTGTGTGCTTGTTTGTTTTATTATTGGTATTGACAGGGTGATTAGTGTGAGGATTATTATGGAGCTAAAAGTTGTTAATAAGTTCATAACTTTTACATGGATTTGCAGCAAGAATGATGGCTCCTAAGACCAATGGATGACTACTGCCCTTTAAAAGCCAAGAGAGTTGGGGAGTTAAACCTCAAATATAAGTAATTAGCAGTTCTTATTAAGTCTTTTTCTCTTGGTAGATAAGTTATTAGCTTCTGTTTTTAGAATCATAATCTAATGTTTTTTTAAACTATATTTACATGAGTATCAGCTTCAGATTAGGGCTGGGTTTAATATTAGTAAGAATAGTGGGACAATGTGGAGTGTTATTAAGAGGTGTTCACAGGTGTGTGTGGGCTCTGTTTGGTTGAGGTGGTTTTGGGCTGGTTCGTGTTGGGTGATTAAAAATATGTTTAGTGTGTACAGTGCTGTGATGAGTATGCTTATCCCTGTAATAATGATAGTTCAGTTTGATCAGTTAAATAGGGCAGAGATGATTGTTAGTTCCCCTAGCAAATTGGTTGATGGTGGGATGGCCATGTTGTTGAGGTTTGCTAGTAGTCATCATGTTGTCATGAGTGGTAAGATTAGTTGTATTCCTCGGGCTAGGAGTAGTGTTCAGCTGTATGTCCGCTCGTAATTTGTGTTTGCTAGGCAGAATAGTATGGACGAAGTTAGTCCGTGTGCAATTATAAGTGTGATAGTGTGGTGAGGAGAGCTCCCAGGAAGAGATGGAAGTGGAGGAAAACCCTGTTTTTCCCTTTAAAACAAGTGACAGTTCACTTGTGCACAGTGCTTGCAAGATAAAAACTCAGATCTCTGCTAAGGCCAGGCCACGCCCTAGTTCAGACAGGGAGCCAAGCTTGCTCAGTGATTGGTCACACCTGTGCAAAGGCAAGGGAGTGCCCGGCAGCAAACGGCTTTTAAAAACACATTCAGAGCAGAGAGAGAGACACGCACGTGGAAGGGACGGAACACAAGGGGAGACACACACACAGGAGACGCAGCAGAAAGAGCCAGAAGGAGAAACTCTGAGAGATCCTGGAAAGGGAGAAAGGTTCCAAGGAAACTTTCAAGAGAGTGACTATCTGGGAAGCATTGGAGAAAGACACCAGAAGGCTGAGCTCCATGGCCTGAAAGATATCAGGAGGAAAGGAATCAGTAGTTGTCTGAGAGACCCGCCCCAAGGTAAAGCCAGCACTTGCAGAGCTAAACAGCTTGCAGGAAAACAGCTTGCTACAGCTAGTGTCCAGGAGCCTGACCTAACGTCTTCATCTGCTAAGAGGTGGGTGGACAGTTTTATGTTTGAAGAAAACAGAAACCCAGATAAGAGCAGAGAAACTGAGCTTTTAACACTAGAAGCATTAAGAAAACTGTTTGCAGAGAGAAAGCTTTGCCCTCCCAATACCAGTGTGCCTTCTCAGGGTGATTTGCTGTGGAAACAGTTCCAAGAGTTTTTAGAAGACAGGATGTCTGGGAAAGTTTATAAAACTGGTGAAAGAGAGAAGTACCCGGTATCCATAGAAGATATGCAGGTGGATTCTTGTATGCCAGAGTCTGACTCAGAAATATCACCAGTGGATTGCTCTTTTTGTCTCAAGGAGGATTAAGCATTGTTGAACAGGGTTGAAAGACTGTGAAACAATATAGCTCTTAATTCTTATGACTGCAAAGAGTTGAGAAAAGCCAAGAAGGTGTTTTACTTAGTATGTGAGCTTCTGAAGCCCAGGAGCTGACGTTAGTAAAACTTTGGTTTGGAAAAGAAAACAGCAGCTGTGAAACCGTTTACCTTGTTATGTTGAATGACCACCAGGAGTTGTGCTCTATGCAAGTTTATTTGGATGAAAACTGCTGCTCAGTGAAAGAAGCCTTTTTGTTACGTTTTCCTGTGTTATCCTGATTTACTCTTGTGTTGGAGAAGCATCCTTTTTGCATTTCTGTTTTGAGCTTTAATGCCTTGGGAATCCTACAATAAAATAAATTTTCTTGCTGCCTTAAACCACCAGACTCACAACTACCTTTGTCCTTATATAAGTAAGCCAACTACAAGTCCCAGAATCCCTCTGGTGACACACAAGGGAAGCTTTATTTAAAAAGGACATTATAAGGCTGTTCTATGCTTGTAAGCCCTCGGGCCCAAGCTAGGGCATCGCAATAGCACCTGAAAAACTTCATGTTGTTTGGATCAGTCCAGCAGAAATAACGAGGCCTATATGACTGACTAATGAATATGCGATTAGAGATTTTAGATTTGTTTGTCGTAGGCATATAGCGCTGGTTATTGTTAATCCTCACAGGCTCAAGATAATGAATGGGTAGACTGATTCTTTAGTAAATGGGGTTAAGACAGATGAGATTTGTATGATTCCGTAGCCGCCTAGCCAGAGGCCCTGGAGGATCTTGCCCCCGAGGATCGGGAAGGTGAGTGAGACTGACGACGAAGACCCTCACGAGATTTGCAGCTCTCGGGGGTTTCCAGGGTGGGTTGTGACATCCCTCTCGAGGGAGTCTCGGTCTCTCGACACGAACCAGCTGAGCTGGGTGTGAACACCTGCTAGCGGGCTAAGAGCACAGAAACGCTGCATTCCAGTGCCAGCATACTGGGTTCCCACATGGGTGCAAGGCCCTGCAACACCGACACTGTGATCACTGGGTCAGACATCAAGGAGGAGAGCGGGTCCTGGCCAGGACAGCCCTCAGGATACTGGGCGTCATCGCCAGAGGCCTCTGTATCTGTATGAGGTACCTTTCAAGGCCGCTACTTCTTTGACTCTTGGGAACGCCACGGGGGCCTGAGCAACCGAGCGCAGGAGCGCTCGTGCTTGTCTGGGGCACCCGACATCGACCTCGAGGTCTTCTTCTTCTTACACCACTCCCCTTCAGGAGATCCCTGGTCGGAGTGCCGCCTGGAGCGCAGGACCGAGGAAGGGGATCCCATCTGCAGAGAGACGACTGGGAGCACCACCGAGGATTCCATGGCAGCCTTACGGAAAATGTCATTGGACTTCTGCTTGCAACTCAGCAGGGCCTTGGAGGACATTTTCTTACAGAGCGAGCAGAGCTCCGGATCATGGTTGGCCCCGAGACACCGCAAACAGCAGTCATGGGTGTCCGTAAGTGACATGTTCTTGGAGCACCTGCCACATTTTTTAAAACCGCTGGCCATCGTGGCAAAAAGGGCGCCGTGAGATCGAAGACCCACGCGGCCAGTGGTTGGGAGAAAAAAGGGCGCGAAGCACACAAAAGAGAAAAATGCTACAAAAAGGACGCCCCCTTGCTCAAAGAAAGAAAGAGCAGGGGAAGGACAGTAGAGGATCGCTGCAACCGGAAAAATAGCAGGCCAGAGGCTGAAAAAAGAGACACTTTTTCCGAGGGTTAAAGACATGCGTCCAAAGCATAATCCGAGACCAGTGAAAAGTGTGGTTCTGTGTTCATCAAATTCTTCTCAGTCTATGATGCTTTCTGGCACTGTGAGCTGCTCCTAAAACGGAAGAATTCCTATGATAAGAGTAATATAGGAAATCATTACCAATTGCTCCTTCTATGTGTTAGAGGGCAGAGCACCAGATCAGGATCCTTAAAACAGTTGCTCCCAAGGATCAGTCTCGGTTCCTGTACTTTTCAATCTTTATACTGCTGATCGTCCATAAATCTTGGAAATTAAGCTTCTGTATGCTGGTGACTTGGCTTCCTCCATGCCAGCAGCTCGTTGGAGGATTTACAACAGTCTATAGAAATAAACATTGATTCTAGTCCCCTGGTCTATGATACCATGAAAAAGGTCAAAAAATATGAATATGAATCTTTCCATGAAATTAGTTGAAGATGAAGCAGGACATTCCTCTCTGCCTCCCTCCTCATGCACGATTGTCCCTCCTCTTTCCCCATCCCAAAATGTATGAAAGTAAGAGAAAAAAACAGGAAGAATAGAAAACACCATTATTCCATATCATTTTGCTAGACCAGTCCAGATAAGTTGGTTGTGTCCCCTACAAGCTGATTAATGGAGACAAAGAACCAATGAAAAACCCAGGTTTCAATTACATCATTCTTATTCCTCAATTCGCCTCAGCCACCAGAGGTCCCTTCAGTATTGCTTTGTCTCCAGCAGATGATGGATAGATTTTCTTCTCTCTGTAAAAAATCTGAAGATCGAGAGGATAAGAGATTGATTAAACACTCATGAACAACCACTTTGAGTACAGAAAGGTGACTCTCTCACTCGAACACGATGTGGGAGGCTCCATTAGACTGCAACCTTTTTGGTAGCCATAGGAGGAGGGAAAATCGGTTCATCTTCATGCCCTTATCATGATAAGGGCCTGTTGAGCAGCCACAAATTGGAAGGATTTGGAAGGATCTGGAAGAGTACAGCAGCCTCACACAACCACAGTGCTCCCTCCCTCCTCTTCTATGCTCCTTGCTGTCTCCCGAAGATTGCAGAAGGCTCTCAAAGGGGTCTGCCTGTCAGCCACCTTCCACACAGTTCTGTAAAAATAAAACCTGCCAGTAAAGCAGTTTCAGGGGAGTAGAGCTGATCCAAGACGGGGTGAGTACTGCTAGCAACCACTGGCACTGTGTGGGGGGTATCCTGCTGTTTTCTGTATGCGTTAGTAACGTTTTTGCCTATTGTGCACCTGGTGGTTGTGCGGTCCTAATGCGAGTGCCTTTAACGCGCGTTACGTAAAAGCACAGTTAATGTGCACTTGCGGGCCAATATAGTTTTAGCCCGTGCTCTTGCGATAGCCTACATATAGTGCCACTCCTCCTCCCCTTCTTCCTACCCTGTCCTTTCTGAATAAAGTATAGCTTGGTATAGTTATATCCCAGTCATGGTTTTCTGTGAGCCATGTTTCTGTAAGTGCCACTAAATCCAAGTCAGCCTCTCCCATGAAAGCTTCAACATCTGGGATCTTATTTCCCATGCTATGGGCATTTATACACACCGCTTTCCATATGTTGCCCCTTTTACCCATTTCTATAAAGGTATTTAATGTTTCACTTACCTGGAGGCTTTCTTCACCAATCCCCAATGGAGGCTTTCTTCACCAATCCCCAATGAATCTAGTTTAAAGCACTCTTCAGTAGTCTGCTACTGAAGACAAGTCAACCTTTCTTGGACAGATGAACACCATCTCTGCTCTGCAACCCTTGGAACAGCATCCCATGGTCCAGGAAACCAAAATGCTCTTGATGACACCATTCACGCAGCCATGCATTCACCTCCAGTGTGCAAGCTTCTCTGCCTTGGCCTTTACCCTCAACAGGGAGGATTGAAGAGAACACGACCTGCGCCCCTGTTTGCTTCACCCTCTGTCCCAGAGCCACGAAGTCACTTTTGATATGCTCAGAGGTATATCTGGCAGTATCATTTATGCTGACATGGATTAGCAACATTGGGTAATAGTCAGTGGGCTTGATGAGTCTCGGCAAACCCTCCGTAACATCTCGGTTTTGGTACCTGGCAGGCAGCATACCTCTGGATATCAAGTCTGGTCGGCAGATGGATTCCTCAGTACCCTTCAGAAGAGAGTCACCAACCACCACTACCCTTGGCTTCCTTGTGGTCACTTATTCTGCAACATTAGGGCACTTGAGCTCTGGTTCTTCCCTTTCCAGGGATGCATGCACCTCCTCCAGTTCCAGGGTTGCATAATGGTTCTTCAATTCAAGGGATGTAGAAGTTGGATTGGTGATTCTGCAGGCCCTGGTGACTTGTCTCCAAACTTCGTCATTCTGTAGGCTCCCATCTTCTCCTCTGCTGAAGAGCTTGGATGTTGCAAGAAGCATCTCATCAATATACTTCTCACTGTCTTGAATGATCCTTAACCTCGTCACCTCCTCTCTGAGTTCCTCCACTTGTTTCTTGAGAGCTTCAGCATGCAGGCATCCTGCACATGGAACCGGTCCTGCATCTGGCATTGAGACCTCTGTCTGGACAGAGGCAGAAGCTGTAACGGGGCCAACAGCTTTAACGATACGATTTTTCCCAGCCATTGTTCAGTTCGTGTAGCTTAAGTATCTGTTAAAGCAAAAGAGAGAGATCTACCAGCCGGTTTCCCATCTCTCCTTTCAGAGAAAAAGCAGTTAAATCTCTTTAAGTGTTTTCAAAATGTGCTGTTCCAAGTCCCTGTGTGTAGTTAATTGGGGAGTGCCCTATAAAGCAAGATTGCTCACTACGGGTAGATGGGAGTTGGGAGGGGGGTAGGGAGGGATCTAACACCTGATGAGTCCTGCTAGACTAGTCCAGGACCTGCACCTGGATTTGTGTTGATCTGTTATGCTGCAGCGGTATCTTTTGGTCCACTATAATCTGGATGGTGGCCCTGCAGGCTTATAACCTACTGACAATCTTCTGTTCAAACTCTCCTGTACATAGTTTCTGTGCTGTTTGGTTAAGCATTGTTGCCCTCGTTGTGGCTGTGTGAGGTTTGCCATGTCTTATCATTTGCTTTGATATGAATACTGAGTTGCCCACTAGTAGCTAAGGTGGATGGAGGCATGGGAGTGATGTCATTGAAACCTGGGCATTTCATTGGCTCTCTGTCTCCATACATCTGCTGGTAGGGGAACACAACCCACTTGTCTGTACTGGTCTAGCAGGACTCAAGGAAAGGACATTATGTAATGAGTAAAATGTCCCCTTCGCCTTTTTGTGGAGCCTCTGAAAGGATACAGACATAATGGAGGCAATATAGGTAGTTTACCTGGCATTGGGGCAGATGCAAGAGTTATTTTTCAGGGATAGGGTACTTTGTAGTGTAGTTTTTGGGTATGAGAGTGATTTGGGGAGGGGGTGGGTCCGTTGCAGAGAGGTAGTATTAAAGGAGGGATAGTTTGCGAGCAGTGGGGCAGTTGGGGTGGGATATTTTGGGGGTGGAATAGTTTGTAGGATGGAAGGCCAAATGAGTTGTGGTATTTTTTGGTGGTAGAGGGAGTTTGTGGGGCACTAGGGAAGTCGCAGGGAGGTCATTTCTGAGGGTAGATGTACTGGCAGGATGTGGGGCATTCAGTGGGGTATTTTTTGGGGTTAGAGTAGCTGGTGGGCATTTGGATAGAGTATTTTATGGGGGGGTGGTGGTAGACTGTGGGGTAGTTTTAGCAGGTGGGAACTAGCTTAAAGGGGGATGGGGCAGTTGTGGCAGTGTAGCTTTTCAGAGTAGGGTAGTTTTCAGGGGGCTGGGGCAGTTATAAGGGGATAGATTTTGTGGATGGGGTTATTTACAGGATGGTGGGGCGGCTGCAGGAGGGGTTAGGTTTTTCTGGTGGGGCAGTTTTTGAGATGTGAGGTAGTTGTGGGAGGTTGGTTTTGTAAGTGGGGCTGTTTGCATGATAGTGGGGTGGTTGCAGGTGTATAGTTTTTAGAGCAGAGACTGCAGCGCATTGAGGCAGTTATAGGAGATTGTTTTTTTATAGTGGGGCACTTCGGGGGACTGTGGAGGTGTATTTTTAAAGGAGCAGTAAGCAGGGTGATGAAGCAGTTGTGTGGAATATCGTTTCATGGTGGCAACATTTGGGGATTTAGTAAGACAGTTCCGAAGGAGTTTTTTTTGGGGCTGGTGGATGTTGGTGGTGCAGTTTGAGATAGGGGAGACTTTGGTATTGGGGCATTCTGGTAGGCTGGGAGCCTAGGAGAATGGGGAGAGGGTGTTTGAAAGGAGCAATCCCCTAACTGCTGTGTTTCACTGATACGATTCTATGATACAGAAACGGAAACTCCCTCTGTCATAGAGGTTCACTGGGCTAGATTTTTGGGGCACTTATTTCTCTGTAATCCCTGCTCCGATTTGGTCCATTTTTGAACCAGATGTGTCTTAATACAACTTTTTCCTACATGCAAAGTTTCATTCCATTCTGTTAAGTTTTCAGATTTATCTTGCCCCCAAGACGGAGAATCAGACAGAGACATTCTCAGCTCCTTTTGAGCACTTAGATGTCAGCATATTAATTCTTATAAATATTGACTTGTGTGTAATCACATGTTGTATTTGCTCCTTTGCAGGCGAACTGCTTGGAAATGTTGGCAGAGGGGATATTCAGGGGCATTTACATGCTTTCCATTGTGTTGTGGCATTACAGGGCAGCGCCCATTGCTAACCGGGTAGTGGCCTTACTTTAGCTACAGAAGCTAACCGGGCAGCTGCTGAATTTCCCCTGATAAGGCCCCAGCATTGACTATCCGGGGTTAAACCTCAATGCTAGTGACTGGCTGCTTTAGTAGCGCTAGCCGCCGGCACTGAATATCGGGCCCGTTGTATTCCCTGCATAGGGGGTGGCTAATTTACAAAGGTGTATTATATTACTGAACTTGATAAACTGTTCTTCTCCTGCAATAATGCACAATGCCCATTTTTTTTTTATCTAGAAAAAGATGATCCTAGAAACAGTAATACAAAGACAAATCTCTGGGAGCTCACTGAGAAGCCTGATGTGGAAAAGATGTTTTCAGAAAGAGACAAAGAGGAAACTTCTTTATTTTCTGACTGCAGAGAAAAGGGAATAAATCAAAAGATCTCAGAAAATAAACAAAAACATTCAACAAGAGACTTAACTCTGTGTGAGTACAGTGCCAGTAATATACAAACAGGGGAAGATCAGAATAAACAGATGAGAGAACAACGATGTTTATGTGAGATATGTGAAATATTCCTAAGCGATCATATAACTCTGAAATCACAGCAGAGATCTGATACTGAAGAGATACCAACGAGATGTACAGACTGTGGGAAAATCTTCAGTGAAAAGGGAGAACTACAGGGACAACAGAAAACATGCACAAATGAGAGACCTTTAGCATGTTCTGAGTGTAGGAAAGATTTCAGCAAGAAAAAAAACCAAATGAAAAATCAGAAAATCAATAAAGAATTTAGAATGTGTATCAGTACTGAAAATGGAAAAAGCTTTATTAATAAAGGAAACCCCAAACAATACCAGAAAATTTGCACAAATGACAGAACATCTGAATTTACTTGTAAAAAAAAATTAATAAGAAAAGAGAAATTCCACCCAAGGAAGAGACCAATTACTGATACTGAATGTAAGAAAGTCTTCTGTCACGCGAAGACATCCACAGACTACAAAAAATCTCAAACTGATGAGAGACCATTCACTTCCACCAAATCTAAAAAACACTTCATTGTGAAGAAAGACAAAACAAAATATCAGAAAGTCCAAAAATGGAAGAGAGAAGTTACATGTAGTGAATACGGTAAAAGCTACACTCGAAAAAAAAGCCTCCAAATCCACCAGAGAACCCACACCCATTTGGAGGATATGCCCCAAGTAAAACCGTATACATGTACTGAGTGTGGTGAAAGCTTCAGTGATAAACAACAACTCACAATCCACCAGAGAATCCACACAAGAATACAATCTTATACATGTATTGAATGCAGTAAAAGCTTCACTCTGGACAAAAACCTCAAAAAACACCAGAGAATCCACATGGGCGTAAAACCATATACATGCACTGAGTGTGGTAAAAACTACATTCAAAAAGGAAATCTCCAAATCCACTGGAGAATCCACACAGGATTAAAACCATATACATGCACTGAGTGTGGTAAAAGCTTCAGTCAGAAAGGACAGCTTAAAATCCACCAGAGCATTCACACGGGATTAAAACCATATACATGCACTGAGTGTGGTAAAGGCTTCATTCAGAAACAAAAGCTCACAATCCACCAGAGGATCCACACGGGGGTAAAACCATATACATGTACTGAGTGTGGTAAAAGCTTTACTCAGAACGGAAATCTCAAAATGCACCAGAGAATCCATGCAGTATTAAAACCATATACATGCACTGAATGTAATAAAGGATTCATTTCTAAAAATGATCTCACAGTCCATCAGAGAATTCATATGGCAGTAAAACCATATACATGCACTGAGTGTACTAAAAGCTTCACTTCAAAAAGACAGCTCACAGTCCACCAAAGAATCCACACGGGAGTAAAACCATATACATGCAGTGAGTGTGGTAAAAGCTTCCATGAGAAAAAAAACCTCACAATCCACCAGAGCATCCACACTGGAGTAAAACCATATCCATGTACTGAGTGTACTAAAAGCTTCACTTTGAAAAGACAGCTCACGGTCCACCAGAGAATCCACACAGGAGTAAAACCATATCCATGTACTGAGTGTGGTAAAAGCTTCAGTCAGAAAGGACAGCTTAAAATGCACCAGAGCATTCATACGGGATTAAAACCATATACATGCACTGAGTGTGGTAAAGGCTTCATTCAGAAACAAAAGCTCACAATCCACCAGAGGATCCACACGGGGGTAAAACCATATACATGTACTGAGTGTGCCAAACGTTTCAGGTATAAACAACAACTCACAATCCACAAGAGAATACACACAGGATTAAAACCATATACATGCACTGAGTGTGGTAAAAGCTTCAATGATAAAAAACAATGCGCAATCCACCAGAGAATCCACACGGGAGTAAAGCCATATACATGTACTGAGTGTGCCAAACGTTTCAGGTATAAACAACAACTCTCAATCCACAAGAGAATACACACAGGATTAAAACCATATACATGCACTGAGTGTGGTAAAAGCTTCCGTGAGAAACAAACACTCACAACCCACCAGGGGATTCACATGGGAGTAAAACCATATTCATGTACTGAGTGTGGTAAAAGCTTCAGTCAGAAAGGATCACTTAAAATACACCAGAGAATCCACACGGGAGTAAAGCCATATACATGTACTGATTGTGCCAAACGTTTCAGGTATAAACAACAACTCTCAATCCACAAGAGAATACACACAGGATTAAAACCATATACATGCACTGAGTGTGGTAAAAGCTTCCGTGAGAAACAAAAACTCACAATCCACCTGAGCATCCACACTGGAGTAAAACCATATACATGTACTGAGTGTGGTAAAAGCTTTACTCAGAAAGGAAATCTCAAAATGCACCAGAGAATCCATGCAGGATTAAAACCATATACATGCACTGAATGTAATAAAGGATTCATTTCTAAAAATGATCGCACAGTCCATCAGAGAATTCATACGGCAGTAAAACCATATACATGCACTGAGTGTACTAAAAGCTTCACTAGGAAAAGACAGCTCACAATCCACCAGAGAATCCACACGGGAGTAAAAACGGGAACCAGTTAATGCTGAATAAGGCCATTATGGCCAGTGCAAGTGCCAAGAAAGGCAGAAATCTCATAGAACATGGATTGATTATAAGAACAATTTGACAGCATCCCACACTCCTGGATAATACATTGCCTTGAAATGTATAAATAAATTCCGGTTTCATAGAGTAAATTAAAATCACTACGAAACTGTGGCAGTCCACACTCTTTTTAAGATATGAAGATGATCAGTACATCATTCCTAACATTAAGATCCAGCGATGACTATTTCAGGGAGATTCCCTATCGCCCCTTCTGTTTTGTTTGGCGCTTAATCCAATGAGTGCTCTCATCAACTCTTTGGGGTATGGATTTAACCTGAACTCTAAAGATTGTACCAACCCAGAAGCAACTTCTTATCTGCTATTTATAGATGATCTGAAGCTCTACAGTTCCAGCGACCAACAATTACCAGAGCAGCTTTTGGTGGTGAAAAGCTTTTCTGATAACATCAGGATGACTTCTGTCCTTGACAAATGTGCTAAGACAAACTTTTTCAGAGGAAAATTGAGTAAAACCGAAAACATCTCCCTTGCTGAGGGCTTTGATATCAAGGACCTTGAACAGGAAGGCGTATATATCTCGGAATAGAGGAAGGAATGACACTTGAGCAGAAACTATTGAGAGAGAAGATCAGTAAAGAATATTACAGGAAATCAAAACTGTTATTGAAAAGTGCTTTAACATCACAAAATAAGATACAAACCATCAATCAGCTGGCAATTCCTGTACTCTCATATAGTTTTGGGATTGTGGATTGGCCTCATAAAGATCTTGAAAAACTGGCTGTGCGAACAAGAAAACTCCTCTATGCTCATGAAATAATTTACTAGAATCAGTGTATGCCAACATTGTACATTCCTAGAACTGAAGGAGGGCTAATAGCAGGCTGTGAAGTTTTGATGGCGGATAATTTCTATACAGAAAGGCACAACAAAGTAGCATGCCTCCTCCACTGGGAACTCTGTAAACACTACATCGTCACTGTCCCCCATTTTATTGTATTGGCTATTTTTCTTCTTTTTGTATCTTTGCTTTCCTGTCTACTTTCCTAGCTTGTCTATGTTTTTCCACATATAGATGCTTGCCTTCCTCTCTGTGATCTCTTGTATTCTATGAAAGCCACTCTCTTTTTCTTCACCTTTTCAGCTACTTCTTTTGAGAATAATAATGGCCTCCTTTTTTCTTTTACATTTATTTACCTTTCTAACAAAAAGATTTGTTTCCCTTAAAAGATTGCCTTTCAGTTTTGCTCATTGCTTTTCTACATCTCTCAGCTGTTCCCATCCCAGTAATGACTCCTTGAGGAATTGCCCCATCTTGGCAAAATTAGTTTTCCTAAAGTTGGGCACTGACTTTGGTACCCTTTTACCCTTTTTGATTTGAATTATGGACCTTTGTGGAAGAGGATGTTTTCATAATTGGAGGAAGCTACTTCTTTCTTAGTTAAGGTGTATTTTATATATTAAGATGGTTTCTTTGCCCCATTTTCTTTACGCATGTATCCCGTACCTGCTTATAGTGATTGTAAACCTTCTGATGCCCCTTAGCCTGGGCGGTATATCAAGAAATTCCATAAACATAAACTTGTTTCAAACAATACATAAAAATCCCTGCAGAGTAGGGTGTCCAAGTTTAACTGGCAGTGCAGACCTCCTAGGGTGAGTAGGAGGGTCTTGTACAACCGGCGCCTGAGAGATTAGGATTGCCCTACTTTCGGGTAAGCATGTAGAGTTCAGGGAAGCTGTGAAGGGTATGACCTGTTGGACATCTTGTGTGTACTTCACCTAAGTGAGCGGGATTTCAGATATCTCTCATGGGTACGTGGTATGGGGTCCCGCATTGATTATTTTCTGATCTCGGCGGGACTATTTGAACGGGTAACTCGGGCGGACATAGGACAGATCATCATCTCTGACCATGCCATAATAACATTGCTGCTGACTTGGGGGGAGGAGAAGGGAGCATGGAATTGAAAGGTGACCTCCACTTTGGGCCTTTTATTCAGAAGAAGTGGGAGGACTATGGCCTGAATAATGCACAACACGTAAAAGATCCATCCCTCTTTAGGGATGCCAGGAAGGCAGTGCTGCGTGGTAAAATAATTGGATATGTGGTAGCCAGATAAAAATGACTGAACAACCTGGTCATACAACTGGAATGCGCACTACGAGAAGCAAGACGATGGCTGGCGGTGCACCCTCGAATTGAACAAAGAAACATGGTATATGTGGTGCAGGCTGAGTTAAATTCGCTCATTCATCAGAAAGCTAAGAAATCTCTTTTCTATTATCATTATTGGCTCTTCAGATTTGGTAATAGAGCTGGCAAACCTCTATCATCGCTGATTAGAGTAAAGGATGGACCGCGATTTGTGGGAGCTATGCGAGATGCCAGAGGTGACCTGCAACAGACTGCTGCGGGGGTGGAAAAAGTCTTTTGTGATTTTATCGCTCTTTGTATCAGGCAGAAGCCAACCCGGGATATGCGAGAAGGTGTTTCCTGGAGAAGTGTGAGCTTCCTGGGTTGGCAGAGAATCAAGTAGCCAAATTGAATGCCCCTATTACCCTCCAGAGGTACAATGGACTATAAAAGACTTAAGAACAGGACATGCCTCAGACCCAGATGGATTCCGTAGCAAATTTTATATCGACTGATCTCATTGTTAAACGTGGATATAAAGATATTGGCAAAACTTCTTGTGGACAGGCTGGCGGTATATTTCTCCGACTTGATACATGACAATCAGGTGGGATTTGTACAGGGTCGGAGTGTTACGGCAGATTTATTTATTTAACATTTCTTTTATACCGCGCTATTACAATCAGTGCGGTGTACATTGAACAAGAACATACTACAATGCATACAAGTAACATTGAGTTTACAATGAACAGGGAAATTTAACAGAGGACAACCGGGGGAACTATGTACAGATTAACTTAATGCTATATACAGTAAAATAAAACTCGTTTGAATGAATGTTTGTGTCCGTAGAGTTCTTGCCTCCATGTACATTAGCGTCCAGGAATCCTGATCATCCATGATGGTTAGTTTTGATGCTGAGAAGGCCTTTGATCAGATAACTAGGGGTTCATGTGTCAAATCTTAGAAGCGTTTGGTATCAGAGGCTTCTTTGGGGTGGCGGTCTGACTGCTATACTCCAACACCCGAGGTGCGGTGATGATAAACATACAGCTGACAGCAGATTTCCCTATTAAGTGCGGCATACGACAGGGCTTCCCCTCTCACCTTTATTATTTGTTTTGACTTTGTGCCACATCCGTATGGCCACTGATTTGCGGGGGATACAGAGGGGATTAGATGAATTTAATGTAGCAGCTTTTGCAGACAACCTCCTGGTACATCTTGAAAGCCCGGAAAGGAGCTTACCGGCATTGTTAACCTTTATACATACATAAGGCAGGTTGTTGGGGCTTAAATTAAATCTTTAGAAGTCTGACGTGCTTCCGTTGGATCCTTCCCCTTCACAACGATGGAACGGTACCTCTCCTCTTAAATGGGCTGAAGGGTGATTTAAATACTTAGGAATCTACCTCTCAAAGCTCACTGATCTTTACAGTAGAAATGTCACCAATCTCCTGGAGGATCTTGGGAGGTGAGTCCAACACTGGCGTGACCTCTCTCTATCAGTGGGTGGCAGGAAAGCATTCTTCAAAATGGTCATCTTCCGAAAGTGGCTCTACACACTGCAGACACTTCCTTTGGTGCTTAAAAAGAAAGACTTATGATAGCTGGAATGGCAGATCAACATCTTACTGTGACGTGGACATCGACCACAGGTGAAGCTTATTTTATTTTATTTATTTATTTAGCAAGCATTTGTATAGCGCTCCTTCCAGCGATCAGAAGCGGGTAAGATTACATGGAAAAAGCTGTCGAATCAAGACAGAATAATTTTGATTTGTACATAAAAATTCGAAAGGTTAGCACGTCACGCAGAAAATTAACTACTTCTAAGCTAAGGGGATAATAATTTACATATGTACATTTATACATTACAGGTTTTCTGGGGTGCTGTGGGGGATTTGCCCCTCATGCGAGTTTAGTACAGGTTGAAATGACTTTGAAATAGGTGGGTTTTGAGTTTCTTTCTAAAGTCGGCTAGATCAATGCTGGCTCGTAGGTCGGGTGGGAGTTGGTTCCATAGTGTCGGTGCTGTGTACGAGAAAGCTCTAAGCTTGCTGTCTTGCATCGATCTTGGGCTCAAGGGGGGATGGGGTTTCCGGATCTCCAGAGATATAATATGGCATGTGCGCTGTGGCATGTGAGGGACTGGCTTTGGGATCTGTCAGACTACACTCCGATTAGAATGGGGTCAGGCTATAGTGGCTCCGTATCATCTACGATACGTTTTGCACACTGATAACTGAGTTAGATTACCTCAGATACATTGAAATGTGATTTTCCACTTCGCCCGCACTACAATGCGAGAAATCTAGTTCTTTTTATCTACCCCTGTGTGGAAATGGCATATTCACCCTGGGAATCGGGAGATCAGTTTTTGAATGATGGGAGTGGCTGGATATCACCAATGTTGAGCATGTAGTGGAGGAGTCAGGGGTCTCGCTTTCCTTTTCCGAACTTAGGGACCGTTTTGGCTACCTGGTACCCACATCTTTTCTTATCTGCAGGTCCGGAGCTACATTCACACCTTGCCGCGAGCATCTATAGCATCAAGTGTATGGTCCCACATGGAGGAGGTGCTCATTGGCATGGACCATAGGAATTGTATTACACATCTACACCAGGCCTTGGTAGGTTTAACACTAGAAGCTAAGGAGGGAGATCTGGCAGTGGTCTGGATGTGAGATCTGTGAGAACAGGTTTCGGGTGAGGAGGTATTAACCTTCCTGGGGGATATTCAAAGCTGATCATCTCCGTGACTCTTCATGATATACAATTCAAGCTAGTGCAGTGGTTATACTATGCCTCACGTTGCACGTGGAGGGCAGGTTTGGCATCGACCGATGCATGCCCTAGATATGGTGTGCCCTCGACGTCCCTGGGCCATATGTTATGGCACTGTGTTGTAATTAAGAATTTCTGGGCTGTTGTGCTGAGTTGCATCCGTGGAATCTTAGCCGCACAATCTAGCGGGCTTAGTTGAAGGGGGTCATACATGGCAGTGATTGGCATGCCTGATAGCATGCAAAGTGATTATGCACGCATGCATGTCAAAGGAGGAACTGTCCTATGGACATTGGAAGAATGGTTTATATGACCTCTTGCTATGGAACGGGAGAAGGCGCACAGCCATGTAAAGAGGTGGGCAATGTTTATGAATGTTTGGGACCCATATCTCCACTCTCTGGAGCCCCAGGCTCGAAGTAGGGTATTAAATCATTGTGAATGAGTGGAATGGATGTGAGTGTTAGGATCCACAAAGCATCAAGGGGGGGAGGGAGGCAGGAGGGGGGGGGGCAGGGAAAGAGAGGGAAGGAAGATCGGGAAACTACGGCATCATCCGATTTAACCCGGGAGGAGCGAAGGAACCACACTCCCTGGATGGGTGGTTGACAGAGCTGCAGAGGACTTGTGTTTCTGGGGGACCTGAGTGGGGAGAGGCGCCCCTTGCCTTCTTTCCTCTCCTAATTTGTACTGTCATGGTAGTCAGCATTAAATCCTGCATGACGGGGGGTGGGGGGGAGAGAAGGAGGGGGACCCCCTAAGGTAGTGACCTCTTCTCTCTTTTGCACCCCTGAAACTCCAAATAAGAAAGGCTAAGAACAGGAGGGACAGAGAATATGGGAGGAGGTAGAGGGGCTGGGGGGTGGAGAAAATGAGAAAACTGGAAACTATTGTTATACTTGATTAAGATGGATTGCAAGAAGTTATATTTGATGGTGTAAGTTGTATGGCACCAACTTGTTTTTTACCTGTAAGTCCAATAGACTGTTTATACATAAAAAATAATATTAGTAATATAGTGCAATTCAATACAAAATAATAGTTAAAATAAAAATAAAAAGGTTATTAAAGCATCATGTTGGCTAGCTGTAAATGAAAAAAACATTCAAATTAAGATTTCTTTCATTCTAAATATATCTAATATAAATTAATTATAATTTAAAACACTATTAACATTTGACAGAAATTACAAGTTTTATTAAAATTATATAACATTTCCCTAATTTTCATCCCCCCATAACTCGAAAACTATAAGGCATAGGTAATTTTTATTCACACCAGTGACTTTGACATGTGAGATAATTCAGTGCAGCAATTTTAATCAAAATCAGAGATTATTTATTTATTTATTTGCAGTCTCTTTTATACCGCGCTATTCGACATCAGTGCGGTTTACAATGAACATAAGAGTTCCACATCTCAATTTCGTGATTTGTGCTTACAGTGAAACAGGTATAATAACTTGGTTATACATTAAACAGGAAAATTAAACTTGGGTATGCATTAAGCAGGTATAACAGGTAAAATAGGGTATAAATAACCGGTCACTTAACAAGGAGACACGATGAATAAATACAGTCTACTTTATGCAACAATATAATGAGTTATGCAGCACTGCATAAGTTTCTCATGGTGGGTGGAGGGGAAGGTGTGATTGCGAGTGATCAGTCTGGGAATGTGACGTGCATGAGTTTGAGGAGCTGCATTGAGATGTGAGAGTGGGTGAGTGTGGGGAGAAGACTGCATCATCGTAGTGATGAAGAAAGAGGTGCCGTTTCAGTGCCTTCCTAAATTGGGAGAGTTCACTGATGGTTCTGATAGTTGCTGGTAGTGCGTTCCAGCAGGATGGAGCAAAGAAGGAGAAGGTTCTGGATCTAGTGAATTGAGAACACTTCGTGCTTGCCTTAGGTAATATGAGAGTATTTGCAGCATTCGATCTCCTTGCTCGATTGGGAGGTGTGATTGAAATTAGATCAGTAGTGGTTAGATTTTTTTAAAACTTTGTGGTGATCTGTCATGGAACAACCCCACTGAAGAAGATAACAGTGGTAACACACACCTCATTGCTGGTTGCGAAGGGTCCCCCATAACAGTCCAAGCTTCAGGGCCTCAAAAATGTAGGTCTGCCACTTAGAAAACCTAAACATTTCCCTCCATTGCCTCAGGTACACTTAGATTGTGAGCCCTTCGGGGACAAGGGAATAAAAAGTACCTCTTAGTATACATGTAAACTGCACTGATTCTAAAGAGCGCGGTATAAAAAATAAATAAATAAAATAAATAAAAATACAAGTGAACCATTATACTTAACGTTAAGTCCAACACTTTTATATGAGGTTCAGGAACCGGGTGGGCATTAAGGAAAGATAGAAGTTGGGAGGTAAAGGAAAACCTAAGAATGAGATTGATACTTCAACAAACATTTGCAAGGATATTTAAGGAAAAATAAAACCCCCAGCTGAGAGACACTTGACTGAAGGATGAGAAATTCTCTCCTATGGCGTTGGGTTTCTCTTGCTAAGTTAGGGAATGCCCTAAACAGTAATCCTCAATATCTAACATTCCTCCTACGAAAAGAACATTTTTATATAACATTCTGTATCAGATAGTAGTGTAAACTGTACAAGACATGTGCAAGAACAATGCTACCAGCATCCAAACTTTCTAAGATAACAGATATACTAAGTATGTCCATTTCAACCGTAGGAGACATCCCCACTTGACTTGTAGATTTCTTGTCTTGAGGTATTTAGTAAACCTTTACCAAGAATGATAGTGACTTTGGTTTGACGTCCAGCACTTCCTCCAAATAGTCCTTAAACTTCTCTTTAGGAGTAAGTAATTGAGTTTTTGGAAAGTTTATGAACCGCAAGTTAGAAATCCTAATTGCGTTTTCCAGTTGTTCAATTTTTACTTTCATAGATGTAGCATCCTTCACCGGAGCTGCAGCACAGCCTTCGATACTATCCACATGAACAGACAAATCAGCCATTCAACAGACAAATCCAGCCATTCAACAGACAAATCCAGCCATTCAACAATAATAAGAGATTGTAGTTGCTTGAGTGTAAAGCAAAAATCAAAGTTTATTTACGGGGTGTTATTCCCACAAAGGTATGCTTGGTAACATTAATAGGATAACTTTTTTCAGGGTGTCATTCAGACACAAACAAAATAAGGGAACTGAAATACTGAATCAAATTAGTAAAGTCCTTGATGAAACAGAAAAGGCTTTCTGGTAACAGCTGCTAATTAACTTTCTTAGCAGTGCTTCAGTGGAAAGCAAACCCAAAAAGGAAAACTCTTTTATAGCCAAAAACACAGCTTTCTTCCTTCCACACAGAGAAAAAGCTTTCACTCAGCTCCACGTGTGCACTGGTGCCTTTCATTAAACACAGGTGCTTAACAAGCTCAAACTCTGACTTGTGGCTCCAACTTTACCCCAAAAGCTTTTTTCCCCAAGAAATTTTCTAGGCTGCTAATAAAGAAACAAGGTCCTTTTGGTGTTTGAACCTTATCTGTGCATCAATTTAGAACATCAGCTTATACAGAGAGCAATCCATACATGCATCATCTGCATTTGATATTTCCCCTTGCTCTTGAAATATCATATGCTCGTTTTCATTTACTGGCTCAGAGGACCTCCCCAACTGATCTTTTCCAACATACAAATTGTTTCCCTGCTGTCTTCTCTGTATAAAGCTAGGGAACAGATCAGAGTCCGTACCTGAGATCACGTTGTCATTAGGTTTCCTCTCTGGGTATTCTGGCCAGTAGGAAGTAAAGCTTCTGTGCCCAGTTCTCCAGTCAGAATCTCTGGACTTCAGGTCCCTTTTCCCATACCTCCTTGAATAGGTATCAGAGCTCCTTCTAGATGCAGCCGTCTCCTTAAAAGGTGCTGTCTGGGGGTTCCTGGCTGTATATCTCCAAGCCTCTGGCTTCCTCCAGTCCAATGAAGAATATTGGCCACAGGTATTTCCCTCAACACACGTACTGCCTTGGGCTCCTCTCTTAGACCTTCTGGACATTCTGCTGTTCTTCCTTCTTCTCAGCATCAGTCTCTCCTTCTCCAGCTCTTGCTCTCCTTCCGTCCTTGCTGTCTTTTCTCTCCTTTCCATCAGTTCTGTCTGTGTGGTGAATTTCTTCTACCTTTAAAGTGCCCAGATGGCCACTCCACCCTTGCACAATCCAGGTGCTCTAAATTAGGCCCTGCCCTAGGAGATGGGTGATTAGGGATTACATCATTGCTTCTTTGATTAGGCACACGTTTCCCTACTTCAGCACTCCTAGAGGCCTTCTGTAAAGCGGTGCATTCTGGGTCTGGTAGTCTTTTAGGTAAGGAAGCTGTTTTAAGGCTTTTACCAGCCAGCACAGGTTGCTTATTCAGAGCCAATTCACCTCCTGTATTCTTTCTCCCTGAACCATGACAAGCTTCCTTATCACAAAGTTCACTGGCCTCGATTTTTGGGGCACTTATTTCTCTGCAACCCCTGTTCCGATTTGGTCCATTTTTGAACCTGATGTGTCTTAATACCACTTTTTCCTACATGCAGTGTTTCATCCCAATCTGTTAAGTTTTCAGATTTATCTTGCCCCCAAGACTGAGAATCAGAGATATCTTCAACTCCTTTTATGAAATAATTTCCATTAGACTGAAAGCATAGAAAGAGCACTTAGATGTCAGCATATTAATTCTTATAAATATCGACTTGTGTGTAATCACATGTTGTATTTGCTGCTTTGCAGGGAACAGCTTGGAAATGTTGGCAGAGGGGATATTCAGGGGCATTTACATGCTTTCCATTGTGTTGTGGCATTACAGGGCAGCGCCCATTGCTAACCGTGTAGTGGCCTTACTTTAGCTACAGAAGCTAACCGGGCAGCTGCTGAATTGTCCCCGATAAGGCCCCGGCCTTGACTATCTGGGGTTAAACCTCAATGCTAGTGGCTGGCTGCTTTAGTAGCGCTAGCCGCCGGCACTGAATATCGGGCCCGTTGTATTCCCTGCATAGGGGGTGGCTAATTTACAAAGGTGTATTATATTACTGAACTTGATAAACTGTTCTTCTCCCGCAATAATGCCCAATGCCCATTTTCTTTTTTATCTAGAAAAAGATGATTCTAGAAACAGTAATACAAAGACAAATCTCTGGGAGCTCACTGAGAAGCCTGATGTGGAAAAGATGTTTTCAGAAAGAGACAAAGAGGAAACTTCTTTATTTTCTGACTGCAGAGAAAAGGGAATAAATCAAAGGATCTCAGAAAATAAAAAAAATTCAACAAGAGACTCAACTCTGTGTGAGTACAGTGACAGTAATATCATACAAACAGGGGAAGATCAGAATAAACAGATGAGAGAACAAAGATATTTATGTGAGATATGTGAAATATTCCTCAGCGATCATGTAACTCTGAAATCACAGCAGAGATCTGATACTGAAGAGAAACCAACGAGATGTACAGACTGTGGGAAACTCTTCAGTCAAAAGGGAGAACTACAGGGACAACCGAAAACATGCACAAATGAGAGACCTTTAGCATGTTCTGAGTGTAGGAAAGATTTCAGCAAGAAAAAAAAACAAATGAAAAATCAGAAAATCAATAAAGAAATTAGAATGTGTATCAGTACTGAAAATGGAAAAAGCTTTATTAATAAAGAAAACCCCAAACAATACCAGAAAATTTGCACTAATGACAGAACATCTGAATTTACTTGTAAAAAGAATTTAATAAGAAAAGAGAAATTCCACCCAAGGAAGACACCAATTACTGATACTGAATGTAAGAAAGTCTTCTGTCACGCGAAGACATTCACAGACTACAAAAAATCTCAAACTGATGAGAGACCATTCACTTCCACCAAATCTAAAAAACACTTCAGTGTGAAGAAAGACAATACAAAATATCAGAAAGTCCAAAAATGGAAGAGAGAAGTTACATGTACTGAATGCGGTAAAAGCTACACTCGAAAAAGAAGCCTTCAAATCCACCAGAGAACCCACACCCATTTGGAGGATATGCCCCAAGTAACACCGTATACATGTACTGAGTGTGGTGAAAGCTTCAGTGATAAACAACAACTCACAATCCACCAGAGAATCCACACAAGAATACAATCTTATACATGTACTGAATGCAGTAAAAGCTTCACTCTGGACAAAAACCTCATAAAACACCAGAGAATCCACATGGGAGTAAAACCATATACATGCACTGAGTGTGGTAAAAGCTTCAGTGAGAAACAAAAGCTCACAGCGCACCAGAGGATCCACACGGGAGTAAAACCATATTCATGTACTGAATGTGCTAAAAATTTCAGGTATATAGAACAACTTACAGTCCACAAGAGAATCCACACAGGACTGAAACCATATACATGTACTGAGTGTGGTAAAAGCTTCAGTCAGAAAGGACCACTTAGAATCCATCAGAGAATCCACACGGGAGTAAAACCATATACATGTACTGAATGTAATAAAGGATTCATTTCTAAAAGAGATCTCACAGTCCATCAGAGAATTCATATGGGAGTAAAACCATATACATGCACTGAGTGTAGTAAAAGCTTCACTTCGAAAAGACAGCTCACAGTCCACCAGAGAATCCACACGGGAGTAAAATCGGGAACCAGTTAATGCTGAATAAGGCCATTATGGCCAGTGGAAGTGCTAAGAAAGGCAGTAATCTCATAGAGCATGGATTGATTATAAGAACACTTTTGACAGTATCCCACACTCCTAGATAATACATTGCCTTGAAATGTATAAATAAATTCCGGTTTGATAGTGTCACGCCCTTGCTCCTGACCTCTGGCTTAGAGGGGCGAGGTAACGGAGAACTTCTCCTGGCGAGCTCAAATAAACTAGTTTTTCCTCAGGTGGATTCTGGGACATGTAGTTTGGCTCCTATGAAGAAGTGTAGTTATGGTCCGATGTTAAGGCAAATGACATAATTTATTTTAAAGTAAAGGTTCAAGTAAACTGTACACAGGAATTTTGTCCATTCAGCATTGTTTGCAACAAAGAATTTAGATCAGTATTACTGCTTCACAGTCTTTTAAACACATGCAGCTGGTTAACAATGTTGCTCAGTCTTAGAGAAACACCTCTGCTCAGCAAGGTAAAAATACTTCTTTTTAACCTTGTGTTTATGAAGCACTTAATAGCAAAAGAAATAACTCAGTTCCTTTGGAACAACCTCTTCCTTCCCTCCTTCCTTTCAGGACAGGTTTTAAACTCAAAATAAGAAAACAAGTAACAAACATTCACAAGCTTTCTCTTCAGTGTGACTCAGCACTTTGCCTGAGAAATGCAAACACGTGGAGTTTTCTTCAAACCCAATTCCTGGCTCAATTCCAGTTACCTGCTTCTAGGAGACTTGGTCATTCAATGCTAGCCTTTTTATTTATTTATTTATTTAGACAGTTTTGTATACTGCTTTATCCTTCAATCAAAGCAGTCACAACACAATTGGGGATACATTTAACACGTGGGGATATGAGACACATACACTAATACTTACAGGGAACATGGGCAATGGAGGGTTAAGTGGCTTGCCCAAGACCACAAGGAGCATCTGTGGGACTAGAAACCCCAGTCCTTCCAGCCCAAGGTTGCTGTCCTCTAGTGGGATTTGAACCCCTGACCTTCTGGCCTGAAGTACCTTGCCCCAACCACTAGGCTACTCCTCCCGCCTTTAGCATAATGATTCCATACTTGTAGCTTGACACAGGGTACAGTCCATGGGGATATCTAGATCTTGCAATTCCTCCCCTGCCAACTCAATCTTCATATCCTCTGGTGGTGTTAAGGCAGTGTCCTGTTCTGAGCCTTGGACACAATGTTCAGAATACAGCCTCCCCTGGGGTTCTAACGTCTCTCCTGAGCTCAACTCTCCCCGATAATGACAGTCAGTGAAGGAGTACTCTGCACCCCACCCTCACCTACAACAGGCAGGGCTCTTGGGTAATAGAAATCCACACACAAAGCAATGAGAAGGTTAATTGATCACAAATCTCTGAGCAATACACAAATCTGTAAATAATACACAACACACTTGTATTATAATAACCAAAGCTTTGGGAGAGCAAACCAAGGTTTGTCACCTACGTTCACTCTGCCATCTTAGCTTTCGGCCATTTTATTTATAGGTAAATATTCCATTACACAGCATAATTCCACGTTATTATTCTACGTCTGGTATCACGTATATTCATAATATACATATTCTATTCTACGTCTAGTATCACGTACATTCATAACATACTTTTCTATAGGCATGCACGTCATAGACAATCATGAAAAGACATACATATATTCTCAGACATGACTATGTAGGCCCTGATTCTAATTAATTCTAACACTGACAGTTTGATATCTTTGACCAGAGACTGAGAGGCTGGGTAAACAACTTGCCTTTTACTCATCTTTCTAATAACAAAACTAATGTTTATGTTATCTGGAACCTTTCACCCAGTTACTTCTACAGAGTCTTTCAAGGATGGTATTAAGTAAGGAGCTACAAATGATATTAACTCTTTCTTAGGGCTTATAGTAATATAATGCTATACACAGGGCCTGACTGTGTATCCGACCTGGTACAATCAAGCTTTCTTTCAGTCCTTCCTCTGATTCTGTAAAGAATCATTTCACAGATAAGGAAACTCAGACATCGGTATTAAAAATGGATTGTAGCTAGCTTCTGGGTCAATCTGTAACATCATTTTAGGGGTCAGTGTCTCCACTGATTTCTTACAGCAAGCAGATATTACACAAAGAATTAATGCTCCTAAAATGATAATCCCTAATAAGCCAAATAATGAAGCTAATATGCCTTGCAGGGGCCTAGATAATAAACTCCAGAAAGAAGAAACAGAATCAAAAAAATCAGAAACATAACTATTACTTGATACAAAAATACGATTTCTAACCTTATCTAGTAGGCCTTTCACTATTTTTCCTTCATCATCAAGCATACTGCAACAGTAATCAGAAATTAGGCCACACACGCCATTTTCCTTCGCTAGTAGGTAGTCTAAAGCCATGCGATTCTGAGCTGCATAAGCGGACACCTTGTCTACTGCACCTTGTAACACGCTAATAGCCTCTGTGAGATCCAGGGCTGTAAATTCAACAACTGCCTGTAATCGCATAATCTGGGTACCATATTCTCTAGTGGATGCTATGGCTCCAAAGGTTGAGAGCCAAACAGTACCTGTAAATGCATCTATCTGAGATTTAGGGGCTTGTTTACAAAGCTGCGGTAGCGGTTTGCGATCGTTATCGGAGCCGCGACCCCATTGATTTCAATGGGGCCGCGGCGCCGATAACGATCGCGAATCGCTACCGCGGCTTTGTAAACAAGCCCCTTAGTTAAAGGACTTGTAGAATCTACCAACTGTTGTTCTGCTAGTATGGCTTCATCCTGAGGGGAAACATCCCTTTTTCTTCTTAAGGAATTATTCAAGGTTGATACTAAAGTAACATTTTGGTAAGGTAAAAACCGCCACGGGGTATCTAACTGAGCAACATAGCAAGTACCTGACCAACCTCTGGGAAGTTCTGTATATGCAAGATTACCACACACACACAAAATAGTCTCCCTCTAAAGCCACTAATCCATTTTCCCAAATCGTCAAGTTGTGGGAACAGACTATATTCTGTGTACAATTATTCAAAGCCCACTGAGTAATGTTCATTTCCTTAATTCCTACAGATAGATTACGTTCCCAGGGATGGTAATATCCTAATAAGGGGCAACTCCAGTTAGGCATGTCTCGGACTGAGTCATTCAAAAGGTAGCCAGAACTATTATACTGTAACAAGTCATAATCATGCACCTGATTCCCTTGAACTTGCATTAATTGTACTACGGAAATATAAGGTTTTTGTACATGGGATTTCTTATACCAGATGGAAGAATTATGTAGCATTATTATTCTACAAACGTTCCATGGGGTGTCCCCTACCTTTTTCCCTGTACCTTGAGCCATAAAACATATTCAAGGGGACTTTAAAGGCATAGAACTAACTACTCTAGGTTCTGTGTTTGTATGAGACCATTGTACAGTAGTTAGATTAAAAGCTGTAGCACGGAACTCTTCAAAGGCTTTGGGCTTAACTTGTGGTAAAAACCCATGTTGAGTGGCTGTCACAGTTGGAAGGCAGACTGCACAACGTGATAGATTAAAATGTTTTGTAACTGAGTGTAAATGTGACTCAAAAATATTTGGATATTCCCCATAACTTTCCCAAGATTCTAAATGCAGTACTGCTTCATTAACAATAATATGCCATAGCACAACTAGGACCTGATAAGGAAACATTCTCAGCAAACCTTGAAATATCTGTAACTATAATGCTCCATGACTAAACGGTCTAAAATAAAATGAAAAGCCACCTATTCTGCGTACTAAGATGAAGATATATTCTATAACTATAATTACCCCTTAATTCTCAATTACGTCATGAAGTAGAGGTTAAGTACCCAAAGGTCATTGTTTATATATTAGTAAAATACTAAATCAAACCACCTTTATCCACCTAATCAGTAGTATAAATGCTGGACAAAAGGTTTTTGCATAAGTAGTTCATTCAAAAAGCATGTAAATCCTGATGATCTTTTCTGTAATATCAATGTAATGTTCAATAAGTCTCTGTGTTGTATTTTCTTGATTCACTGATGAAGGGAGCCGCCGTCTGGAGTCCGTGAAGGAGCCTTTTTACACTGTTTAAGGTGTATCCAATGAGAATGTCCTTCCACTTTACAAGCCGAGTATCCCGCCAGGAGCACACGAAATGAACCTAGAAACTTGGGAGCCAGAAGCGTCTTTGGCTGCAAATTCTTAATCAGGACCCAGTCCCCCGGTTTCACTTCTGGATGTGAGGACTCCAAAGGAGCATCTTGTAGAGGATTCACCTGCAATAAAGGGGAAACAGACAGGACTGAGTGCAATCGTGAACAATAAGTCAAAATATCGCTGCGCAACAATTGGGGATCCGGAATAACTGCCAATTCATGTGGCGAAGTAGCTAGACGTCCAGTAACTATTTCGTATGGTGTCAGGCCTCCCCGAGCACGCTGGGGGGAATTACACACTGCCATAAGGGCAAAAGGAAGGGCTTCCGTCCAATCTGTAGCCCAATCCTGTGTCAGAGTGCGTAAGTGACCTTTGAGTGTCCTAGTCATCCGTTCCACTTGGCCAGAGCTTTGCGGATGAAAAGGAGTGTGCAGTGGTCTCTTAATACCAAACCAAATTTTCAATACAAATACCACCTCCCTCCTCTGGCATAGGGCAGATCTGTAAAATCAAAAAGAGTTCGGAAGGCAGAAATCCTAATAACTGACCCTAAGCTGACCCTACTGTGCCAGTCTGGAAACAGTACAGACAAGCTGTGCCAAAGAAAAAAAAAATAACAGAAGTTCAGGTGATACCGGAGAACCAAAAAGGCATAATTCATAGCCACAGCAGAAAAGCTTATGATGCAGGAACAGGGCAAGTGGAAACAATAGACTGTCAGGACAAATAAGCAGATGATCCGTTTTCCAGAAGCCCTGAGCATCACAGGTTGCACCCCACGAAGGCAGAGTCTGGGTTCCAAAGGAAGTATCTTGCCATTGCTGCAAGAAAGATGAAAGGGAAAACAAAGTCATATTAGACGGTGTTAAATACAGCAATGTCGGTGACACTGATGCCCGAAGAGCAGCTTGCCGTGCTTCCCGGTTTGCAAAATGGTTGTCCTTTGCAAACACTTCTGCTAGCTGTGCACTGGCAAACGGCAAAGAAGCTGCTTCCACTACATCATTAACTGTTGTGACTGCATAGCTCATCTCGTCTCTGAAAGCAGAACCATTCACAAACAAAGTTATAGTCAGGGCTGGTAAAGATACAGGGGAAAGTTCAGATCCAGTTCGAGAAAATGTCAAAAAGTTTGGAAACAATCATAAGACCCATCCTCCTCCACAAGTGTTGAATGGTTGTATATTGCTCTAGCACATACTGAAACATGAAGCGGAGAAATGGTTAATTCCAGAGTCAATAAAACGTGTGGAGGACAAAGGCTGAGTCTTAGGTAAATGGAGCAAAAAGGGTGCTGTAGAACCAGAAAATCAGTAATTTCCAATTGCAAAAGCCACTGCTACTAAACTACGTAGACACAGTGGGAATCTCAAAGTCACTGCATCAATTCGCTTTGAGAAATAGCCTCCTGGCTTGCAACCAGTTGGGAAAGCTTGTAAAAGCACACAGGTAGCAGAGGAATCAGAAATAGCCACATACAATTTGAAAGGTAAAAAAAATTCAAAGATAAACATGGCGCATTTCCCAGTGCAGTCTTGATATTCACAAATGCTTCCCACTGTGCTAATGTGGGTATAATTTATTTATTTAACAGTTCTTCTATACCGCTCTATTTTAGATCAGAGCGGTTTACATTTAACATCAACTATACAACACAAGGAACTTTGAGTTGTATTTACAATAAACAGGGAGATCAACTTGGAAGTAACTGGGGGAAACTATGTACATTCTTAACTCTTAACTCAGGTCCTTCTTTCCCAATAAGAGCATAAAGCGGAGCAGTAAGGTCTGGGAAATTTGCTAGCCATTGTTTACAAAAGATTAATAGTCCCAAGAATCTATGCAATAACACCGGGGTTGCTGGAAAAGGCAATGACAAAATAGGTTTCAAACTAGCAGAGGTAATTGCACGACTAGATGGTGGTAGGATAACACTAAGGAAAGTAACATTTTGAGATACAAATCGCAGCTTAGACAATCCTAAATTAGCAATATGAGCTAATAGAAACAAGGAATCTGACAAACAAATCTCATGAACATAAAAGCAAAATCATCCACATACAGAACTAAAGAGGAATGGTCGAGCTTTACATCCAGCAGTGCAGCTCTCAGGGCCTGCGAAAAATATGCAGGACTATTGGTGTAAGGCAAATAAAAATTGGCTGTCTTTGCTAATTTTCACCGAAAAATAAGCAGAACTTAAATCCACAACAGAAAACCAGGTAGTCCCTGAAGGTATCTGTGTCCAGATATCATGTGGATTAGGTACCAAGGGAAAAATTGGCAAAATCACACTATTTATTGCTCGCAGGTTTTACACAGATGTATAAGTCTTACTGTCAGCCTTTAGCACAGGAAGAATCAGAGTATTACATGGTGCAGTTGTAGAATAGATGACACCTTGTTTCGGAAGATCATCAATCACAGGATGAATTCTATTGATGGCAGCTGCTGATAGCAGATAGTGCTCGAGTCTGAGAATCCGGGCTCCAGGTTTCACAGCGATTTTCACAGGTGGGATAGAAAGGCATCCGACATTAGATCCCGGCACTGCCCACAGGGTCGAAGGAAGGTCTGAATGGTACTGGCAGCTGCAGGGGACGGCACTTCGGAGAGAGAGAATACAGCT
The DNA here is from genome assembly GCA_033557465.1 of Ichthyophis bannanicus. NCBI lineage: Eukaryota > Metazoa > Chordata > Amphibia > Gymnophiona > Ichthyophiidae > Ichthyophis > Ichthyophis bannanicus. The sequence goes on along the minus strand of CM066031.1, from coordinate 139,750,846 downwards.
GGAACAACTTTCCACTCATCCAGGATAGAGTGCCTTCACAGTGCACTAGCAGTGCTTGCACTAGCTGAGCATGATAACTGTCAGGCAAATCTTGTATACACAGTGCTGAAGTAGTAGCTCCAGTATCAATAACAACTTTAAATTAGATCCTCTCAGGTTAGCTTTTAACTCACCCTGAGGAGTTATATTCAAAATCAACAATAGTCATACATCCCATGTATCACCTCACAATCTTCCGGATTAGAGAAACACTGATATACAGGAGTGAATTCAGCTTCTACCGGAGGAGAGAAATCAGCTTTCTGGACATCAAGATTCGGATTCCGGGGGCAGTCTCGCTGCAAATTCCAATCTCACCACAAGTATAACGAGTATGCATTTCTCTGGACTGTCCACGCCCTCGCTGAGGATTCCCATAACCTCCTCTGGCTTTGTTTACCTCTCCATAGAAGCAATTGTATCGAGCTCCTTCCAGAACTGCATCAGCTGTTCTAGCTGGCCAGTCTATTATTGAAGTTTCCAAATTTCTTTTATTCTCGGAATCAAACCATTTACAAAAAGATATTAGTGAATCCTGAAGGTGTGTCTTCTGCCTCATCAGAATAGTCTTTAATAGCTAGCATACACCTAGTGTGAAAATCTGTAGCCTTTTCACCCCTATCCTGCCTTAGAGATGTTAATCTCGACCAATCCTTTACAAGTTTATATACTACCTTAATGAATTCTAACAAATTTTTTTTTTACACACAAACAAGATAATCTCTTTGAGTCTTCTCTTGAAAATCTATTACAGGGTTTGTCATGAACTGGATGAGTGACCCTATGAAAATCAGCTGGATTAAAAAAAACACAGTTTTGAGCAAATTATCTAGAGCTGCCCAAGTGGGATTATAACTGTTAATTATTTGAGACCATAAAGACATAAATCTTACAGGGCTTTCCCTGTAATTAGGAAAGGTTTTAGCCAAATCAAACACTTCTGCTGCTTCAGATTTAACAGTGCCAAAACATAAATTATGTTGCTGGTGTAGAACGTCCTGACTAGAGCCTAGATCATAATATAATTAATCACACACCTCTTTGTAGGTTTCATAATGTCTGTCCAAATCTCTCTCAATTCTATCAATAAGTGCATCAGAAACACATAATTCTTTCGCAACAGAAACACTATGACCTGTTGCTACTTTTAAGATTCATATTACAAGTACAATACTTTCCGTTTCTTTGTTCAAACGTGCTGGGAGACATTCCAAATATCCAAATTACACAATTCTACTCCCCCTAACTTCTGCTTCTCTTTAAGCATTTTCTTTTTCTCTTAGTACTGCTGCACGAGTGACCCGCACTCGCTCAGCTGGTCATTAGTTACATTTCCTAACACAAAACAACTTTTGTTTCAAACATAAACATGCCTATGTTTTTCATCATGTACCATCTGTTCCCACCATGTAAGCACAATAACTATTGCACGGTTTACCTTTAACCGCCAACTCATATCACAGGTAATGGACCTTATCTACAGAGAAAGTTCCCTCCAAAGGAAACTGCAAATCCTCATTACCACTAGTCACTGAACCCCTATGTGCTACGGAATCAATGGCTACATCACCATGCTTCTCATACATACAATAGAAGCATACAATAAGGGCTACCCTTCTTAAACACTGAAGCCCTAGCTCTGTCATGCCATTCACGCATCTGAGACGGAGCCTGTCTACTTAACAGATTACCCATCACCGGTAATACTCACAACTCTTCAGGCACCTTCTGCCCTTGCCTTGAATGCAGAGATCTATATCTGGTACGGCACCAACTGAAGGAGTACTCTGCACCCCCACTCACCTACAACAGGCAGGGCTCTTGGGTAATAGAAATCCACACACAAAGCAATGAGAAGGTTAATTGATCACAAATCTCTGAGCAATACACAAATCTGTAAATAATACACAACACACTTGTATTATAATAACCAAAGCTTTGGGAGAGCAAACCAAGGTTTGTCACCTACGTTCACTCTGCCATCTTAGCTTTCGGCCATTTTATTTATAGGTAAATATTCCATTACACAGCATAATTCCACGTTATTATTCTATGTCTGGTATCACGTATATTCATAATATACATATTCTATTCTACATCTAGTATCACGTACATTCATAACATACTTTTCTATAGGCATGCACGTCATAGACAATCATGAAAAGACATACATATATTCTCAGACATGACTATGTAGGCCCTGATTCTAATTAATTCTAACACTGACAGTTTGATATCTCTGACCAGAGACTGAGAGACTGAGAGGCTGGGTAAACAACTTGCCTTTTACTTATCTTTCTAATAACAAGACTAATGTTTATGTTATCTGAAACCTTTCACCCAGTTACTTCTACAGAGTCTTTCAAGGATGGTATTAAGTAAGGAGCTACAAATGATATTAACTCTTTCTTAGGGCTTATAGTAATATAATGCTATACACATGGCCTGACTGTGTATCCGGCCCGGTACAATCAAGCTTTCTTTCAGTCAGTACCTGAAGCACCGGGCAGTTCTCCCTGGTTGTGCTCACTACGGTTCCTTGTCTCCTTCCAGCCTCTCTGGAACAGCTCTCTGTATTGCTCTCTGGGTTCTCTCCTGGAGATCTGCAGGTGCTCCTGGTTCCATTCCTGATTCCCCTGAACCTCATGAGCCCTCTGCCTCTCCAGAGCTTCTTCCTTCCTTGGAGCTTCCTCTCTCCTCTGAGCTGCTCCTTTCCTCGGAGCTTCTCTCCCTTTCTCAGCTACCCCTTCCTCTGCTTTAGCAGAGGTTTATATCTCCCTCTCCAGGACTCCAGCCCTTCCTCCACTCCTCCCAAGTGATTGTAATCACCTCTCAAGCCTGCAGTTACGTCATAGGAGTTAGGGTGTGGCTGACTGAACTTTCTCTCCCTCAGGTTTCTTTCTCTATGAGGGGCCTGAAATCCATGCCCTGCAGGGATTTCTCCTTTCTCTAAGTTAAAGTCATTGGCCCTTTCTATACTCATAGGCTCAAAACAGGCTTCCTTGTCACATACCCCCCTACTAAAGATATTACGGGCTGGCAGATGTTCCTCCGAACAGTCCGTAATCCTTGATAAGGCATCTGCGTTCTGATGTAATTTCCCTGCCCTATGTTCTATCTTGAAATCAAAAGCTTGCAAAGCCATGTACCACCGGGTTAATCGGGCATTGTGGTTTTTTATCTGTTGTAGCCACTTTAAGGGAGCATGATCAGTGACCAGTAGGAATCTTCGTCCCGTGAGGTAGAACCGGAGGGCATCTATTGCCCACTTGATGGCAAGGCACTCTTTTTCAATGGTGGAGTATTTCTGCTCTGCAGGGGACAACTTTCTACTGAGGAACATTACGGGATGCTCCTTTCCTTCATGCTTCTGGGATAAGACTGCTCCTAAGCCTGCCTCTCATGCATCCGTTTGCACTATAAAGGACTGTGTGAAATCCACTCCGCGCAACACCGTGGCCGTGCATAGCCTCTTCTTCAACATGGTGAAGGCTATCTCAGCCTTCTGGGTCCAATTGAGGCGATTCGGGCAATTTTTCTTTAGCATATCAGTAAAAATAGCGCTTTCTTCTGCAAAGTGGGGTATGAATCTCCTGTAGTAGCCTATCAGGCCTAGAAAACATCTTAGTTGTTTCTTGTTTGTAGGTCTGGGAAAATTCTTGACACCATCTATTTTGTCAAATAGAGGTTTTACCGTGCCCCGTCCCACCATATGCCCCAGATACTTCACTTCTCGTCTGGCAAAGGCACATTTGCTGGGGTTCAGGGTGAGGCCTGCCTGTCTCATAGACCGTAAGACGGCTATGGGATGGGAACAGCTGGGGGATGTAGAAAAACAGTGGGCAAAACTGAAAGGGGGTATTTTAAGGGCAACCAACCTTTTTGTTAAAATGGTAAATAAAGGCAAAAGGAACAGGAGACCGCTATGGTTTTCGAAGGAAGTAGCTGAAAAAGTGAAGAAAAAGAGGGAGGTCTTCATGAAATACAAGAGATCACAGAGAGAGGAAGACAGGCATCTGTATTTGGAAAAACTTAGACAAGCTAGCAAAGTAGTCAAGAAGGCAAAGATTCAAAAGGAGGAGGAAATAGCCAATGCAATAAAATGGGGGGATAAGACATTTTTCAGATATATTAGTGAGAAGAGGAAGGGCAAAAGTGGTATTGTCAGACTCAAGGGTGCAGGGGGGGAATATGTAGAAGCTGATAAGGATAAAGCGGAATTGCTTAACAAATATTTTTGTTCTGTGTTCACAGATGAAGAACCAGGAGCAGGACCTCAGAAAACACCCACAAATAAGAACAGAAGCGAGGGACATCTTGAACAATTTTCAGAAGACTGTGTTCGTGAGAAACGAGCTCAACTTAAAGTAGACAAAGTGATGGGAACGGATGGGATACACACTAGAATACTGAGGGAACTTGGGGACGTTCTAGCAACTCCACTGACTGACCTTTTCAATGCCTCGTTGGAGTCGGGAGTGGTGCCAAAGGACTGGAGAGAGGCTCATGTGGTGCCTTTACACAAAAGCGGAAGTAAGAATGTGGTTGAAAACTACAGGCCAGTTAGTTTAACTTCGGTGGTGAGTAAATTATTGGAAATGCTGCTGAAAGAGAAAATAGTGAGGTTTCTGGAGTCCAGCGGATTACAGGATCCGAGGCAGCATGGATTCACCAGAGGCAGGTCTTGTCAGACAAATCTGATTGATTTCTTTGACTGGGTGACCATGGAGTTGGACTGAGGGAGAGCTCTAGATGTGGTGTATTTAGATTTCAGTAAAGCCTTTGACACTGTTCCTCACAGGCGACTTATAAACAAACTGAGCACCCTAGGGATGGACCCTAAAGTTACTGCTTGGGTTAGAAATTGGTTGGGTGGGAGGCGACAAAGAGTACAAGTAAATGGAGCTCACTCTGAGGAGAAGGATGTTACCAGTGGTGTGCCCCAGGGATCTGTCCTTGGTCCGATTCTTTTTAACATCTTTGTTAGTGATATAGCGGAAGGGCTGTCGGGTAAGGTTTGCCTCTTTGCAGATGATACCAAAATCTGCAATAGAGTAGACACCCAGGAAGGTGTAGATAACATGAGGAGGGATCTAGCTAAGCTTGAAGAATGGTCTAGAATTTGGCAGCTGGGATTTAATGTTAAAAAATGTAAGGTCATGCATTTGGGCTGCAGCAATCCAAGGGAGCAATACAGTATAGGAGGTGAAGTACTTTTGTCCACTAAAGAAGAACGGGACCTAGGCGTGGTTGTGTCTGATGATCTTAAAGTAGCTAAACAGGTAGAAAAGGCGACGGCAAAAGCTAGAAGGATGCTTGGGTGCATACGGAGAGGAATGGCTAGCAGAAAAAAGGAGGTGATAATGCCTCTGTATAAGTCTTTGGTGCGACCTCATTTGGAGTATGTTGTGCAATTCTGGAGACCGCACCTTCAAAAGGATGTGAACAGGATGTAGTCAGTGCAGAGGGTTGCTACTAAAATGATTAATGGGCTTCATTATAAAGCATATGAGGACAGACTTAAGGATCTTAATATGTACACCTTAGAGGAAAGGCGGGATAGAGGTGATATGATTGAGATGTTTAAATACCTCCGTGGCATAAATGTTCAGGGAGAGAGCCTCTTTCAATTGAAAGCAAGTTCTGCTACGAGGGGATATGGGATGAGGGTGAAGGGAGATAGATTCAGGAGTGATAATGCGGAAATATTTCTTTACAGAAAGAGTAGTGGATCCATGGAATAGTCTCCCAGTGGAGGTGGTAGAGATGAGGACAGTAACTGAATTCAAAAAAGCATGGGACCAACACAGAGGATCTCTAAAGGTAAAAAATGGACTGTTGTAGTTGTTGTTATGGAAGGACAGACTAGATAGGCCATGTGGTCTTTTTCTGTCATCATGTTTCTATGTTTCTATGTTTCGACTCTTGGGAGATGTTCCGTCCAACTGCAACTATGAATAATGATATCATCCATATAGGCAACAGCATACTCTTGATGAGGGCGCAGGACTTGATCCATAAGTCTCTGGCAAGTGGCTGCGGCGCCGTGGAGGCCGAAGGGCATCCTCCTAAATTGGAATAGGCCAATCGGGGTGCTGAAGGTGGTCTTCGGCCGAGATTCCCTCGTCAGTGGAATCTGCCAGTACCCTTTCGTCATGTCCAGAGTGGTCAAAAACTGGGCTTGCCCCAAACGATCCAGTAGCTCCTCGATCCTGGGTATCGGGTAAGCATCGAATACCGAGATGGCATTTACCTGTCTGAAGTCTATACAAAATCGTAGACTACGATCAGGTTTTGGAACAAGCACTATTGGACTGCACCACGGGCTTTGTGATTCTTCGATGATACCCATCTCCATCATTTCACGCACTTGCGCCACCACCTCCTGCTTCTTAGCCTCTGGTAGCCTGTAGGGTCACTGTCTGACGACCTTCCCATGTGGGGTCTGTGATAAGGAAGCTTATCATAGCTCAGGTAGGAGCTATAGAAAAGATGATGTGACTCTGAACAAGCAACCTGTCAGTTCTGGTAGAAGCAAGAAAACAGAGTTTTCACATAAAAGACTACCAGTCCCAGAATGCACCAGGTTTCCAGCAGCCATGAGGGAGGCTGAAGTAAGAAAATGTGTGTGCAATCAAGAGAGCTATGAGGTAATCCCTAAGCACTCATCTCAAAGGGCAGGGCCTGATTCAACACAGCTGCGCTGTGTTAGGGAGCAGCACACATTAGGACAGAATAAGAATAGAGCTTATTCTTCAGATAACAGTTACTACAAGCTCCAGCCCAGCTTCAGGAAAGGAGACAACAACGGTTTGAAGAACAGCTTCAGCAAAAGCCAAGCAGATAGAGAGAGAAGGAAACTCTCTGGAAGGAAGAGAAGAAAGGCCATTGGAAGGTCTGGGAGATTCCAAGGCAGTACTCATACTGGGAGGTATTCCAAAAGCCAGCAGAGTCCATTGGACTGGATTCAGCCAGAGGAATGGAGTGGCAGAGATAGGAATCACCAGTGGCTACCTGGAAGAGAGAAGACTGCATGTGGAAGGGACTTTCAGACCAAGGCCAGAAGGTATGTGAGAGGAGATCCAGTGTCCAGGGATCAAGATTGGAAGGCTGGACATCAGAATTGGATTACATATTGGCCAGGCTTTACAGAGAGGAATTATGATGGCAGGAGAGGCTCAGGTATGAACACTGATCCAGACCCTATCTATAATAGAGAGTGGCAGCAAGGGAATGAGCATTCTCATGATAGTGCCTTAATGAAAGACTCGTCTGTGCCAATGTATGATAGTGACCATATGCTGATTGATACAGCAGATGAAAATACAGTTTATATGGACTGTTCTCTATCTAAATGCTATTACTAGTTTTCTCTGAGCAAACACATCAGCCATCACAAAGAAACCTAACTTTGTTCTTTATTTCCACTGCAAACAGCTCTTAAAGCAGGATTTGGGCTCACACAGTAGCAGCCAGCCAGCTAAAGGCTTTCAGCTGGTCCATTGATAGTAATTAGGGCTGCACCTGATTGTGTGTGTGAGCAAGGGAGAATCCCTGCTGAGATCGGCGTGGAAAAATAAGCAGAAGTTAACCTAACCAGCAAAGTTTATTCTTTACTTTGTGCCTTTGTATTTGGTAATTATTTGCTAAGAAAACATTAGCTAATTGCCTGACAAGCTGAAGGTTGTTTTCTGGTTTACTTTGTGACTTTTTGTTATCCATTTTAAACACTGCAAGCAAGTAACCTCATTTATAGTGCTATCAAGCATACATGTGCTGGGTGAATTAAACCCCATCAATAAAAGAAGTATTTTATTGATCTTACCACTTGGTTTCACAACTCAAATTATTGTCATCAGCTGTGTTTGGGAGTGAATGAACTACAATACCCACAATACCTTGCAAGAATCATATGAATATATGCATCGTCAAGATTGTGTAAGTTCTCACCCTAGGCAGCCGTCTGACAAATGGCGTAGTTTTTCGGATTGCTCTTGCACCAAGAGGATTTACTTGTTGTGGATTACAAATAAAAGTCAAGTTTAAAGCTGTAAGAAGATTTCTTTCCCTCATCTGCACTTTGGAAGAAAAGTGGTTGTTCCAGGAAGCTGTCCCAGAGGAAAAGACCCTGTGCAAAGCTGGATTCATCACTGAGACAAGGTAATATGTACCTGGGCATGTCTAGTGGTGGATGTGTGTAAGCACAGGGGGTAATTGAAAAAAAAAAAAGTTGAAAAAAAAAAAAAACCACACCTGGTTGGAAGGTGCTGCTCTTTGGTTTTTTTTTTTCTGTTCTTTCCTTACAGGGGTCAAGATGGATCCGAGGGAGATGGCTCAGTGGATGGCAGCCCAATTCAGCAAGCAGCAGGAGCTATCACAGCAGGCCCAGGACACTGCTATGAAGGCCTTAATGGAACAGCAGAAACCAGTGCTTGATCTGGTGCAAGCTCTAGTTCAGCTGCAGAGCCAAAGTGGAACAGATGCAAGACCAGCAGTTAGTACTGGTGCACCACATGTGGACACTGTGGGACTCAATCAAGGGATTGGGGCATTTAATTTTGGGAAATTAACTCCAGAAGATAATGTTGATGATTTTCTAGAGTCTTTTGAAAGAGTGGCACAGGCTTTAGCATGGCCAGAGACCCAGTGGGCAGTAAGGCTGGCAGCCTCATTAACTGGTGAGGCACTAGCAGCTTACAGAGCAATGCCAGCAGCCCAGGCTTTGATTTATAAGGATGTAAAGGCAGCTATTAGAGATCGCCTAGGGTTGTCTATTTCAGAGTATAGGCGAATGTTTAGAGCTGTTACATTGAAAGTGGGTGAGACACCCAGGGCTCTGAGTCAGAGAATCAGAAGTTTAGCTGTAAAATGGTTGGAGCCTGAGCAAAAGACAGTAGAAATGTTATTAGATATTATAATGCTGGAACAATTTATGCTTGGGGTACCTAAAGATTTGAATGTTTTTCTTATACAGCAAAATTGCCAAAATCTTGGAGAGGCAACCATGCTAGCAGAGAGATTCTTGGAAGCCACGCAGGCTTGCCATAGAATGGGTGGCCCTCTAAAGATGGATGCTGAGGCTAGATGTGCTGTATCAGAAAAAGGAATAATTAGGAATGTTTCTAAAAATGAATGTACTGTATCAAACCAGATGACACAGTGGAATAGAAAGAAATGTTTCAAGTGTGGGAAATTGGGACATTTAGAGAAGAGATGCCAGACACACACTAGTTTAATGGGTCTGGATTTAAAACAGCCCAAGGAAGGATTTCTTTTGATGGTTGATGTGCAAGGAATTACCACAAATGCATTATTAGACTCTGGGGCAGACCAGAGTATGATGTCAAAAAGGCTTTGGAAGAGGATAGAGGCCCAAGAAAGATTTGTGCCTAGAACCCCTGAAAGCCAAGTTCACATCAGATGCATTCATGGTGCTGCAACATCATATCCCACCTATAGGCTTAAGGTTAAGTACCTGGGGGAACAAGAGGAAGTCCTATTAGCAGTGGTGCCTAGGCTACCCTTTGATTTGGTTCTAGGAAAGGACTAGCCAAGATTTAAGCAGGAACTAGTGAAAGGGCTAGGAAAGAAGGAGGGAGAAGGTTTAATAATGGAAATAGCTCCCGGGCCTTTCTTTGGAAGTCCTCAATCCCTAGCTAAAAAGATGGTTAAGCTTCCAGAAGGCCAAACTATGGGTAATAAGAGGGGCCTTGTATCCACCCGCTCACAGGCTAAGTTAGAGAGCCAGCAGAAGGAGGAGGGGGAGCAGGCAGAGTTATTAGGAGATTTACCCTCTCATGATGATTTAATAACCCCATCATCTGCTAAAATAAGAAAGTTGAAAGCACAAAAGAGGCGTGAGAGACTTTGCAGAGCACAGGGTAGGGCTGAGATGTTAGCTGGTCAAAGTTTACCCTGGGTGCCAGCTGAGTTGGTGGCAAAGTTTCCTAACTTTCCACAAGAGCAGCGAGCTGATCAAGCTCTCACCCGAGCTTTTAAGTATGCTCAGGAGGTCAGGGAGGAATTGCCCAGATTCAGACTAGATAATGACATATTATATAGAGAGAGTCAGGACCCAAGAAATGGTGCCATACGTAAACAATTGGTGGTACCCACAACTTTCAAAGGGCTAGTACTTAGGCTAGCACATGATCATCCAGTGGGAGGTCATAAAGGTATGCAAGGAACGCTGGATCAAATACTTGTGCGTTTTTACTGGCCAGGTATCTTCAAAGAAACTGCCCAGTTTTGTGCTGCATGTCCAGCGTGTCAGCGAGTTACAGCGGCACACCCACCGGTGGTGCCATTGATCCCCATGCCAATCATCACAGACCCAATTGGTCGCATTGCCATGGATATTGTAGGCCCATTAGTTAAAACGCCCCGAGGTTTCCAATACATCCTAGTTATGGTAGATCAGGCAACAAGGTTTCCCTGGGCCATACTGTTGCAGCAATCGCTGTGAAAAGCTCTTATTCAATCACTCACCCACAGAAGGAAAACTCACAGGCAGGCTGGAATGCAAACAGGATCTTTAATGTGCACAGGATCAGACAGAGATACCAGCAACCTCCACAAGGGTCTGAACCCCGAGGGACGGCCTACAATGCCTTATATACAGTACAGTTTTAAACTCATTCTACAATCCCATTTGCCACAGGTATTTCCTGCCCACCAATCAGCAGCCCCTGGGGAGGTACCTGGGTGACCTGTCCAAACCGGTATGCTCTGGTCTGTTGGTTTCAGGGCTAGGGAAATACTGTGCTCAGACCTGGAGTGGGGGAAGGGTGCCTACTGGAATCTCAATGTCTCTCTTAGCAGGCTGATTACCTCATGGCTTGCGGGGGAAGGGTCAGGCTGATCAGAGCCTCATGGCTTGCAGCATGGCTTGGGGGAAGGGCTATCTACAGTTCGCAGCATGGCTTGGGGGAAGGGCTACCTATAGCTACCTCATGGCTGCCTCATTCCCCCCTTTTTAAGTAAGACCTCAACCGCTAGAGGCGGTTGAGGGCTGTATTACTGGAGGCAAGCCGCAGAGGAGTATATTGGGTCAGGGCCATGACCGTGGCAGCCGCCTTGCGTTCTACCAGGGTGCCAAGGGTGGAAACAACCTGTAAGGAAAAAGGCACTTGGTTAAAATGTACGGTACAGCAATGGGACAAGTTAAAGTAGAGAGTTACGTATACAAAGGTCTGCATGTTCAGAGCAGTTTGGGCAAGTAATACTGCTGTGTTAGTAGTCTCTGCACTTGTTTGAAAGCAAGTCTATATCAGCTAAGGCACCTTTTCTCAGTCTGATCCCGGTTCCAGGAAAGGTGTCTGTAAATCAGTCTCTCCGGTGGTCCAGAGTTCGTCGGCAGTCTGTTAGAACCCCGTACTGGGCAGAAGTGTCAAAGCGTAGGGGCTGGTTTGGAACTGTGACAGAAGTCCAGGCTGGAACAATTTCTGGTGCAGCGGCCTTGACACGAGAGTGATGGATCCTCGGAGCAACTTCAGCCACCTTGACAGCCGTGGGGGTGGTCCGCAGAACAGTATACGGGTCTCGCCACTGGGGAGTCAGCAGATCCTGCTTCCACTCCTGGATCCATTATCACTGGAGGTTCCTTTGCTGGTGGGAAATATTCCATTATGCCCTTGACCGATCTCCACATGTTTACAGATCAGACAAGTGCACGCGCGTGTTCTGTAATTCTGACAAGTTTTAGAATCACACCAATTTTTTTGCCTGTGAGAATTTGTCATCAATTTATCCCCCTTTGCCTCTGCATGCCTGGCCAGGACACACAGGAAAAGTAAGGCAAAAAAAAAACATCTGGAAGTACCACATGGTCAGTGCGGGGTTTTTCCAAAGCTCATCAGGATGCAAGGTGCACCCAGCCTGTCTCCAGGTGCCTACTTACAATCTTTGAGTATTGTGGTGGGGCCTAGATGACTTCCTAAATTGAAGATACTGGAGATGGCATAGTTGAATAAAATGCTCATCATTTCTTATATTCATTAGCCAGATACATCACTTCACATCATTAAATTGCCTTCACCAGTTTACTGTCCATCAGAGTCCTTCCACATCATTAATTACCTTCATCAGTTTACTGTCCATCAGAGTCCTTCCTCTTAATATATCACTTTACCCCTCACAACACTTTCCACCAACTACATACATAGGTCCTTCAATTTTTTTCTTTTTCTATACCATACTAATGTATCCTTATCTGGCAAGGCTGCTAAAACAATTGTTAGAGACATAGTTTTGTTGTAAACAGTGTCCATTTCCCACTAACTTAATTGGTGCAGTTCTAGATTGGCATGGGTGCTCATTCTAAATAGCGACTGTCTAAACAATCTTCAATATAAAACGATACATCAATTCCAATAGAAAGAAATATGGCTCCTAACATGACAGCCACATATCTCTCATGTATGACTAGAGTCTATTGTACACCTGGTTCCCAGTGAGAGTACTGTAGGAAACTTAAAAATACTTGGACTGATCTTGAAAATGCAGTGGTCCACAAAGATTTATGTAAGCTATCCATTAATTATGGTGTCAAAAGAGATCCTCTTGAGGTGAGAGACTAAGAGGGTACAAGGCATTTGTGAATAGGCCTCATGGCAATACTTCCTCGGGTTCTTCTTGGCCTATTCCCCCCTGCCTATTCATGTCTCTTCAGAGGCATAAATGTACAAGGTTCGTGTTTTCTCAGGCCTTGTGGGTCCTCGAGGAGTCTTAGAGCAGTCAGAATTCCAGTGGCCCAGATCATCACACTTGGAGTAGCACGTTTTATTGCCTTTTTCCTAGGCTGTCGTCTCACCTTCTGCCCCTCTCTCTCTCATTCATTTTCTCAAAGCTCTCCTGGATCATTGCTGACAAGTAAGATTTAGTTTTATCCAATCAACTCGAGTTAATGTTATCATTATATTTGTAAATAATATTTTTACAAATATTTCCATATTTCTGGGAATCACAGTTCCATCTTTCCACTAAATTTGCTTTATATACTTGGGAACCAAGCGATTTCAGATCAGCCCCTTTCCAAAATTTAATATTTACTCATCTTATTGCTGTGTATACTGGACCTCTACATAATGTACTCCTACCAGTATATTTGGTAACAAAGTACAAATGTATAAACTAAAAAGATTTGTATCTCACAGTGCTATAATATATTGTGCTCCTGAACTCTGGACACCAACATGTAAAATTCAAATACAGCAGGACAGGTGAATTTATTCTAAATAGCACCTATGATGTTACTGTCCTGTTCATCATTCATCAGCACAGAGCTTAACAAGGCAAAGTGATTACCTTGTATCTTATAGTTCAAAACAGGCATGAAACTGATACTTTATAAGAAGGTTGGTGGATATCTGGAATGCAATATCATTGTAGTATCAGAAAAATGAATACAGTTGATCAAGGCAGTTTAATGTACCAAGCAGGAAAGAACGCAATCATCAGCACAGCATTTACTGTCTGCAGAATAAACTGCCAAAGATGGCATATCATGCAGAAGTATTACTTGCTTAAGTTTGTATGTGCAGTCAAAACCGAATATATGTACCAGAGAAAATCCAGGCTTTAAAGGACAAGTAAAAAAAATCTTCATTTCTTCATGATCTTATAAGGATTTTTCTCCAGCCTTTGTTTGCTTCCAGCAGACATTTGAGGATGCTCAAAGGAGGCACCTCATGGTTCTAGAAGCTCAAACTCTACAATTAAAATTGATGACAAGAGGATTGTTTGCAGGCTAGGTGAATTGGGGTTCTTTGTCCTCTAGGAGAAAGACTCCTAGATGATTTTTTTTTTCTTTTGTCCTCTCTAATGGGCCTCCATTCATCTGCTAGAAGAAGGAACTCCTCCCAGTATCTTTCTATAGCTATGCAAACTATTTCAGCAGTTCCAACTATCCCCCAGTCACCGCTGAGAGGTGTGACCAAAACACCTGGTTCCCTGACCACTGATCATGCATGCAACATAGCAATGAAATTGGATATGCATCAAACAATGCAATTGTCTTCCTTCACTGATATACCAGTACTACAGTCCACACACAGCAAACCCCACCCCCCTTTCTAAACTGTCCCTTTCCCTGCAATCAGTAGACCTGGTGTTTTTCACTGTTTGGGGACACAGGGGCGATTTGTTAATAACTTCACCTTTTACTGATAGAGTATCAAAATCAATCCTGAAATATAAAGACCTAATGTCTGGACAAAAACTTTCTTTCCCTAATGTCACAACTAAACACAGAGCCACTAACAAACACAGAGCCACTAGCAATTTTTACATAACAGTACATTAACTATATGGGCCAGCCATGAATCCATACAGGGAAGCTGGTCCGGATACTCCCTCACCACAATTCAGCCTCCGGACCCCATGCTCCAATCACAATTCACAATGTTCAGTGTAAATTTTCTAATCTCACCTCTGGGAATACAACATACAATATAATCCTGGTAACAGGCAGAGTCTGGTGCACAAAACACACAGGACCACAAAGGGAAAAAGAAAGAGGGAAAACAGAAAACAGAGACGTCTCAGCAGCGAATACTCACACACTCTCCTTCCCCAGCAGCAGCTTGTTACAAATACATCACAGACACTCTCTCTAGCTGTATCATAGGATCTAACTTTCACCATGAGGATATTAGAAATACAGTATGAGAAATATAGCTAGCTATTTTCTAATGTCCACTAGATGGAGCTCCAGGATCACTTTAACCATAAGGATAAAAATACAGCTAGTTTTTAAATGACCACTAGATGGAGCTCCAGGATCACTCCAGGGCAGCCCAATACCTCTGCAGAGAAACGCACGTGGTGTCCACAAGATGGCTGCTACCTCCTCGTGCTCCTCCACACCGGCTCTCCACAGATGGAAAAAAAGGGGAAATGGTGGACTTCCAAGCATCACCTCTCTTTCAATCAACCAAAAAAAACAAAAGGTTAGCATTTTATTTATTTATTTTTGGTTTTAAAGGCAGGAAACCCAGCGGGGGCTCAGGGAAGGCAGACAAACTCGGCGGGGGCCCAGGGAAGGCAGAGAAATTCGGCGGGGGCCCAGGGAAGGCAGAGAAACTCGGCGGGGGCTCAGGGAAGGCAGACAAACTCGGCGGGGGCTCAGGGAAGGCAGACAAACTCGGCGGGGGCCCAGGGAAGGCAGAGAAATTCGGCGGGGGCCCAGGGAAGGCAGAGAAACTCGGCGGGGGCTCAGGGAAGGCAGACAAACTCGGCGGGGGCCCAGGGAAGGCAGAGAAATTCGGCGGGGGCCCAGGGAAGGCAGAGAAACTCGGCGGGGGCTCAGGGAAGGCAGAGAAATTCGGCGGGGGGCCAGGGAAGGCAGAGAAATTCGGCGGGGGCCCAGGGAAGGCAGAGAAACTCGGCGGGGGCTCAGGGAAGGCAGAGAAACTCGGCGGGGGCCCAGGGAAGGCAGAGAAACTCGGCGGGGGCACAGGGAAGGCAGAGAAACTAGGCGGGGGCCCAGGGAAGGCAGAGAAACTCGGCGGGGGCCCAGGGAAGGCAGAGAAACTCGGCGGGGGCCCAGGGAAGGCAGAGAAACTCGGCGGGGGCTCAGGGAAGGCAGAGAAACTTGGCGGGGGCCCAGGGAAGGCAGAGAAACTCGGCGGGGGCTCAGGGAAGGCAGAGAAACTCGGCGGGGGCTCAGGGAAGGCAGAGAAATTCGGCGGGGGGCCCAGGGAAGGCAGAGAAACTTGGCGGGGGCTCAGGGAACACCGGAAAATTCAGCGGGGGTCAGCTGTGCACCGGGACAGCACCGAGAGGCACAAAACCTCAGCGGAGGCCCAAGAGAAGGTAGTAATTCACATGGGAGCACATGGGGAGCATGGATTCAACATCGGACAGCATAGGGGGGGGACAGAAATTTACGTTGGAGCACAGAAACTACATCGGGGGTTCAGGGAAAGGCAGTAGATCCACACCGGAGCACATGGAGGGCAGAATTCAACATCGGAGCAGAAATTAACACAAACTAGAAACGGAACACAACGGAAGCATATCAGAGCCCTCTCCTTGCAGTCACGCTTCAGAAAACTCTCCACAAGCAGAACGGAAAGAAGAGAAGCAGCGATCTATTCTTTATCTCAGGTATGTTTAACTTATCAAGTGCTATATTTAGTTACATTTTTTCTTTCGGCAGCGCTTTTAAAAGATCTCAGATTACTGCAGTTTCAGATATTCAGATTTTACCGGTATTCAGATTCAGATACAGGACGAGCAATGGCTTCAGGGCCACTAAGGCCCGTACTAGGACTGCTCGTGCAGTTGATCAGGCTGCTACAGGTTCCCAGAAATTACCAGGACTCACAGATAGAGTACAGAACTAGCCCCAGACAAGGTAGCAGTACTCACCAGAACTCTGATCAGACAGGAAGTTTGGATGCCAGTCTATCCAGCTGGTTTTTCAATCGGGGATTCAACCGCAGGGACCAGCTGTCCAGACAAATCAAGGTGTCCTTCCGAGCACAAAGTGGCCCAGGGGCGCCAAGGACCGTTAATCACCTGGAGGGGCTGGTCCCTGACTGGTGGAGGCCCAGATGCTGCAAAAGCAGAAGTCTTCCCACCGTGGGTGTGATGAGAGAGGCTTTTCTTTTAATATTTCCCGGCCAATGCACCAAAATGTTGCAGCAATCGCTGTGAAAAGCTCTTATTCAATCACTCACCCACAGAAGGAAAACTCACAGGCAGGCTGGAATGCAAACAGGATCTTTAATGTGCACAGGATCAGACAGAGATACCAGCAACCTCCACAAGGGTCTGAACCCCGAGGGACGGCCTACAATGCCTTATATACAGTACAGTTTTAAACTCATTCTACAATCCCATTTGCCACAGGTATTTCCTGCCCACCAATCAGCAGCCCCTGGGGAGGTACCTGGGTGACCTGTCCAAACCGGTATGCTCTGGTCTGTTGGTTTCAGGGCTAGGGAAATACTGTGCTCAGACCTGGAGTGGGGGAAGGGTGCCTACTGGAATCTCAATGTCTCTCTTAGCAGGCTGATTACCTCATGGCTTGCGGGGGAAGGGTCAGGCTGATCAGAGCCTCATGGCTTGCAGCATGGCTTGGGGGAAGGGCTATCTACAGTTCGCAGCATGGCTTGGGGGAAGGGCTACCTATAGCTACCTCATGGCTGCCTCAATACCATTGAGGAATGTTTCTGCAAAAACAATAGCTTTAGAGCTAGTAAAATTGTTTTGTGAAGTGGGATTCCCAAGAGAGGTGTTGACTGACCGAGGGTCCAATTTTGTATCCAAATATTTGGCCCAGGTCTGGGATGCCTTTGGCATTCGTCACGTGAAAACCTCAGCCTACCATCCACAATCAAATGGTTTGGTGGAGAGATTCAACCAAACTCTCAAACAAATGTTGAGAAGGGGGTTAGCAGGAGAGGTAAAAGAATGGGATATGTTATTACCCTTTGCCTTATATGCCTGCAGGGAAAGAATTCAAGTGTCCCTAGGTGTAACTCCATATGAGTTGATGTATGGTAGGGCTCCCCGGGGTTTGTTGGATATTTTGAGGGAACAATGGATTGATCCTGAACCAGGAAGTCAGGAGGTGCCACTGTTTCTACGTGACTTGAGAGCACGTTTGAAAAGGACGTCGCAGGTTGCTGAGAGGAACCTGCAGGACAGTCAAGTTCGCCAGAAAGGGTGGTATGATAGAAAGGCCAAAAGCCGCCAATTAACCATTGGTGAAAAGGTTTTGGTTCAAGTAGCAGGAACTGCTCCAAAATTTGAGGTACAGTGGAAAGGGCCATGGGAGGTTGTTAAACAAGTAAGCCCAGTGTCTTATATGGTAGAAAATGCCAGAGGGCGTAGGCAGACCTACCATATTAATGTACTTAAGTCTTGGAAGGAGAGGCCTGTAGATAATGACCTTGAACCCAGTCAGGAAGTAAGTGAGCTTCAAGAAGATAACACTCTCGTAGGTATTACGGACTGTAGAGAAGCAGTTTCACCAGTAAAACCAGTCCGTAATAACTTAAGCAGGGGGGTATGTGATAAGGAAGCTTATCATAGCTCAGGTAGGAGCTATAGAAAAGATGATGTGACTCTGAACAAGCAACCTGTCAGTTCTGGTAGAAGCAAGAAAACAGAGTTTTCACATAAAAGACTACCAGTCCCAGAATGCACCAGGTTTCCAGCAGCCATGAGGGAGGCTGAAGTAAGAAAATGTGTGTGCAATCAAGAGAGCTATGAGGTAATCCCTAAGCACTCATCTCAAAGGGCAGGGCCTGATTCAACACAGCTGCGCTGTGTTAGGGAGCAGCACACATTAGGACAGAATAAGAATAGAGCTTATTCTTCAGCTAACAGTTACTACAAGCTCCAGCCCAGCTTCAGGAAAGGAGACAACAACGGTTTGAAGAACAGCTTCAGCAAAAGCCAAGCAGATAGAGAGAGAAGGAAACTCTCTGGAAGGAAGAGAAGAAAGGCCATTGGAAGGTCTGGGAGATTCCAAGGCAGTACTCATACTGGGAGGTATTCCAAAAGCCAGCAGAGTCCATTGGACTGGATTCAGCCAGAGGAATGGAGTGGCAGAGATAGGAATCACCAGTGGCTACCTGGAAGAGAGAAGACTGCATGTGGAAGGGACTTTCAGACCAAGGCCAGAAGGTATGTGAGAGGAGATCCAGTGTCCAGGGATCAAGATTGGAAGGCTGGACATCAGAATTGGATTACATATTGGCCAGGCTTTACTGAGAGGAATTATGATGGCAGGAGAGGCTCAGGTATGAACACTGATCCAGACCCTATCTATAATAGAGAGTGGCAGCAAGGGAATGAGCATTCTCATGATAGTGCCTTAATGAAAGACTCGTCTGTGCCAATGTATGATAGTGACCATATGCTGATTGATACAGCAGATGAAAATACAGTTTATATGGACTGTTCTCTATCTAAATGCTATTACTAGTTTTCTCTGAGCAAACACATCAGCCATCACAAAGAAACCTAACTTTGTTCTTTATTTCCACTGCAAACAGCTCTTAAAGCAGGATTTGGGCTCACACAGTAGCAGCCAGCCAGCTAAAGGCTTTCAGCTGGTCCATTGATAGTAATTAGGGCTGCACCTGATTGTGTGTGTGAGCAAGGGAGAATCCCTGCTGAGATCGGCGTGGAAAAATAAGCAGAAGTTAACCTAACCAGCAAAGTTTATTCTTTACTTTGTGCCTTTGTATTTGGTAATTATTTGCTAAGAAAACATTAGCTAATTGCCTGACAAGCTGAAGGTTGTTTTCTGGTTTACTTTGTGACTTTTTGTTATCCATTTTAAACACTGCAAGCAAGTAACCTCATTTATAGTGCTATCAAGCATACATGTGCTGGGTGAATTAAACCCCATCAATAAAAGAAGTATTTTATTGATCTTACCACTTGGTTTCACAACTCAAATTATTGTCATCAGCTGTGTTTGGGAGTGAATGAACTACAATACCCACAATACCTTGCAAGAATCATATGAATATATGCATCGTCAAGATTGTGTAAGTTCTCACCCTAGGCAGCCGTCTGACAGGTCACAACCTCATGCGCTACCAGTTGGGTCTCTCCAGGGATTGGCGTTAGAACATCTGGAAACTTCGCCACTAGTCTGGCCAGTTCCTGCTTTTGAATCAGGGATAGTTCTTCACCCATTTGAGGTTCTGAGTTCCTCCTCCAGTCTATCACTTGGGGTCCAAGATCTTCCTCCATCCTCTCTTCACAGGTGGCTGTCAGACCTTTCATGTCGGTGCGTCCGGTGGACCCAAATCCATCGGCTCCCCGTCCTGTGGGAGTCAACATAGGGACCTCTTCCAGTGGGGGAAATCCTACCCTCTTGCATACCAGCTGTGCAATCCTGTCTCCGACCTTTACAGGGAAGTCTTCGTCACCAAAATTAAAGAGGAATACCTTGACACGCCCTCTATAGTCAGGATCGATGACCCCAGCACTGACGTCCAGAAAGTGTTTCAGTGCTAGACCGGAACGAAGGGGCTATCCGGCCATAGCATCCGATTGGCATCTCCATCTGCAGGCCGGTGTCAATGAGAGCTTTACCATGACTGGGTACTACTCCATTTATGGCGTTGCACAGATCATATCCCGCTGCTTGAGGAGTGGCTCTCCTGGGACTCTGGGCTTTCTCGGATACCCTAGAAAATTTTAGTACAAACTTCTGTTTAACGGGGTAACGGCCTTCCAGGGGGTTTTTCCCTGGGTTCTTGCTCTGCTTTTGGGGCTTCTCAAACAGATGACTAGGGACCACAGTTACCATCCCATCCACCTTCTGTCCGAGTCCCTTCTCTATCCCTTTTCTAAATTGGGGCCAATCTCTTCCTAATACTAAGTCATGGGGGAGATTTGGGAGCACTGCCACGGGGATTTCCTTCTGTACCCCTAACCCTTTTATCACTACCTTATATATGGGGTAGAAAGAGGCAGCCCCATGGATGCATCTAATTTGGACTCTACCCTCTGGTCTCCTTGGGACCGACTCATCCTGAGCTTCAATTGCTCGCCAAAGCCTCCGTGATACCATGCTTTGGTCGGCGCCCGAGTCGAGCAGAGCATTGGTACTGATCCCCTGGATGTTAACAGCTAAGAGGAAACCCTCTCTCAAATGTTTCACATTAACACCCATCAATCCTATGCGGGCTTTGCACCCCCTCTGTAGGTGTCCCATCTTCCCACAATGATAGCATTTTTTCTCAACCCACTTTTCCCTCTGAACAGGCATACTAGTTTTCCAACATACTGCATTGTTCCCTTGTCTCTTTTCTGATTGACCAAAACTTGCCTCTGCCTCTGCTTTTGGAGCGCCCCCTTTTGGATGACGAGCTAATTCAGCTTCTACATAGCGCTCAGTCAGAAGTGTTGCCTCTCCTGTACTCTGGCAGTTTTGCTGTATCAGAAAAGATTGTATGTCCTTAGGAACTGCAGCCATAAACTGTCCCAATACTATTGTATCCACCACCATGTCAACAGTTTTTCCCTCTGGGGCCAACCACTTTAAGGCTAAGCCTCTTATCCTTTGGCTTAAGGCCTTAGGTGTTTCTCCAGCTTTCAGGGACGTGGCTCTGAACATGCGGTGATATAGCATTTTGGTTAAATCTAAGCAATCTCTTATGGCATTTATCACTTCAGCATAATTTGTGGCTAGGGCAGCTGGCATGGCCCTATAGGCAGCCAATGCTTCCCCTGTTAAAGAGGTGGCTAGCCTTACAGCCCATTGCTCAACTGGCCATCCTATAGCATAAGCAACTCTTTCAAAAGACTCTAAATAGTCATCAATGTCATCCTCCACAGAAAGTTTGACAAAAGACAATGTCCCATTTGTTTGTGGTCCTACCATACAAACATTCTGTGGCATTATTAGTTCTGGCTGAGCTGGCAAACCTCCAGCTCCTGCTCGCTGGTTGGCAATCAGTGCCTCTACCAAGTCTAGCACTGGCTTCTGCTGTGCTTGTAAAGCAGCTGCTGCTTGCTCTTGCGCTTGTTGGGCCATCTCTTGCTGTCTCTGGAACTGTAGGGTCATCCATTGGAGCAGCTCCTTGGGCTCCATCTCAGCGACTACCTGCAAGAGAAAAGAGAAAACCACCAAGCGCGGTACCACGACACAGCTCTAATGTGCTCTTTTTATCTGGATGCTTTCACATTTCCTCCCCTTTTACTCTGATCCGGGCTGACCCCCTCCTAGGTACCTTTTACCTGGGTCAGGTGCTGACTCTGGCCTTAAAAAGGAAGGGTGTCTTCATGGTACCGCTCTGTCATCCAGCGAATCCCAGTGAAGCTCGCAACCCAGATCTCCACTCTTGTTTTCTAAATCCTGTGGCTGTATATCCTGATGTAGGCAACAAAAATCCGTACAACTACGCCACTGTCACGCCCTTGCCCCTGGCCTCTGGCTTAGAGGGGCGAGGTAACGGAGAACTTCTCCTGGCGAGCGCAAATAAACTAGCTTTTCCTCAGGTGGATTCTGGGACATGTAGTTTGGCTCTCAAGAAGAAGTGTAGTTATGGTACGATGTTAAGGCAAATGACAGAATTTATTTTAAAGTAAAGGTTCAAGTAAACTGTACACAGGAATTTTGTCCATTCAGGATTGTTTGCAACAAAGCATTTAGATCAGTATTACTGCCTCACAGTCTTTTAAACACATGCAGCTGGTTAACTATGTTGCTCAGTCTTAGAGAAACACCTCTGCTCAGCAAGGTAAAAATACTTCTTTTTAACCTTGTGTTTATGAAGCACTTAATAGCAAAAGAAATAACTCAGTTCCCTTGGAACAACCTCTTCCTTCCCTCCTTCCTTTCAGGACAGGTTTTAAACTCAAAATAAGAAAACAAGTAACATTCACAAGCTTTCTCTTCAGCATGACTCAGCACTTTGCCTGAGACATGCAAACAGGTGGAGTTTTCTTCAAACCCAATTCCTGGCTCAATTCCAGTTACCTGCTTCTAGGAGACTTGCTCATTCAATGCTAGCCTTTAGCATAATGATTCCATACTTGTAGCTTGACACAGGGTACAGTCCATGGGGATATCTAGATCTTGCAATTCCTCCCCTGCCAACTCAATCTGCATATCCTCTGGTGTTGTTAGGGGTGTGCCCTGTTCTGAACTCTGGACAAAGTGTTCAGAATACAGCCTCCCCTGGGGTTCTAACGTCTCTCCTGAGCTCAACTCTCCCCGATAATGAGAGTCAGTACCTGAAGCACTGGGCAGTTCTCCCTGGTTGTGCTCACTACGGTTCCTTGTCTCCTTCCAGCCTCTCTGGAACAGCTCTCTGTATTGCTCTCTGGGTTCTCTCCTGGAGATCTGCAGGTGCTCCTGGTTCCACTCCTGATTCCCCTGAATCCTCTGAGTCTTCCGAACCTCCTGAGCCCTCTGCCTCTCCAGAGCTTATTCCTTCCTTGGAGCTTCCTCCTCTCAGCTGCTTCTTTCCTTGGAGCTTCTCTCCCTTTCTCAGCTACCCCCTTCCTCTGCTTTAGCAGAGGTTTATATCTCCCTCTCCAGGACTCCAGCCCTTCCTCCACTCCTCCCAGGTGATTGTAATCACCTCTCAAGTCTGCAGTTATGTCATAGGAGTTAGGGTGTGGCTGACTGAACTTTCTCTCCCTCAGGTTTCTTTCTTTATGAGGGGCCTGAAATCCATGCCCTGCAGGGATTTCTCCTTTTTCTAAATTAAAGTCATTGGCCCTTTCTATACTCATAGGCTCACAACAGGCTTCCTTGTCACAATAGAGTAAATTAAATTCACTAGGAAACTGTGGCAATCCACACTCTTTTTAAGATATGAAGATGATCAGTACATCATTCCTAACATTAAGATCCAGCCATGAATATTTCAGAGAGATTCCCCATCGCCCCTTCTGTTTTCCTTAGCGCTTAATCCAATGAGTGCTCCTATCAACTCTGTGGGGTATGGATTTAACCTGAACTCTAAAGATTGTACCAACCCAGAAGCAACTTCCCATCTGCTATTTATAAATGATCTGAAGCTCTACAGTTCCAGCGACCAACACTTACCAGAGCAGCTTTTTGTGGTGAAAAGCTTTTCTGATAACATCAGGATGACTTTTGTCCTTGACAAATGTACTAAGACAAACTTTTTCAGAGGAAAATTGAGCAAAACCGAAAACATCTCCCTTGCTGAGGGCTTTGATATCAAGAACCTTGAACAGGAAGGCGTATATAAGTATCTCGGAATAGAGGAAGGAATAACACTTGAGCAGAAACTATTGAGAGAGAAGATCAGTAAAGAATATTACAGGTGCTAGCTGGCAATTCCTGTACTCTCATATAGTTTTGGGATTGTAGATAGGCCTCATAAAGATCTTGAAAAACTGGATGTGCGAACAAGAAAACTCCTCTATGCTCATGAAATAATTTACTAGAATCAGTGTATGCCAACATTGTACATTCCTAGAGCTGAAGGAGGGCTAATAGCAGGCTGTGAAGTTTTGATGGCAGAAAATTTCTATACAGAAAGGCACAACAAAGTAGCATGCCTCCTCCACTGGGAACTCTGTAAACACTACAACATCACTGTCCCCCTTTTTATTGTATTGGCTATTTTTTCTTCTTTTTGTATCTTTGCTTTCCTGTCTACTTTCCTAGTTTGTCTACGTTTTTCCACATATAGATGCTTGCCTTCCTCTCTGTTATCTCTTGTATTCTATGAAAGCCACTCTCTTTTTCTTCACCTTTTCAGCTACTTCTTTTGAGAACAATAATGGCCTCCTTTTCCTTTTACATTTATTTACCTTTCGAACAAAAAGATTTGTTTCCCTTAAAAGATTGCCTTTCAGTTTTGCTCATTGCTTTTCTACCTCTCTCAGCTGTTCCCATCCCAGTAACGACTCCTTGAGGAATTGCCCCATATTGGCAAAATTAGTTTTCCTAAAGTTGGCCACTAACTTTGGTACCCTTTTTGATTTGAATTATGGACCTTTGTGGAAGAGGATGCTGTGTTTTGTTTTGTCTTTTAATAACACAGGTACACTAAAAAAATTTTTTTTTAAACTGCCTCTAATGTTTCGATTGATTTTTACGTTTTTTGGTGCGCTGAATCCAAATCTGGTAACCAATTTGCTCCATCACGTACAGATTTTTTGCTACATTGGGTTAGCGGTTTGAGGTGAACGTTTCAGATTGAGTGTGATCGAGATAAAAGTTTCTTGGATGAATTCTTTATACTAATTGTTTAGTAGTTATTCAAATAAGAATAAAGAAAATTGTAACAAGGCAGCACATAAGAATAGAGTAATGTCAACAAAACACACTGTGATGGTAGCAAAATTGTCTGCACTTAAAACAGCCACATACATGTGCACAAACATTGAGCATATAACAGCGAGGTTAGACACAAAGCAAAGCAAAGAAATGTGCAAAAAATGTTGTACAGGTATGTATGTAAGAATAGAAAACGCAAACCGCACCATTGCAATACATGAAGACAAACACCCGATGGTGTGAAAATAAAATTCTAATAAATGAGATCCGACACTGTGGTAATAACTAGCAAATTTTTATTTCAAAGTTTAGTAAAAACACGATATTTGTCAACACAGTTTAGATTTTAAAGTCATTCTTGGGTCAATCAATCTCCTGGTGGGCCCGTTTCTTCTTCCCCCGAATGCTTCTCTTGGTGCGCTGCTTGGCGTATTTTTCATCTGGGGTTTCCCGCAGCAGCAACCAGCAGAAATCAGCCATCATAGTGGTGTTCGATCTTCCTTGGTACCTTCTCTCTGCGTACTTGATGTCCTGGTGAAACCTTTCACCTTGTTCTTCACTGTACGCCCCCAAGTTTTCGGGAAAGTAGTTCACATGGGAGTGCAAGAAATGGACTTTCAGGCTCATGTTACAGCCTTGTTCTTTGAAGGCATTGAGCATCCTGGCAACAATATCCTTATAGTTCTCATCCCGCCTGTTCCCCAAGAATTTGAGAACAACATTCTTGAAGGAATCCCAGGCTTCTTTTTCCTTCTCAGACATCGTTTCAGCGAATGCTCCATCTGAAATGAGTTTCCTTATATCAGGGCCAACAAACACTCCTTCCTTTAGCTTTGCTTCAGAAAGTCGGGGGAACTTTGAGCAAAGGTACCGAAAGCACTCACCATCTTTTGGAAGGGACTTGATGAATTGCTTAATGAGACCCAACTTAATGTGGAGAGGTGGTAATAGAATTTTATCACGAGGTACCAAGCTCTCATGAAGAACAGTTTTCTCACCGGGTCTCAAATACTCCCGAATTGGCCAGTCTTTTTTCCCCCAGTGTAGGTCGCGGGCCCGGCTATCCCACAAGCAAAGGAAGCAGGGATATTTGGTGAAACCGGATTGCTGTCCTAATAGCATGGATAGAATTTTAAAGTCTCCACAAATCATCCACTTATGCTCATCATAACGAATCTTCTGAAGAATCAGGGCCAAATTCTCGTATTTTTCTTGGAGAATAACAGAGTGAGCAATAGGAACTGAAGCAAATGTGTTGCCATTATGAAGAAGAACACCTTTTATGCTGTCTTTTGACGAATCAATGAACAGCCGCCATTCAGCAGGATCATACTTGAGTTTAAACTTTTCCATCACTCACTCCGTATATATCGTTGCAAAATACCAAATCTTCCTCTTTGCTGAAATACTTCAAAAATTGTGTCTCGCGGTTGCGGTACCAATAAAAAGTTGTTCCTGGTGACAATAGATTTTTCTGTTTAAGCCAAGAACCTAGCAGTTGGGCAGCATCTTTTGGGAGTCCTAAATCCCAGACTAAATCATTCAATTTAGCTTGAGAGAAATGTTCAGGTTTCAGATCTGGTTCAGTTTCAAACTCGGAAGTACTGGACTCATCGGGAAAAGCCATCTGATGAGTCTCATCATGATCAGAACCGTCCACACAAATATGATCCAAAGATTTTGGTGGTTCAGGCACAGGTACTTCGTTGCTATGAGGCATAGGCCTAATTGCTGAGGGAAGGTTGAGGTAACTTATTACGTTCTTATTTTTTAAGTTGTATCCCTTCACAATGCAAGAGCAAAAATAGCAGTCACTGCTGTGGTCTCTTTGTTCACGCCACATCATAGGTATTCCGAAACGAAATGCTTGTTTTTTACCTTTCATCCATAAGCGTAGATCTTCCTCACATGTCTTGCACACTTTGTGAGGAGCCCACGGTTTGTCTTGATCGCCTAACTTCAAACCGAAATAGGCGAAATATACTTTTTAAATAAATGCAGAAATGTTCCTCTGCCGCTTTTTCACGGTATATTCCCCACAAATAAAACAAAAACTGTCCGGAGAGTTGACGCAACCTCTGGCTCTGTGAGCCATCACAAATACACAGCACTGCAAACTACAACTGTAGTGAACCACTTCGGAATAAAGCTGGATTACGACTGAGCAAACAAAAGGTAATAATGAACTTTCAAGAAACTGAAATTTGACAGGAACGTTCATGTCGCAACCACCGTGTTTGAGCGAGCGAACGAGGCGAGGCGAACAGGAAAGAACATGCGCCAGCGCGAGTACTGGATTTAGCCCCCCGCCTCCCAATTGTCCTGTTAATGTATAAAATGAATACAAAACACTCTAAAATATCATGAGGGAGTGTTTCTAGTTAGTTAACCATTACAACCTCTATTTTGGGCCAAGAAAATAAACTGCAGTCGGCTAAAAGGAAATTATGTGAACATTCCTTATTTGGGTAAGAAATCTAATTTTGCAAGAAAACGTGACGTGATGGAACATTTTGGCTACTTTTCCTGGATTCAGCACCCCAAAATCTATAGGAATCAGTTGCAAAACTGGAGGCAGTTTTTTGGTAGTGTACCTGTGTAATTGGAGGTAGCTGCTTCTTTCTTAGTTAAGGTGTATTGGATATGTTAAGATGGTTTCTTTGCCCCATTTTCTTTACGCATGTATCCAGTAACTGCTTGTAGTGATTGTAAACCCTCTGATGCCCTTTAGCCTGGGCGGTATATCAAGAAATTGCATAAACATAAACTTGTTTCAAACATTACCGGTGTGGGTTCCTGACTCATTTTTAAAATCCCTGCAGAGTAGGGGGAGGAGAAGGGAGCATAGAAGTGAAAGGTGACTTCCACTTTGGGCCTTTTATTCAGAAGAAGTGGGAGGACTATGGCCTGAATAATGCCCAACACGTAAAAGATCCATCCCTGTTTTGGGAGGCCAGGAAGGCAGTACTGCGTGGTAAAATAATTGGATATGTGGTAGCCAGACGAAAATGACTGTACAACCTGGTCATACAACTGGAATGCGCACTACGAGAAGCAAGACGATGGCTGGCGTTGCACTCTCAAATTGAACAATGAAACATGGTATATGCGGTGCAGGCGGAGTTAAATTCGCTCATTCATCAGAAAGCTAAGAAATCCCTTTTCTTTTATCATTATTGGCTCTTCAGATTTGGTAATAGAGCTGGCAAACTTCTATCATCGCTGATTAGAGTAAAGGATGGACCGCGATTTGTGGGAGCTATGCGAGATGCCAGAGGTGACCTGCAACAGACTGCTGCGGGGGTGGAAAAAGTCTTTTGCGACTTTTATCGCTCTTTGTATCAGGCAGAAGCCAACCCGGGATATGCGAGAAGGTGGTTCCTGGAGAAGTGTGAGCTTCCTGGGTTGGCAGAGAATCAAGTAACCGAGCTGAATGCCCCTATTACACCTCTGGAGGTACAATGGACTATAAAAGACTTAAGAAAAGGACATGCCCCAGGCCCAGATGGATTTTGTAGCGAATTTTATAAAGTGCTGATGGATAAAATAGCACTTCCGCTAATGGATTATTACTCCAACTTGATAACCCGAGGCAGTTTTCCCTTTAAACCCAACAAAGTGTTAACCATAGTTTTACCTAAGCCTGGGCAGGATCCCCTTTTACCGGGATCATATTGACTGATCTCATTGTTAAACGTGGATATAAAGATATTGGCAAAAATTCTTGTGGACAGGCTGGCAGTATATTTGTCCGAGTTGATACATGACAATCAGGTGGGATTTGTGCAGGGTCGGAGTGTTACGGCAGATGTCCGTAGAGTTCTTGCCTCCATGTACATTGGCGTCCAGGAATCCTGATCATCCATGATGGTTAGTTTTGATGCTGAGAAGACCTTTGACCAGGTAACTGGGGGTTCATGTATCAAATCTTAGAAGCATTTGGTATCAGAGGCATCTTTGGGGTGGCG
Source organism: Ichthyophis bannanicus (assembly GCA_033557465.1). Classification (NCBI taxonomy): domain Eukaryota; kingdom Metazoa; phylum Chordata; class Amphibia; order Gymnophiona; family Ichthyophiidae; genus Ichthyophis; species Ichthyophis bannanicus. The sequence goes on along the minus strand of CM066031.1, from coordinate 139,722,100 downwards.
GTCTGACTGCTATACTCCAACACCCGAGGTGAGGTGATGATAAGCAGACAGCTAACAGCAGATTTCCCTCTTAAGTGGGGCACATGACAGGGCTTCCCCTCTCGCCTTTATTATTTGTTTTGACTTTGTGCCACATCTGTATGGCCACTGACTTGCAGGAGATACAGAGGGGATTAGATGAATTTAATGGAGCAGCTTTTGCAGACAACCTGCTGGTACATCTTGAAAGCCTGGAATCCTCTGAAGGGGTAAGATCCATCCTCGACGAGGACGCTGAGCTTACCCACTCTGATGCCCCCTGCACTGGGAAAACTGCTCCTCCATCACCAGTCCACCCCGGCTGTACATGCGGTTTAAATTTTCAGCAGCAATAGCTAGGCGCTATACTCATGCTAGCCGCCGCCACTAATTGTGCCCTAGTTACATTCACTTGGGTTAGGGAAGATTTGGAAGTGTTTAGGACCTTTTCTGAGCAGGTCCGGCCCATCCATTGAGCAAGAATGTTGTTTGCACAGGGCCCTACGTTTCAGGGGGCCCCATGCAAACAACATTTTGCCCATCAGCCCAGGGAAATTTTTTTAAAAAAACTGGCTGCTGCTGCTGCCACTGCCGCCGTGGCAGCAGCAGAATCAAGTATCCCGTGGGACCCCCCCCCCCCGCCTGCCCGGCAGAGCCCTCCCTTAATCACTCCCCTCAGCACTGGCTTTCAGAGCCGCGAAGGGAGAGTTTCCCTTTCGCAGCTCTGTTAAGCCCGCCGGCGCTGATGGGAAACTCTCCCTTCGCGGCTCTGAAAGCCGGAACCGAGGGGAGTGATTCAGGGACGGCTCTGCTGGGCAGGCAGGGGGACACCATGGGACACTTGATTCTGTTGCTGCCACGGCAGCCGCAGCAGCAGCCAGTTTGTTTTTTTTAATTTTCTCTGGGCTGATGGGGGGAGGGGGTTAGGACTGGTAATGGGCTATGGGCTGAGGGGGGGGGGGAGTTAGGACTGGTAATGGGCTGTGGGGGACTAAGACTGAAAATGGGGTGATGGGGGGTTAGGACTGGAAGTAGGCTGATGGAGTGCTTAGGTCTGGTAATGGGCTATGGGGGGGCTAGGACTGGAAATGGGCTGATGGGATGGTTAGGAATGGTAATGGGCTATGGGGGGGCTAAGACTGGAAATGGGCTGTTGGGGGGATTAGGACTGGTAATGGGCTATGGGGGGGGGCTAGGACTGGAAATGGGCTGTGCAAGGGGGGCTTGAACTGAAAATAGCTTATGGGGATGGGGGCTTGGAATGGAAATGGGCTGATTGGAAGGGGGGCTTGAACTGCAAATAGCTAATGGAGAGGGCGGCTTGGAATGGCAATGGGCTGTGAGGGGAGGGGGCTAGGAATGGAAATGGGCTGAGTGGGGGTGGGGAGCTAGGACAGGAAATGGGCTGATGGATGGGCTAGGATAGGACTGGAAATGGGCAGTTGGGGGTTGTGATAAGGAAGCTTATCATAGCTCAGGAAGGAGCTATAGGCAAGGTGAAGTGACTCTGAACAAGCAACCTGTCAGTTCTGGTAGAAATAAGAAAACAGAATTTTCCCATAAAAGACTACCAGTCCCAGAATGCACCAGGTTTCCAATAGCCATTAGAGGAGCTGAAGTGGGGAAACGTGTGTTCAATCAGGAGGGCTATGAGGTAATCCCTAAGCACTCATCTCAGAGGGCAGGGCCTGATTCAGCACAGCTGCGCTGTGTTAGGGAGGAGCACTCATCTAAGCAGAATAAAGGTAGAGTTTATTCTACAGAGAAGCAGCTTGAGCTTGATCATCTTCATCATCAGGAGGATCATCAGAAGCAGAAGCCAAACCGGACGGACAGAGAGGGAAAGAAACCCTTTGGAAGAAAGAGGAGAAAAGCCTTTGAGAGGTCTAGAAGAGTCCAGAACAGTACGTATACTGGGAGGCATTCCAAGGGCCAGCATACACCATTGGACTGGGGAAAGCCAGAGGAATGGTGCTGCAGAGCTAGGAATCTCCAGACGGTACCTGTGAGGGAGATGGCTGCAGGTGGAAGGGACCCTAAGACCCGTGCCAGAAGGTATGTGAAGAGAGATCCAGTGTCCAGGGATCTGGATTGGAAGGCTGGACATAAGAACTGGACTACATACTGGCCAGGCTATATAGAGAGGAACTCTAACAGCAATGGAAGCTCAGGTATGAACACTGATCTATGCCCAACTATAACCTTGAAAGACAGCAGGGAAACAAGTATTCACCTGAAAGTGCTCCATTGGGAGATTCATCTGTGCCAATCCATGATATTGGACCCATGCTTGTTGAAGAAGAGGGGGTGATAGCAGATGAAGAATCTGTTTACATGGACTGCTCTCTGTCTAAACTCCTTTGGTGATTTTCTGTTATAAAATACACCAACCATCACAAAGAAATACAAACTTGTTCTTTAATATCCTCAGAAAAGCTCCTGAGTAAGATTTCTAGCCACGCAGTAGAAAGCAAGCCAGCTAAGGGGTTTCAGCTGGATAACTGCTAGCAATTGAGCCTTACCTAATTGCTTGTGAGCTCTAAGAGAATCACTTCTGAATCTATGTGGGAAGATATAAGAAGTTTACCTGAAAAGAACAGGTTTTTTTCCTTTCTTTGTGGCTTTGGTTTGTTGTTTGATATATGCTAAGAAAACATTAGCTAAAGCCTACAGAAAAGACCAGTTTGTTACCAACCAGGTCTTATTTCTTTTGCTTTGATTGCCTGATAAGTTAAAATGTTGTTTTCCTGATTTTGTTTTTTCAAGTTTAACACTGGAAGCAAGTAACCTGATTTATGTGCTACCAAGCATATCTGTGTTGGGAGAAATAACCCCATAAATAAATATCTTATTGGCTTTACCCAAAAGCACAACTAATTATTGTGAGCAGCTGTGTCTGGTGTGAATGAACTGCATTGCCCACAATCCCTTGCAAATCATATAGATATATGCACTTGCCAAGACTGTAAAGATTCTCACCCAGGCAGCCGTCTGACAAATGGCGTAGTTTTTCGGATTGCTTTTGCACAAAGGGGATTTACTTGCTGAGGATCACAAACTAAAGTTCAAGTTTAAAGCTGGAAAAAAAGATTTTCCCTCAACCGCACTTTGGAGGAGAAGTGGATGTTCCAGGAAGCTGTCCCAGGAGGAAAAGACCCTGTGCAGAGCTGGATTCATCACTGACACAAGGTAATAAGTACCTGGGCATGTCTAGTGGTGGATGGGAGTAAGGCACAGGGGTAATTGAAAAGAAAAATAAAAGTAGAAAAAAACATACCTGTTTGGAAGGTGGTGCACTTTGTTTTTTTCTTTGTTTCTTGCAGGGATCAAATGGATCCGAGGGAGATGGCTAGCTGGATGGCAGCCCAGTTTAGCAGGCAACAGGAGCTATCGCAGCAGGCACAGGACACTGCTATGAAAGCCTTAATGGACCAGCAGAAGCCAGTGCTTGATCTGGTGCAAGCCCTAGTTAAGCTGCAGAACCAAAGTGGACCAGATGCAAGACCAGCAGTAAATACTGGTACACCATATGTGGACAGTGTGGGACTCAATCAAGGAATTGGGGCATTTAGTTTTGGGAAACTAACTCCAGATGATAATGTTGATGATTTTCTAGAGTCTTTTGAAAGAGTGGCACAAACATTAGCATGGCCAGAGACCCAGTGGGCAGTAAGGCTGGCAGCCTCATTAACTGGAGAGGCGCTTGCAGCTTATAGAGCAATGCCAGCAGCCCAGGCTTTGAATTATAAGGATGTAAAGGCTGCTATTAGAGATCGCCTAGGGTTGTCTATTTCAGAGTATAGGTGAATGTTTACAGCTACTACATTGAGAGTGGGTGAAACACCCAGGGCTCTGAGTCAGAGAATCAGAGGTTTAGCTGTAAAATGGTTGGAGCCTGAGCAAAAGACGGTAGAAATGTTATTAGACATTATAATGCTTGAACAATTTATGTCTGCGGTCCCTAAAGATTTGCACACTTTCCTTATACAGCAAAATTGCCAAAATCTTGGAGAGGCAACCATGCTAGCAGAGAGATTCTTGGAAGCCACGCAGGCTTGCCATAGAATGGGTGGCCCTCTGAAGATTGGTGCTGAGGCAAGATGTGCTGTATCAGAAAAGAAAATAATTAAAAATGTTTCTGAAAATGAATGTACTGTATCAAACCAGATGACACAGTGGAATAGAAAGCAATGTTTCAAGTGTGGAAAATGGGGACATTTAGAAAAGAGATGCCAGACACACACTAGCTTAATGGGGGTGGATTTAAAACAGCCCAAAGAAGGATTTCTTTTGATGGTTGATGTGCAAGGAATTACCACAAATGCTTTGTTAGACTCTGGGGCAGACCAGAGTATGATGTCAAAAAAGCTTTGGAAGAGGATAGAGGCCCAAGAAGGATTTGTGCCTAGAACCCCTGAAAGCCAAGTTCACATCAGATGCATTCATGGTGCTGCAACATCATATCCCACCTATAGGCTATAGGTTAAGTGCCTGGGGGAACAAGAGGATGTCCTGTTAGCAGTGGTGCCTAGGCTATCCTTTGATTTGGTTCTAGGAAGAGACTGGCCAAGATTTAAGCAGGGTCTAGTGGAAGGACTAGGAAAGAAGGAGGGAGAAGGTTTAATGGTAATAGCTCCCGGGCCTTTATTTGGAAGTCCTCAGACCCCAGCTAAAAAGATGGTTAAGCGTCCAGAAGACCAAGCTACCCCAAAGCAGACATTCGTCCTAAAGTACCATAGGGTCACAGAGAAGGCCCAAGCTCCTAAGCGGGCAACCCCTCAAGCTGCTGGGTTTGACCTGTGCAGCATAGAAAATGTGACTGTACCTAGCCAAGGGAGAGCCCTGGTGGACACTGTCTCCAAGTGGAAATACCTATTGGATGCTATGGGAGAGTAGCCCCAAGGTCCGGATTAGCCCTTAAATATTTCATCGATGTGGGTGCGGGAGTAATTGATCCCGATTACAGGGGCAATATTAAAGTTCTGTTATTTAATTTTGGACAGAATGATTATCACGTGAAAACAGGAGACAGAATTGCCCAATTGATCTGTGAGAGGCTGGGTTTTCCACCTGTGGAGGAGGTCACATCCCTGGAAAATTCTGAGCGTGGAACCAAAGGCTTTGGTTCTACTGACGTCAAAGGGGTTAAAAGCCTAGCTTCCACCTGTGCCCGAGAGAGGGAGGTGAATGAAGAGGAAGATTTGGGACCCCAGGTATCTGATTCTAAAGAAAAATCAGAGCCCCAAATAGGTGAGGACCTGACCGTGGTACAACAGGAAGAAATTAAGAAATTGCTTAAAGAATTCCCAGATGTGTTGACACCCATACCTGGGGAGACACATTTGGTTGCCCATGAAATAATAACTCCACCTGGGAAATTAGTTCATCAAAGGCCATACCGCTTGCCTGAAGCCAAGAGACAGGAAGCAGTGGCACAAGTCCAGGAGATGTTGGACATGGGAGTAATAGAGGAGTCAAAGAGTCCCTGGAATAGCCCCATAGTCCTGGTGCCGAAGCCTGATGGATCTTTAAGATTTTGTATTGACCTCTGGCAGGTAAACGCCATATCAGTTTTTGATGCATATCCAATGCCAAGAATTGAAGAGCTGTTGGACCAGCTGGGACAGGCTCAATACTTAACCACCCTTGATATGACAAAAGGATATTGGCAAATCCCTCTCACCAGGGAGTCGAAGCCGAAGACTGCGTTCAGCACCCCCGTTGGCCTTTTCCAGTTCAAGAGGATGCCTTTCGGACTGCATGGAGCAGCGGCTACCTGCCAAAGGATAGTGGATCAGGTACTTCGACCCCACCAAAATTATGCTTTTGCATATATGGATGATGTCATAATCCATAGTAACACCTGAGCGGAGCATCTAAAGAGGATCAGGGCAGTCTTGTGCTCCATGAAGCAAGCGGGAATCACTTTAAACCCGAAGAAGTGTGCCTTTGCAAATAGGGAGGTAAAATACCTGGGCCACCTAGTGGGAAGAGGAAAAATTAAACCTCCAATGAGTAAAGTAGATAGCATCAGGAATTTTCCTCCTCCAACAACAAAGAAACAACTAAGAAGTTTCTTGGGACTAATTGGATACTACCGCAGATTTATACCGCAATTTGCAGAGAAAAGTGCAATTTTCACGGATATGTTGCGGAAGAATTGTCCAAACCAGCTAAAGTGGACACCTGAAGCTGAAAAAGCTTTTTCAGTCCTAAAAGGAAAATTGTGTACAGGACCGGTACTGAAAGGGGTGGACTTCAAGAAACCCTTTCTGGTTCAAACGGATGCATCGGATGTAGGGCTAGGAGTGGTTCTATCCCAGTGTCATGAAGGGGAGGAGCATCCTGTGATGTACCTGAGCAGGAAGTTGTCACCGACTGAACAAAAGTATTCCACAATTGAAAAAGAATGTTTAGCTATCAAGTGGTCAGTGGAGGCGTTAAGGTTTTACCTTACGGGGAGAAAGTTCCAGTTGGTCACAGACCATGCCCCACTTAAGTGGTTGCAGCAAATGAAGAACCACAATGCCAGATTGACACGCTGGTACATGGCCTTACAGGCATTTGATTTTCAAGTTGAACATCGTGCTGGGAAGTTACACAAGAATGCGGATGCCCTTTCCCGTATTACGGACTGTAGAGAAGAAGTTTCACCAGTGACACCAGTCCGTAATAACTTAAGCAGGGGGGTATGTGATAAGGAAGCTTATCATAGCTCAGGAAGGAGCTATAGGCAAGGTGAAGTGACTCTGAACAAGCAACCTGTCAGTTCTGGTAGAAATAAGAAAACAGAATTTTCCCATAAAAGACTACCAGTCCCAGAATGCACCAGGTTTCCAATAGCCATTAGAGGAGCTGAAGTGGGGAAACGTGTGTTCAATCAGGAGGGCTATGAGGTAATCCCTAAGCACTCATCTCAAAGGGCAGGGCCTGATTCAGCACAGCTGCGCTGTGTTAGGGAGGAGCACTCATCTAAGCAGAATAAAGGTAGAGTTTATTCTACAGAGAAGCAGCTTGAGCTTGATCATCTTCATCATCAGGAGGATCATCAGAAGCAGAAGCCAAACCGGACGGACAGAGAGGGAAAGAAACCCTTTGGAAGAAAGAGGAGAAAAGCCTTTGAGAGGTCTAGAAGAGTCCAGAGCAGTACGTATACTGGGAGGCATTCCAAGGGCCAGCATACACCATTGGACTGGGGAAAGCCAGAGGAATGGTGCTGCAGAGCTAGGAATCTCCAGACGGTACCTGTGAGGGAGACGGCTGCACGTGGAAGGGACCCTAAGCCCCGTGCCAGAAGGTATGTGAAGAGAGATCCAGTGTCCAGGGATCTGGATTGGAAGGCTGGACATAAGAACTGGACTACATACTGGCCAGGCTATATAGAGAGGAACTCTAACAGCAATGGAAGCTCAGGTATGAACACTGATCTATGCCCAACTATAACCTTGAAAGACAGCAGGGAAACAAGTATTCACCTGAAAGTGCTCCATTGGGAGATTCATCTGTGCCAATCCATGATATTGAACCCATGCTTGTTGAAGAAGAGGGGGTGATAGCAGATGAAGAATCTGTTTACATGGACTGCTCTCTGTCTAAACTCCTTTGGTGATTTTCTGTTATAAAATACACCAACCATCACAAAGAAATACAAACTTGTTCTTTAATATACTCAGAAAAGCTCCTGAGTAAGATTTCTAGCCACGCAGTAGAAAGCAAGCCAGCTAAGGGGTTTCAGCTGGATAACTGCTAGCAATTGAGCCTTACCTAATTGCTTGTGAGCTCTAAGAGAATCACTTCTGAATCTATGTGGGAAGATATAAGAAGTTTACCTGAAAAGAACAGGTTTTTTTCCTTTCTTTGTGGCTTTGGTTTGTTGTTTGATATATATGCTAAGAAAACATTAGCTAAAGCCTACAGAAAAGACCAGTTTGTTACCAACCAGGTCTTATTTCTTTTGCTTTGATTGCCTGATAAGTTAAAATGTTGTTTTCCTGATTTTGTTTTTTCAAGTTTAACACTGGAAGCAAGTAACCTGATTTATGTGCTACCAAGCATATCTGTGTTGGGAGAAATAACCCCATAAATAAATATCTTATTGGCTTTACCCAAAAGCACAACTAATTATTGTGAGCAGCTGTGTCTGGTGTGAATGAACTGCATTGCCCACAATCCCTTGCAAATCATATAGATATATGCACTTGCCAAGACTGTGAAGATTCTCACCCAGGCAGCCGTCTGACAGGGTGCTAAGATTGGAAATGGGCTGTGGTGGGGGCTTGGAATGAAATGGATTCATGGAGGGGCTAGAACTGGAAGTAGGCTCATGGGGAGCTTGGATTGGAAATGGACTGAGTGGAGAGGAGCTAGGATTTGACATGGGCTGATGGTGGGGCTAGGAAAGGACTAGAAATGGGCTGGTGGGGGGCTGGGATTGGAAATGAGCTGATGGAGGGACTCGGATAGGACTGGAAATGGATGGGGAGCTAGGACTGGAAATGGGCTGATGGTGGGGCTAGGATAGTACTAGAAATGGGCTGATGCGGGGACTAGAAGGGAGCAGATGCTGGGTGGGGCTGGAACTAGAAGGGAACTGATGTTGGGGAGGATTAGAATGGGATGGGGCTGGGAGAGTGAAATGGAGAGGGGAAAAATATTTTGTGTGGGAGGGAAGACAAATCTATAATTGGCCGGGTATTGGCAGAGTAAGTGGGGATTGAGGGGTAAAATTTGGGTGGATGAAAAAGGAATGAGGAAAGAGCAAAAGGAGAAAGATTAGTATGTTAAAGCAGATGTAGAGAGGAATGGGAAAAAAACTAGAAGAGAGAAGAAAGGACAAATGGACAGCAGACGATGGAGAGTTAGTAGAAGACACAAAGAAACCAGAAGAAAGTGGCTGGAGCAATTGCAACTGAAAAAAAAATGCACAAAAGGTAGAAAAATATCTCTTTATTTTGAATTTATTAACTGGAATATGTCAGCTCTGGGAAATGTGTATCATTAAATCTGCGCTTTATTTAGTACAAGAGGAAATTAATTTATAGTTTTATTTCTACATTGTTGTTGTACATTCCAAGTTTGGCTTTTGGGGTTCCCAGTTTAATTATTGTCTTCCTGTTTCTAAATTGTGATTCCTTGTTTGGTGATGGTCTATGTTCTGCATGTGTAACTGAGATGAGGTATTCTGTTCCTTATCGTCCCTCCAGTCTAATCCCAATAACTGGGGTTTTATGCTCCTCCTCTCGCAGCTTGGAGACTGAACACTTCATTTTTTGGAGATGCCTAGATATAGATATAGATATAGATATAGATATAGTCCAGGGTCCGCCTCCTTGCTCCAGTTAGTTCAGTCTCCAAGCAGCTGGAGGACGGGTGAGCCTAGTGGTCCAGGCTCACGAGAGGAATAGTTAAGGCAGTAGAATAGGATAGGTAGTTTATTTGAAAAAGAAACCAAAATAACTTAAAATAAGGGAAGTAAGGCCCCTTTAAAGCTCTGAGCAACGGAGCTGAGATTCCCTCCGTTGCATTGCTAAGTGCTGCAAAGCTTGCACCCCTTCCTGGAAGCCGGTGGGTACTTCCAGGGTTGAGTGCGGGACTGCGTGGTGGGGTCTCTGGCTCCTGAACCTGCTGTTCAGGTGAGGAGCCGTGGACTAGCGGCCCGGGCTGCAGTGTGCCCCGGAGGTCTCCTGCAGCCGTGGCAGTGGTGACAGCGAGGGAAACAGAACTTGAAGCAGCTTGCTACCCGGCGCGTCACCTGTTGAAGCGGGGCTGAGCGCCTGGGTATAGAGCGGCTCTTTATGAGGTGAGGCTTGTAGTCAGAGTCGCTTGGGGAGCCGCGGGGAGTTAGCGAGTGCATTGGCGAGATAGTTGTCAGGTGTCTTGGGGCTAGGTAGGGCTCGGCTGCGTGGCGGTCGCGCTGGAAACTGTGCGAAACTAGGCTGCTGCGATCAGAGCGGATGTTTCTGTTACTTGCAGCTCATTTCAGCTGGCTTTGTGGGACAGAGCCTCGGGGGTGCTCCGGACCCCTTTCCTTGAGAGAGAAAAAAAAAAAAGGAGATTGAAACCTACAGAGTGGTTTGCTCTAAGCCAGCATGCCTTCTAGGCCTCAGTGTTACCTATGTGGGGCCAGAAGAGGATCAGTCTCGGAGGAGGGGGTGGGCAGGTCTTGTGCACAAGAGGCAGCAGCAGGGGAGGGGGCAGAGGACCAGTCAGTGGTGGTTCAAACGACAGTCTTCTGCCTCTCTGGAACCCCTCACTCCGGCCGCGCAGCCACCGGAACTAGTGCCGGGGCCGTCTTCGTCACAACCCCTTTTCCAGGGAGGATTGGCGGCTATATTTTCACAGGATTTCATGACGCCGCTCCAGCACGCCCTGGGAGGGACTAGGGGAGGGGCGACAAGACCTACGGCACAGGGTGAGTTTGGGTTGAAGCGCCCTGGGACCCCTATGGACATGGGAGCGGGTAGCTCTCCACTTAAAAAGGCTAGGGTAGTTAGAGACAGGGCGGAGAGAGCAGAAGAGAACTTGGTCTCAGAGGATCAATCAGAGAATTTGGAGGATTCAGAGATGGAGCAAGGTGAGATGGAAGAAGGTGAGATAGCAGAACAGGAGGACCAGGCGAGAGTGGTTAGAGTCTTTAGGTGAGAGGAGTTGTCCGCACTTATCTCGGAGACACTGAAGGCGTTGAACATGCCGACAGCGGGGCAAGCGGAGGATTCCACCTTGGAAGATCCACTTTTGCAGGCGGTTAGGAAGTCCCAAAAGGCTTTCCCAATGCATAGGGTGTTTGGGGAAAGGATTCAGGAAGAATGGGGCATGCCGGAGGCAGGGCTGAAAGGCTCCAGAGTGATGGCTCACCTGTATCCGTTGCAAGAGCAGGATAAGGATCTTTTAAAGTCTCCTAAAGTAGATGCAGCAGTTTCTGCGGTTACTAAGAAGACGACGATACCGGTGGAAGTGCTGCGCTTAAGGATGTCCAGGATAGAAAGTTGGACACGCTGTTGAAGCAGGTCTTCGAGGTTAATGCTCTTTCCCTGCAGGCTTCCATTTGTGGAGCATGGTTGGCAAGGGCTTGCCTTCTATGGTCCCAGAGAACTAGGGGACTGCAGGTGGACGAGGCAGTCGAGGAAGCGTCCCGGATGGAATCAGGGGCGGCTTATTTGGCGGATCTTCAATATGATCTTATCAGAGGTCTTTGTAAGAGTATGATGTCGGTGGTGTCGGCGCGTAGATATCTGTGGCTGCGTAGTTGGGCAGCAGATGGGGCCTCTAAGGCAATGCTGAGTAAGCTCCCTTTTCGAGGTAAGCTCCTTTTTGGGGAGGATTTGGAGAAATTGGCAAAGGACCTAGGAGAGTCTAAGGGTGGCAGGTTGCCGTAGGACAAGCAGAAGCAGGGCTGGCCGCAACCGACTTCCAAAAGTCAGCAGCGAGAGTTTCGGCGTTTTTGTCCGTCAAAGTTCGGTCTTCTACTTCAACTATAGAGTGAACAGGGCGGAATTTGGGGATGGCATGGGAGGAGTTTGCACTTATATGCATAGATTATAAAAATCTCTTAATCTACACAGGTACACGTGGAACGTAAGCGCGAGCATTTCTACCTGCTCTTAAGACAAGCAGGTGCCTACTGGCATTATAAACAGCACAAAAGTAGATGCCTCCCTCGTAAAACTACCGTCTAAAAGCCTGATTTTACACAGGGCTTCTAGGGAGGAGCAGGGACATATGGATAGTGCTGCTGAATATCATCCGATCGCCTTGGCACTATCTGGATGCCAAGAGGTTTGTGATTAACACCCAGCTTTGTGTGGCTGCACACCTTTTCTGTGCTGTATCTTCATGGAATGCGCTACCTGTCAGAGCTTGAAATCTAAATATTTAGGATGAAACAATTATCCATGCTGCTTTTGTTAAGTGCCGTTGAGTCAGTATCGACTCATAGTGACCCTCTGGATGGTTGTCCTAAACTGTGTTCGGTCTTTAGTCAGGCGGCTCATTGTGGATAGAGTGGCACCTTAATTCTCGTGCTTATCACCTATCTGTATCTTATCATTCCTCCTTGAATTACCCTCGTCCCCTGTTTTTGCTGTCTGATCTGTAAGCTCTGAGGAGCAGGAACTGTCTCTTACTTGTACATGTACACTCTTGCGTACGCCTCATTGTGCTATATAAATAACAAAAAGTAGTAGAACACATGAAGGTGTTCACTTTAATGCTTTACTGTTCCAACAAAAATATTCATTTTACACAGCAACATACAGTACATAGTAACATAGTATATGACGGCAGATAAAGACCAGTATGGTCATCTAGTTTGCCCAGGAAGGTGGCTCTGTGCAGGTCACCTCTCCCCCCCACCTCCCCCCCATTAAAAGATATTTAAGTTTGCTTTGATTTCATTCTCTTGCTATAAAAGGGATCCATTATGTCTGTCCCATGCCATTTGGAATTCTGTCACTATATTTGACCCCACCGCCTCCAGCGGGGGCATTCCATGCATCCACCACTCTTTCAGTGAAAATGTATTTCCTGATGTTGCTTTTAAGTTTACTGCCTTGCAGCTTCATCATATGCCCTCTAGTTTTACAGCTTCCCCTTCTTTGAAAAAGGTTTGTTTGTTCATTTTTTTTCACCCCAGCCCGCTCCCCTTCGAATTCACCCTCCAACAGCAACATGTCCTGGATAACACATACTATGCTTCTTAATTCTTCCCCCTCACCTCCCCCTGTCCCTCCTGGATAAACAGATATAATAGAACAGGAAGGAGCTATAATGCAGCATTATCCAGAAAACCTGGATCTGTTACAGCAGATCTCACTGTGCTAAATCATAACATGGCAAACGAATTTTGCATCCTGGGCAGTAACAAGTCTCTCATTCTTAGTTACTCTCATGGGGCTGCAGGGAATAAAGAGCAGGGCTTTCTTTTCTGGAGCCCAAGAATAGGATTGAGCACTGTCAGGCTCATTTCTTCTTCTGTCTGCCCTATGCAGCATGTATGTATCAGAGGCTGGATGACATTGCCTGGCACTGTCTCCCCTGCTGCTCACTCCTGCCAGTCTCCCACCCTGAGCAGAAAATCCTGCAGCCATTCTCTTGCCCCTTCCCACAGCACCAGCTCCAGCCCTGGCTCCTTCCTCAGTGTGAAGCTCCACCCTCCCCTTTATGATGTCATCAATTGTTGCCCAGCAGGAAAAGGAGCTGCGTAGTTCAGTTTAGGAGACATTGAGAGTCTTTTCTTCTTTCTTCCTTTAATTTGCAGATTAACCATAAATCTCCAGCCTCAAATCTGAGCTTCTACTCTTCTCCCCCTCCTTATGCTTCTGTAATACTCCCTGAGTTCTGCAAAAAGCAAACCTTCAGATCCTCTCACATAGTCAGAGAAAGAGCTCCCAATTCATTTGTTAATCCTGCAGTCCACAAAAGCAGAGAGGAAAATGCCTGCAGGAGCTACTACTCAGGTAGGAGACTGCCCCCAACGTCGTGCCCTCTCTTTGCAAACACTGCTACAGCTTTCTAACCTGGGACACTGCAGAGTCAGGGCTAGAGCAGACCGAGGGCCGAGAAGAGGCATTTTAGGACCCTCCTGAGGGGAGCAATGAAGATCAGGAAACCTAGAAAAGGAGATTTTCTGTCTCAGGTTCTAGAGGTTCCCAACGTCGGTCCTCAGGGAACCCCAGGCCAGTCAGGTTTTCAGAGTACCCACAATGAATTAAGTGTGAGATAGATCTGCATGCACTGCTTCCACTGTATGCAGATCTATCTCATGCATATTCATTGTGGGTACTCTGAAAAGCTGACTGGCCTGGGGTTCCGCACTGAGCAGGAAAATGAAAGGAAAGGCAAACCTATCCTGATTGTGTGGAAATGCCCCCGAGCTGCAGTGTTTTCCCTCTGCAGTGGTTGCCAACCAAGTGCTGTTCCCTCTGAGCACCTCCGACATTGCCGATCTCCCCTGCACCTTCTTGTAAGTCCCTGCGGGTCCCAGGACTATGTGGCAAACTCTCCCGCCAAAACCGGAGCAGCTCAGCTATGACTATGTGCGGCTGAAAGTTCATAATCACAGCTGAACTGCTACAGTTTTGTAAGGAGAGTTTGCCACTTTGTCTGGGACCCGTGGTGACATACAGGAAGACGCAGGGGAGATTGGCGATGTTGGAAGTGCTCAAGGGAAGTAGCACTTGGTCGGCAACCACTGCAGAGGGAAAATGCTGCTGCTTGGAGGCATCAGGATTAGGTTTGCCTTTCCTTTCATTTTGCTGTTCAGTGCAGAGAGACTTTCGATCGTACTGTATAACTGGTTTACAGTTGCTACAACAATGGTCCAGGACTGTGTTACATTAATGAATTATGTAAATCCAGAAAACTCCCTCACACCTGCTGAGCCCCAGCCCAGGTAGGTCTCCTGAAGTATATAACCATGCTCCAGGACTGAGAGATCTCCTGAAATGTAACCCTGCTCCGGAACTGTGTGTTATGTGAATGTGACTTCTATACACCTAGAAAGCTCTCCCCCTGCCCTGCTAAACCCCAGTGCTGGGAGGTCTCCTGATAGAGCTGATAAAGAAAGCACTGTGTATATGTTTTTGGTTTGTATTTCAGGTTCCAATTAAATTTGAGGATATAGCTGTCTCTTTCTCCCAGGCGGAATGGGAATATTTAAATGAAGAGCAAAAAGAGCTTTACAGGGAGGTGATGAAGGAGAACTATGAGATCCTGATCTCCCTAGGTAAGGACTAAGTTATCTGCATTTTGACCAGACACGGACATTGATTTAGTAAAAGTAATTTGAGGTATCTCCTCCATCCTGATCTGTCTCAGCCGCTCTCTATCTTAAGATGACAGTGTAATGGCCAGAATGAGGGACTATAAAACCAGCCTCTGTGTTCTTCAGAGTTTCTTCCCTTTATAGATCAGAGACAGATCCTTCTCTTATTCTTGCAGGAAGGCTGGAAATCAGGGGCAGAGAAGCACAAATGTTCAATGCCTACCAACAGATTATCAAACTCAAAACAAAAAATACTAATCCAAAATACAGCTCATCCAAAACTATTTACATAACACAATGGATGTTGGGCATCGGTTGCAAAACAGTACAGGAATATTGCTGCACTTCACAGTTTCACTGTAATTGACTCTCCACAGACAGTTCTAGCACATCAGTTGCCACAACAACCACATTAAAACAGTGTAATAAGACTAAGGTCACTTATCTTTAATGTGACCAGTGAAGATCTCAGCTCCCTGAAATCATGCCTCAACACTCGCAGTGTTTCGCTATTTCAGCTGCATCAGGAGGCTATTATCTAGACCAGCGGTTCTCAACCTGTGGGTCGCGACCCCTATGGGGGTCGCCACAGGATTTAGCGGAGGTCGCCTCACTCCGCCTAAAAAAAAAAAAGCACACAAGTTGCTGCCACTGCCGAGTCTGCTACTCGGCAGTGGCAAACTCACATAGAAACATAGAAATATGATAACAGAAAAAGACCACATGGCCTATCTAGTCTGTCCTTCCATATCAACAATTACAACAGTCCCCTTTTTACCTTTAGAGATCCTCTGTGTTTGTCACATGCTTTTTTGAATTCAGTTATTGTCCTCATCTCTACCACCTCCACTGGGAGACTATTCCATGGATCCACTACTCTTTCCGTAAAGAAATATTTCCACATATCACGCCTGAATCTATCTCCCTTCACCCTCATCCCATGTCCCCTTGTAGCAGAACTTTCTTTCAATTGAAAGAGGCTCTCTCCCTGAACATTTATGCCACGGAGGTATTTAAACATCTCAATCATATCACCTCTATCCCGCCTTTCCTCTAAGGTGTACATATTAAGATCCTTCAGTCTGTCCTCATATGCTTTATAATGAAGACCACTAATCATTTTAGTAGCCACCCTCTGCACAGACTCCATCCTGTTCACATCCTTTTGAAGGTGCGGTCTCCAGAATTGCACACTATACTCCAAATGAGGTCGCACCAAAGACTTATACAGAGGCATTATCACCTCCTTTTCTACCTGTTTAGCTACTTTAAGATCATCAGACACAACCATGCCTGGGTCCCGCTCTTCTTTAGTGGACAAAAGTACTTCACCCCCTATACTATATTGCTCCCTTGGATTGCTGCAGCCCAAATGCATGACCTTACATTTTTTAACATTAAATCCCAGCTGCCAAATTTTAGACCATTCTTCAAGCTTAGCTAGATCCCTCCTCATGTTATCTAGACCTTCCTGGGTGTCTACTCTATTGCAGATTTTGGTATCATCCGCAAAGAGGCAAACCTTACCCGACAGCCCTTCCGCTATATCACTAACAAAGATGTTAAAAAGAATCAGACCAAGGACAGATCCCTGGGGCACACCACTGGTAACATCCCTCTCCTCAGAGTGAGCTCCATTTACTTATACTCTTTGTCGCCTCCCACCCAACCAATTTCTAACCCAAGCAGTAACTTTAGGGTCCATCCCTAGGGTGCTCAGTTTCTTTATAAGTCGTCTGTGAGGAACAGTGTCAAAGGCTTTACTGATTTCTAAATACACCACATCTAGGGCTCTCCCTCGGTCCAACTCCCTGGTCACCCAGTCAAAGAAATCAATTAGATTTGTCTGACAAGACCTGCCTCTGGTGAATCTATGCTGCCTCGGATCCTGTAATCCGCTGGACTCCAGAAACCTCACTATTTTCTCTTTCAGCAGCGTTTCCAATAATTTACTCACCACCGAAGTTAAACTAACTGGCCTGTAGTTTTCAACCGCATCCTTACTTCCGCTTTTGTGTAAAGGCACCACATGAGCCTCTCTCCAGTCCTTTGGTAACACTCCCGACTCCAACGAGGCATTGAAAAGGTCAGTCAGTGGAGCTGCTAGAACGTCCCCAAGTTCCCACAGTATTCTCGGGTGTATCCCATTCGGTCCCATCGGTTTGTTTACTTTAAGTTGAGCTAGTTTCTCACGAACACAGTCTTCTGAAAATTGTTCAAGATGTCCCTCGCTTCTGTTCCTATTTGTGGGTGTTTTCTGAGGTCCTGCTCCTGGTTCTTCATCTGTGGACACAGAACAAAAATATTTGTTAAGCATTTCCGCTTTCACCTTATCAGCTTCTACATATTCCCCCCCTGCACCCTTGAGTCTGACAATACCACTTTTGCCCTTCCTCTTCTCACTAATATATCTGAAAAATGTCTTATCCCCCCATTTTATTGCATTGGCTATTTCCTCCTCCTTTTGAATCTTTGCATTCTTGACTACTTTGCTAGCTTCTCTAAGTTTTTTCAAATGCAGATGCCTGTCTTCCTCTCTCTTGTGATCTCTTGTATTTCATGAAGGTCTCCCTCTTTTTCTTCACTTTTTCAGCTACTTCTTTCGAAAACCATAGCGGTATCCTTTTCCTTTTACCTTTATTTACCATTTTAACAAAAAGGTTGGTTGCCCTTAAAATATCCCCTTTCGGTTTTGCCCACTGTTTTTCTACATCCCCCAGCTGTTCCCATCCCACTAACGACTCCCTGAGGTATTGGCCAATCTTCGCAAAGTTAGTCTTCCTAAAGTCTAAGATCCTCGCCTTTGAATGGATTCTAACAGTCCGTCATAATACTGAACCACACCATTTGGTGATCACTGGATGCAAAATGATCTCCCACTACAACATCAGAAACACTTTCGCCATTGGTAAGCACCAAGTCCAGTATGGCCCCTTCACATGTGGGGTCTGTTACCAATTGCCTGAATAGTTCTCCCTGTAGAGAATCCAGGATCTCCTTACTTCTAGATGATACTGCAGCAGGAATGTGCCAAACGACATCTGGCATATTGAAATCTCCTATCAGTAGCACTTCCCCTTTCCTAGCAATGCTGCGTATGTCTTCAATTAACTCTCTGTCCACCTCTTCCTCTTGTGAGGAAAGTCTGTATATCATACCAATGCAAATAGATTTCTCTTTCCCTCTTTCTAGTTTAACCCACAATGCCTCCTCTCTCCCTTTTAAGCTCTGTAATTCCAAAGCTTTAATAGTAGTTTTTACATATAGTGCTACTCCTCCTCCCCTTCTTCCTACCCTGTCCTTTCTGAATATAAACTCGCCCCCTTCCTTCTAATGCAGCCGCGGCTCCCTGCCTCTTAGGGAACCGCGGCTGTGCCTGTAAAACCGTTGCAGAGCCTTCCTGTCTCTTGACGGGCTCCGTGCAGCATTGTCCCGCCTCCAAAGGAAGTGGTAAACAACTTCCTTTGGAGGTGGGACAATGCTGCACAGAGCCTGTTTAGAGACAGAAAGGCTCCGCAATGGTTTTACAGGCACAGCTGCGGTTCCCTAAGAGGCAGGGAGCCGCGGCTGCATTAGAAGGGAGAGGGTGAGTTTGCCGCTGCTGAGAAGCAGACTCGGCAGCGGCAGCAACTTGTGCGCTAGAAGGAGACAGACATGGGGAGAGGGGAGCAGGGAACGTGCAACGGGGCTCACAAGGGGGGGGAGGTGGAGGGGGCTGACATGGACAGAGGGGGGCTGATATGGATGGATGGATGGATGGATGGGGGGAGGGGGCTGACATTGAGGGATGGAGGGGGGCTGACTTGTAGGGAGGGGGCTGACATGGAGGGAGGGAGGGCTGACATGGACAGAGGGGCTGACATGGAGGGAGGGAGGGGGGCTGACATGGACAAAGGGAAGAGGTGTGAACATACTGGACAGACGGGGGATAAATGCTGGACAGAGGGGAGAGACAGTGAGGGTTAGAATTATAATGGGCTGATGGGGGGGGGGCTAGGACTGGTAATGGGTTGATTAGGGAAGGCTAGGACTGGGAATGGACTGATCAAGGGGGGGTTGGGACTGGTAATGGACTGATGGGGGGCTAGCATTGGAAATGAGCTGATCGGGGAGATTAGGACTGGAAATGGGCTGATTAGAGGAGGCTAGGACTGGTAATGGGCTGATGGAGGGGTAGGACTGGTAACGGGCTGATTAGGGGAGCCTAGCACTGGTAATGGGGTTGAGGAGTGACTAGCACTGGAAGTGAGCTGATTGGGGGGCTTCGACTGGGAATGGGCTGATTGTGGGGAGGGGAGGATAGAGCTGCTGGCCCTGGAAGAAAACTGGGGGCTAAGGCTACAAATGGGCTGATATGAGGGGATGGGAGAATGGAACTGGAAGGGAGTGGATCTGAGAGGGGCTGCCATGGTATTTGTACTAGAAGGGACTGCTCAGTGGGGAAGGAGGGGGACTGGAAGGGAATGGACACCAATGGCAGTCATGGGAATGCAAGTTGACATTGGAAGGTACTGGCAGTGAGGACTGGAAAGGTGCTGATACTGGGGAGGGTTACTGGGACTGGAAATAGGCTGATGGAAAGAAGTGAAGAAAACAAAAGAAGAGATAAGAAATGGCAGATGGACCATAGACCACAGAAAGAGAGCTAAGAGAAGACAGGAAAGCAGAAGCCTCAGATCGGGACCAGCATGATCAGAGAATAAATTGGTCAGACAACAAAGGTAGAAAAAATAATTTTATTTCATATTAGTGATTTGACTACAAAATCATCATAATTTTGAAATCAAATATTGTTACTTGTTATTGTGGTTTAAATAAGTACATTTTCTAAATAAAAACATATTGCAAAGGCCTATAATATATTAATAATTCAACAAATGATTACAGCGACAATGCGTTAATGATAAAGGAAGAGAAACGCATTTGATTTTATCATTGGGGGTCACCACAAGTTGACCAATGGTAAAAGGGGTCACGGTACAAAAAAGGTTGAGAACCACTGATCTAGACACTTTGTTTTCTTTCTGCATTTAGTCCTAAATACGTGCCTCTTTTGTTTATGCCGTGAACGTTGAAGTATTTGTCTAGCTAATTCCGTTTTGTTTTGTTTGTTTTATCATCCCCATTTTGGTCCCCCGGAAGGTCAGGGGTTCAAATCCCACTAGAGGACAGCAACCTTGGGCCGGAAGGACTGGGGTTTCTAGTCCCACAGGTGCTCCTTGTGGTCTTGGGCAAGCCACTTAACCCTCGATAGCCCATGTTCCCTGTAAAATAGTTATCTCTAAGTTATAATGCCCAGTTCAATGTAATTTCAGTTTGTTCAATGTAAACCGCACAGATACAGAATAGCGTGGTATATAAGAGAATGTAAATAAAATAAATAAATAAATTTTTTTGTCTAGATAATAGCCTCCTGATGCAGCTAAAACAGCAAAACACTGCCAGTGTTGAGGCATAATTTCAGGGAACTGAGATCTTCACTTGTCAAATTAAAGATAGGTGACCTTAGTGTTATTGCACT
The DNA here is from genome assembly GCA_033557465.1 of Ichthyophis bannanicus. Taxonomy (NCBI): domain Eukaryota; kingdom Metazoa; phylum Chordata; class Amphibia; order Gymnophiona; family Ichthyophiidae; genus Ichthyophis; species Ichthyophis bannanicus. The sequence continues at coordinate 139,701,800 of CM066031.1, read as the reverse complement.
GTTTTAATGTGGTTGTTGCGGCAACTGATGCGCTAGAACTGTCTGTGGACAGTCAATTACAGTGAGGCTGTGAAGTGCAGTAATATTCACCTTCAGTATTTCTCTGTCTCCAGCAGATATGGATGCCTGCTTCGGCTCTAGATAGCTACCAGAAGGGCTCCCTGTCAGCAGCTTTTGGATTTTGGCTTAGGACTCTCCTTGGGGGATTCTTGCGCAACAGACACAAGAGGTGTACTCTGAGCTTGTTGCACTTATTCAGGATTAGCTCCTGGCCACAAGGGTCAGTTGAGCTACCTCTCTAAACCGAAAGGGGGGAGGGAGCCTGGTCGGGGGAGACCAGTAGAGCCTGTGCGGGAGCCATCAGTACTTCTCTAAGGCACAGCTTATTTTTTTATTGTTGCACTCTTTGCTGGTTTGTTATTTTGCTCTTGCTTTCTCAAGTCACGGACATCTAGTACTGACAGGCTGTCAGTCATCGGAAGGCACAGTGAGTGATTTGCACACTCCACTTCCCCTGGGCCTCCCGCTCTCCTTGCAGTTGGCGTTGTTTCTTTTCGCATCGGAGGGACAAGAGCAGTTTTGACCGACCGCTTCAGCCGACCTCATTGCAGCCTCCTCTGCAGCGCTTCCCGCAGTTGCTGCTTTTCCTTGACTGCCCGTTCTGCGCAGGCGGCCATTTTGGAGGAGCCACATGGTGCATTGGAGCACCTCTCCTATTCGCGGTGGCCATTTTGGGAGCCGCGTGGTACTTCTCCCGGGATACAAATTCTGCCTTCTCAGCAGCATGGTACTGCAACGGGTACTTGTAAACGAGGCAGAAGTAGTTATCGTCACACGCCTTCAGGATGCTGTCAGCCTTGCCACGCTGTGGCATGCGGGCGCAAATGCAGGTACCTGGTGGACCAGCTTTGCACCACATACTTTGAAGACCTGGGACAGTCTTCTTAGACGGGACAGCTCTCCCCCGCCCCCGGTGGTGAGACCCAGTGCCCTTCGGTGGTTTCAGCTGTGCAGGATAAAGAGTTTGCTCCTTCTTACCCTCAAGGAGACGGTTCTCCTCCTCCTCTCCTATTACCTCAGACTCAGCAGCCATCTCAGACAGTGCAGCAGCAGCTCCCTGAGCAGCAGGCTGCCACCTTTATGGGCCTCTTCAGGCAGGCCTGGGAGATTTGGAGGGCCCACAATTCTGGTCTCAGCATCTTTTCCTCCAAGAAAGCGTGCCCGCGATGTTCCCTTGTCAAAAGGACTGCATGCAAAGATGGTGATCTGGATCTCTAGCAACTCTCAGCCCTAGAGGAGGGCGAGCAAGGGCCCTCCGCTGACTCGGGGGAGAGTGCTTTGGACCGGGAAGACAGGGAATGGTCACATCAGGAAGACACAGAAAAGCTGGAGCAGTCTCGGGATGTCCAGCTTTTCTGTAAGGAAGAGCTTTCCTCGCTTATCTCCCAGGTAGTGGAGGCCCTACAACTCTCACCGGGCCCCACAACAAAGTCACAGGCGATGGATGGGCCTCAGACGGTCCCTATCCTAGTAGGCATTCGCAAACCCTCCAGGTCCTTTCTGTTCCCATCAGAGCTTCAATAAATGTTTTCCCTTGAGCAGAGCCCTCTTTACGCAGCTCTAAGTGACTGGGGTGCCACTACAGCTGGCTTCGGTATCCCAAGGTGGATGCCATTATCGCGGCCGCGGTGAAGCATACGACCATCCCAGTTTAGGGAGGAGCGGCTCTCTGTGATCAACAGGACCGCAGGGTCGAGGGGCTGCTGAAGAGGCCTTTTCCTCCTCCTCCTTGGTTCTTCAAGCTTCTTCTTGCAGAGGGCTGGTGGCTCGTACCCTTCTACGCTGGGATCATCTTCTTCCAGGTGACCTAGCAGCTGTCCGACTCGGTCACGGCCTTTGTAGTGGATGCCTTCTATGATTTGCTTCACTTAGCTGCACGTACAATGGTGGCAAAGACAGTTGCACAGCGCTGGCTCTGGCTGAGCCATTGGTCGGCAGCCTCGATCTCATGGCCTCAGCAGTGAATGCAGAAGTGCCCGTCTTTTTCAGTTGCCATCGAGAGTACGGCTCGAGCAGTCTTGGTGCGCTGGTACAGCCTTGGCCGAGCAACCAACTTCTTTATCTTTTCCCGCCCTGGGTGATGATCGGGCGAGCACTTCACAGGATCAAGTGACATCTGGGCTCAGTGATACTAGTAGCCCCCGATCGGCCTCGCCGATCATGGTATGCTGACCTGATGCACCTCATGGCGGCACTTCCTCTCCCATTCAGAATTTGCTGGGTGTTGCTGCACCAAGGCCCCGTGCTGATGGACAATCTGGCTCCTTACTCGCTTTCGGCTTGGCTCTTGAGAGGCATGCTTAGAGCGAAAGGGCTATTCAGAGAGGGTCATCTCTTCCCTTCTGAAAGCCCAGCGTCCATCTATCTCGCGTATACCCAGTTGTGGCTCATTTTTGAGTCTTGGTGTGCTCAGCATCGGATCTCCCCATGGCGTTCTGCCATTCTGACATCCTTGCCTTCTTGCAGGACAGCTTCGATAGGGGTTCAACTCCTTGCACGTACAGGTAGCGGCTCTCACTTGTTTCAGGGGACCCATGGCGGGACATTCCATAACTTTCCATGCAGACGTCAGCCGATTTCTCAACGGGGTACGTTTCTTACGACCTCCGCTGCGGGCGGTGGTCCCCCCTGGGACCTTGCCCCAGTACTTCGGAGCCTTATGCGTCCTCGTTTTGAGCCCCTCAAGGACATGGCTCTCCGCAATCTCTCCTTCAAAATGGCCTTCTTGGTATTGGTTACGTTGACCCAGAGGATCTCTGAGCTTCAGGCCTCTCATGTCACAGTCCTTATCTCAGTATGTCCAAGGAGGCTGTCTCATTGCGGATGGTGCCTTCCTTTCTGCCTAAAGTCATTTCGCCCTTTCATCTCAATCAAGCCATTTCCTTGCCGGCCTTTCCCAGGGATGTGTGTGTCGGCGCGGACGCAGGCCTGTGGGCCATGGATGTCCACCGAGTTCTCTGCCGTTATCTCCAGCTACTGAGTCGGTCCATAGAAGTGACTAGTTCTTTGTCCTCTTTGCAAGACCCCATCAGGGTATGGTGACTTCCAAAGCCATCATTGCTCGCTGGACTAAACGGGCCATTGAATCGGCCTATATCTTGCACAGGCAGCCTGAACTAATGGTTCTCCGGGTTCACTCCACGCGGGCTCAAGCCACCTCCTGGGCGGAGCGGTCTTACATGGCCCCTCTAGACATTTGTCAGGCAGCGACATGGTCTTCCTTAACGACATTTGCCCATCATTACCGCCTTGATCTGCAAGCCCACGATTCGGCCCACTTTGGAGCTTGCGGTGGCTGTTTCTTCCCTCACAGTGGTAGACTAGCTTGGGTACTGCCCATATGTGTGGACTGGTCTAGCAGGATGATTTGGAAGGTGAAATTTCCCTTACGGTTAATTTCCTTTCCTGGAATCCTGCTAGATCAGTCCACGGCCCACCCTTGGCTGCTGGAACCTGCTTACAAACAACAGCATGGCTCTCTGAGCCTAATTATAGTGGTTCCTGTCTCAGGCACCGGTCACTGCATTAGCGCTCTCCCTTGGCACAGCGCTTGTCAGTACGGCATCTGTTGAATCGTGCACATAGTTCGGATTGCATCCTTCACTGGGTACATTAATTTTGGATTCATCTCTTCTTGGTGCATGAGTTTCAGTTGCCTTGGTTCTCCTTTGTCAAGAGAATACTGAAGGTGACCTCTATGGGTAGTCCTATTTGTCCCAGGGGCAATTCCCAGAAGCCTTTGGTACTTCTCTGTCTCCAACATCTGCTGGCAGGGGGACATAACCCACTTGTGTGGATTGATCTAGCAGGATTCCAGGAAAGCATAGTTACTCACCTGTAACAGGTGTTCTCCAGGGACAGCAAAAATCAGTCCTCACTTATGGGTGACGTCAGCACCGACGGAGCCCGTGTGGAGCAATTCCCCAGCTTTCAAAGAAAGCCTTTGGGATTGCTGCCACGCATGCGTGGTTCTCTTCCCGCCCAAGGGTGCCCTCTTGCTCAGTCAGGTCCCTTAGCTTGAGCCCTACCAAGCAGATGGCAAAGGAAGGACAAAAATCCAGCAACTCATCAGGGGAGGTGGGAGGGTAGTGAGGACTGATTCCTGCTGTCACGGGAGAACACCTGTTACAGGTGAGTAACTACACTTTCTCCAGGAACAAGCAGGAAGTCAGTCCTCACTTATGGGATTCCCCATCTACAGGTTACCGAACCTGTAACCAAAAAACGCCTCCGCGAGGTGATAGGCAGAAGCCGATTCCTGAAGGATCCAGAGTCCTCGGGTCCCCGGGGCAAAACCCTTGGTAGCCGTCGAGAAGGGTCGGAGAGCAGCAGTTGCTTATACCCTAAACAGATTACGGAGTACAGCCTGGTCGAAGACGCTGTCCCGGTGGGACTCCCTTTCCAGAAAGTAATGGTAAGCAAAGGTATTTGCCGAAGCCCAGGTCGCAGCCCAGCAGATGTCTGCCAGAAGCACTGAGCACAGCGAAGACACCGAGGCCACCTTGGGTCGGACGCCATGTGTGGTGACCCTTTGATCCAGCAGGGCACCCTCCTTCACGTGAGCGAAGGCGATGGAGTCCGCCACCCAGATGGAGAGCCTGCATTTTGTCACTGCCTGCCCAAAGAGATTGGGCTCGTAGGACACGAAGAGCTGGCCAGACTTGCGATGAGTCTGGGTGCGCTGCAGATAGAAGGCAAGAGCTCTCTTGCAGTCGAGTGTATGCAAGACTGCCGATGCCAGGTCAGCATGGGGTCTCAGGAAGAAGGTTGGGAAGAAGACTACCTCCTGATTGATATAGAAATTAGATACCACCTTCGGCAGGAACTTGGGATGGGTACAGAGGACCACCCTATTCCTTTAGAAACTGGTGTAAGGGGCATCAGCCATGAAGGCCTGAAGCTCACTCACTCACCAGGCTGAGGTCAAAGCCTCTAGGAAGATCATCTTCCAGGATAGATGCCAAAGCGAGCACGTCGCCATCGGCTTGAAAGGCGAACATGTAAGCTGTATAAGCACTATGTTCACGTCCCACTCTGCTGGGGGAGACCAGATGGGAGGTCGAGAAAGCCAGAGACCCCGCATAAAGTGGGAGACCAGGAGCTGCTCGGAGAGGGGTTTACCCTCGACGGGGAGGTGATTCGCCAAGATGGCACTCAGGCACACCCTGACCGAGTTCAACTTCAGCCCTTCCTTCTAGAGGTGAAGGAGGTACTGGAGGACCCATTGGGTAAGACAAGAAAATGGGTCAATCGAGAAGCAGTGCAACTTGAAGGCATACGCCCATCTGGTCGAGTCCTTCATCGACGCGAGGAGGACCTCCTTGACCTCCTCCGAAAGATCCATCTGGGCTAAGGATATCTGTTCAGCTGCCAGGCTGTGAGGGATAATGAGACCAGGTTTGGGTGGAGCACCCGACCCTCCTCTTGTGTTAGCAGACCCAGGGCACAGCCCTGGGGAACTGGGGCCTCGGACGAGAGAAGCAGCAGGAGCGGGAACCACTGCTGCCGGGGCAATGAAGGAGCGATGAGGATCACTGATTCCTGATCCCACTGAACCTTGTGGAGGGTCCTCGTGATGAGAGGAGTGGGAGGGAACGGGTAAAGAAGACCGGAGGTCCAACTCTAGAGGAACGCATCTGGGGCCTCCCTTCTCGGGTGCAGAATCAGATCGCAGAAGCGGGGAAGCTGCGCATTCATTCGGCTGGCGAACAGGTCCACGGTCGGGGTCCCCCACCGATGGAACAGGAGGCCGACCATCTCTGGGTCCAGCCGCCACTCATGAGGGTGGAGGATCCTGCTGAGCCTGTTCGTGAGGACATTCTCGTGGCCCGGAAGGTAGACCGCCTGTAGGGTAATCCCCTGATGGAAGGCAAAGGAACAAAGGAGGACTGCCTTTCAGCCTGTGCCTCCCTCCTTGTTGATGTAAAACATCGCTACTCAATTGTCGGTCTGCACGAGTACCGACTTCCCTTTCAGATGGTCCTCGAAGGCTTTCAGGTCCCAGCAGACCGCCCGACGCTCGAGCAAGTTTATTTGCTGTTGGGACTCTTCAGGTGACCAGTGCCCCTGAGTGCACAGCGCACCGCAGTGGGCACCCCATCCCATCAGGGAAGCATCCATCGTCGGGATGAGCTTGTGCTATGGAGTTTGGAAGGGCAGCCCCCAGAGGAGGTTGCGGAGGTCCTGCCACCAGTCCAGAGACCTGCGAAGGTTGTGGGAGACCCGAATGGGGTCTCTGAGGTGACCAGAGGCTGGGCTGCACTGAGCACTGAGGCACCACTGGGTCGTCCACATGTGCATACAGGCATGGGGGGTGACATGGATGGTAGAGAGCATGTGTCCCAGAAGGCGTAGTATAGTATGTGCCATGACCCGAGTGCTGCTCTGGATATGAGCCCCCAGAGCTCGGAGGTGGGCCACCCAGTCCTCCGTCAGGAAGGCTGGGTGTCGAGGTGCGCGCCAATGAACTCCAACGCCTGTACCAGTTTGAGGTGGGACTTGGGGTAGTTTACCAGGAACCACAGGCCTTTGTGGAGGCGAATCGTGCGGGATGCCGCTGATTGAGCTTCTCCAGCCGAGGACCCTTTGACGAACCAGTGGTTGGGAGAAAAAAGGGCGCGAAGCCCACAAAAGGGAAAAATGCTACATAAAGGACGCCCCCTTGCTCAAAGAAAAGCAGGGGAAGGACAGTAGAGGATCACTGCAACCAGAAAAATAGCAGGCCAGAGGCCGTAAAAAGAGACACCAATGAAAAACCCAGGTTTCAATTGCATCATTCTTATTCCTCAATTCGCCTCAGCCACCAGAGGTTCCTTCAGTATTTCTTTGTCTCCAGCAGATGATGGATGGATTTTCTTCTCTCTCTAAAAAATCTGAAGATTGAGAGGATAAGAGATTGATTAAATGCTCATGAACAACCACCTTGAGTACAGAAAGGTGACTCTCTCACTCGAACACGATGTGGGAGGTTCCATTAGACTGTAACCTTTTTGGTAGCCATAGGAGGAGGAAAAATTGGTTCATCTTCATGCCCTTATCATGAGCAGCCACAAATTGCAAGGATTTGGAAGGATCTGGAAGACTACAGCAGCCTCACACAACCTCAGTGCTCCCTCCCTCCTCTTCTATGCTCCTTGCTGTCTCCCGAAGATTGCAGAAGGCTCTCAGAGGGGTCTGCCTGTCAGCCACCTTCTACACAGTGCTGTAAAAATAAAACCTGCCAGTAAAGCAGTTTCAGGGGAGTAGAGCTGAGCCAGCACCGATCCTACACCTGGGGCTCTCACGGGGTGAGTACCAAGGCTTGACTTTGTCATTGTCCTTTTTAGGGGCTCTCGGTTCCATCTCTGAGGGATGCAATCCGGGGTGGACTGCTAGCAACCACTGGCACTGTGTGGGGGGTATCCTGCTGTTTTCTGCACGCGTTAGTAACGTTTTTGCCTATTGTGCACCTGGTGGTTGTGCGGTCCTAACGCGTGTTCCACTCAAGTGGCTCCAATTTACCCTCCTTCACTAGAGCCTTTAATGTGCGTTACGTAAAAGCACAGTTAATATGCACTTGCCTGCCAATATAGTTTTAGCTCGTGCTCTTGTGATACCCTACATATAGTGCCACTCCTCCTCCCCTTCTTCCTACCCTGTGCTTTCTGAATAAAGTATAGCTTGGTATAGTTATATCCCAGTCATGGTTTTCTGTGAGCCATGTTTCTGTAACTGCCACTAAATCCAGGTCAGCCTCTCCCATTAAAGCTTCAACATCTGGGATCTTATTTCCCATGCTATGGGCATTTATACACACCGCTTTCCATATGTTGCCCCTTTTACCCATTTCTATAACAATATTTAATTTTTCACTTACCTGGGGGCTTTCTTCACCCATCCCAATGAATCTAGTTTAAAGCCCTCTTCAGTAGATTAGCCAGTCTGCTACTGAAGACAAGTCAACCTTTCTTGGACAGATGAACGCCATCTCTGCTCAGCAACCCTTGGAACAGCAGCCCATGATCCAGGAAACCAAAATGCTCTTGATGACACCATCCACGCAGCCATGCATTCACCTCCAGTGTGCAAGCTTCTCTGCCTTGGCCTTTACCCTTAACAGGGAGGATTAAAGAGAACACCACCTGCGCCCCTGTTTGCTTCACCCTCTGTCCCAGAGCCATGAAGTCACTTTTGATATGCTCAGAGGTATATCTGGCTGTATAATTTATGCCGACATGGATTAGCAACATTGCGTAATAGTCAGTGGGCTTGATGAGTCTCTGCAAACTCTCTGTAACATCTTGGTTTTGGCACCTGGCAGGCAGCATACCTCTGGATATCAAGTCTGGTCGGCAGATGGATGCCTCAGTACCTTTCAGAAGAGAGTCTCCAACCACCACTACCCTTGGCTTCCTTGTGGTCACTGATTCTGCAATTTTAGGGCACTTGAACTCTGGTTCTTCCCTTTCCAGGGATGCATTCACCTCCTCCACTTACAGAGTTGCATAATGGTTCTTCAATTCAAGGGATGTAGAAGTTGGATTGGTGATTCTGCAGACCCTGGTGACTTGTGTCCAAACTTCGTCATTCTGTAGGCTCCCAGCTTCTTCTCTGCTGGAGAGCTTGGATGTTGCAAGAAGCATCTCATCAATGTACTTCTCACTGTCTTGAATGATCCTTAGCCTCGCCACTTCCTCTCTGAGTTCCTCTACTTGTTTCTTGAGAGCTTCAGCATGCAGGCATCCTGCACATGGAACCGGTCCTGCATCTGGCATTGAGACCTCTGTCTGGACAGAGGCAGAAGCTGTAACGGGGCCAACAGCTTTAACACCTGGAGGGAACTAACACCTGATGAGGTGTCAGTAGCTTCAAAGAGCTGAATAAAGATACTAAAGCAGAATTTTAAACCCACCCCACTAGATAAAATATTTCCCCTTTTAAACTAAAGCACCAAAAAGAATGTAACTTTGTTTTAAAAATGTACCAGAACCCTTTTAAGAGCTCCCAGGCAGACCGCTAGTAATTTAAAAAGCCACAAACTCTTACCTTTGCTTGAAATGTGTAGCCCCTGTTAGGAATGCCTGGTTCAGTAGCATATTTTAATCACCAAGGCAGCATGAGGAGTGCCGGCATGGCCCTAGAGATGAAGCTAGTTTTGCCGGGACGGAAAAGAATCTCCTAGCACTGTTGATTCAGCACATTGCCGGGATAGAGAGGGTGGAGACGGACTTCCTCAGTCATCACACCCTTGATCCCGGAGAGTGGGAGTTAAGTCAGGAGGTGTTTCAGATGACTTTCCATTGTTTGGGTCACCCCAAGATGAATTAGATGGCAATTTGGTCAAATGCAAGGATACCATTTCTTCTGTTGCCACATGTAAGCGTTCTCAGAGGGCATCGGTGCCCTGGTTCAGTCTTAGCAATACCTCTATATATTTTCTTCATGGCCGCTTTTGGGGCATGTGTTTCGGTGCATAGAGAACCATCTGGGCTGCATTGTTCTGGTGGCACTGGATTGGCTGAGAAGAGCATAGTTCAGAAGCCTGATGCGACTCTCACAGGAACCTCCGCTTCATCTGTCCCCATTTCGGGACCTGTTGTGCCAGGGGCCAATTGTCCTGGACAACCCAGTTCCCTTCTCGCTTACGGCTTGGCTCTTGAAAGGAGTCGGATGACACATAAGGGTTTCTCTCCTGCAGTGGTTTTCACTCTGCTGAAAGCCCGGAGGAATTCTACCTGCCTGGCATACATACAGGTCTGGTGCCTCTTTGAGTGTTGGTGTGGCACATGCAAGCTTGTTCCAGAGGTAGCCAAGGTGCCGGCTTAGTTGGCTTTCTGCAGAATGGTCTGGAAAAGGGCTTTTCCCTTAGCTTCTTGAAAGATCAGGTAGCAGCTTTGCCCTGTTTCCCAGATCTGGTGGCTAGAAAGTCTTTCACCTTACACCCGGATGTTTTTTGTTTCCTTCAAGTGATTTGGTGTTTGTCAATTGTCCCTTCCTAGGATCTCTGTCTGCTGCACAGTGCCGTAATGTTGGAGCCCTTTGAGCCTTTGAAGTGTGCTATTCTGAAGGATTTGACTCTCGACTATTTTTCTTGGTTGTGATTTGTTTGGCAAGGCGGATTTCCAAGCTGTAGGCTCTGTCTTGCTGGGATCCATATTTGTCTTTTTCAGAGAAGACTATCCATTCTGCCTGTGCCTTCGTTTTTACTCAAGGTGATATCTCCTTTTCAGTGGCACTGGATCAAAGAATCCATTGCCTCGGTGTATCTATTACAGAACCAGCTGATTCTGGAGGGTTACACGCACATTCTACTTGAGCACAGGCATCCCCGGGGAAGAAGCATTGCTCATCAGACTCTTCAGATGTTTGTTGGGCAGCAAAATGGGCATCACTTTCCACTTCTGTCAAGCATTACCACTTGTATGTCCATGTTCAGGCAGACACGGCCTTTGGCTAAAAGTTATGTGAGCTGTGTCTTCTTTGCACCCAGTGGAAGAGTAGCTTTGGTACGTCCCACTTGTCTGGACTGGTCTAGCAGGATGATATTGAAGGTGGCATTTACTTACTAGATAATGCCCTTTCCTTGAGTCCTGCTAGACTAGTCCAGGACCTGCCCCTGGAATTGTGTTGGTCTGTTATGCTGCAGTGGTATCTTTTGGTCCACTATAATCTGGATGGTGCCCCAGCAGGCTTATAACCTACTGATAATCTTCTGTTCAAACTCTCCTGTACATAGTTTCTGTTCTGTTTGGTTAAGCATTGTTGCCCTCGCTGTGGCTGTGTGAGGTTTACCATGTCTTATCATTTGCTTTGATATGAATACTGAGTTGCCCACTAGTAGCTAAGGTGGATAGAGGCATGGGAGTGATGTTATTGAAGCCTGGGCATTTCATTGGCTCTCTGTCTCCATACATCTGCTGGTAGGGGAACACTACCCACTTGTCTGGACTGGTCTAGCAGGACTCAAGGAAAGGACATTATGTAATGAATAAAATGTCCTCTTTGCCTTTTTGTGGAGCCTCTGAAAGGATACAGACATAATGGAGGCAATATAGGCAGTTTGCCTGGCATTGGGGCAGATGCAAGAGTTATTTTTCAGGGATAGGGTAGTTTGTAGTGTAGTTTTTGGGTATGAGAGTGATTTGGGGACGGGGGTCAGTTGCAGAGAGGTAGTATTAAAGGTGGGATAGTTTGCGAGCAGTGGGGCAGTTGGGGTGGGATATTTTGGGGGTGGAATAGTTTGTAGGATGGAAGGCCAAATGAGTTGTGGTATTTTATTGATGGTAGAGGCAGTTTGTGGGGTACTAGGGAAGTTGCAGGGAGGTCATTTCTGAGGGTAGAGGTATTGTCAGGATGTGGGGCATTCAGTGGGGTATTTTTTGGGGTTAGAGTAGTTGGTGGGCATTTGGATGGAGTATTTTATGGGGGGTGGTAGACTGTGGGGCAGTTTTAGCAGGTGGGAAGTAGCTTAAAGGGATGGGGCATTTGCAGCATGATAGTTTTTGGGGTGGGGTATTTTGTAGCGTGGTATGACAGTTACTGGGGGTTAGTTTTTGGCAGTAGGAGTAATTGACAGAGTGGTCAGTCTGCTGCAGGAGGGGTTAGCTTTTCTCAGTGTGGTGGGGGGGAGTGGTGAGGCAGTTGCAGGAGGTTGTTTTTAGGGTGGGGCAGTTTGCAGGGCTGTGAGGCAGTTGTGGCATTGTAGCTTTTCAGAGTAGGGTAGTTTTCAGGGGGCTGGGGCAGTTATAGGGATAGTTTTTGTGGATGGGGTTATTTACAGGATGGTGGGGCGGCTGCAGGAGGGGTTAGGTTTTTCTGGTGGGGCAGTTTTTGAGATGTGAGGTAGTTGTGGGAGGTGTTTTTTGTAAGTGGGGCTGTTTGCATGATAGTGGGGTGGTTGCAGGTGTGTAGTTTTTAGAGCAGAGACTGCAGCACATTGAGGCAGTTATAGAAGATTGTTTTTTTATAGTGGGGCACTTCGGGGGACTGTGGAGGTGTATTTTTAAAGGAGCAGTAAGCAGGGTGATGAAGCAGTTGTGTGGAATATCGTTTCATGGTGGCAACATCTGGGGATTTAGTAAGGAGTATTTTTTGGGGCTGTTGCATGTTGGTGGTGCACTTTGAGATAGGGGAGGCTTTGGTATTGGGGCATTCTGGTAGGCTGGGAGCCTAGGAGAATGGGGAGAGGGTGTTTGAAAGGAGCAATCCCCTAGCTGCTGTGTTTCACTGATACGATTCTATGATACAGAAACGGAAACTCCTGTCATAGAAGTTGTAAACGGGAGTGCTTGTTGTGAAAGTTCCACTACCTTAGCAAGGCCCTGAATCTACCTGACTTGCAAAGGATTGTGGATGTTGTAGTTCATTCACACAACACCAGCCATTCAACAATAATAGGAGATTGTAGTTGCTTGAGTGTAAAGCAAAAATCAAAGTTTATTTATGGGGTGTTATTCCCACACAGGTATGCTTGGTAACATCAATAGGATAACTTTTTCCAGGGTGTCATTCAGACACAAACAAAATAAGGGAACTGAAATACTGAATCAAATTAGTAAAGTCCTTGATGAAACAGAAAAGGCTTTCTGGTAACAGCTGCTAATTAACTTTCTTAGCTGTGCTTCAGTGGAAAGCAAACCCAAAAAGGAAAACTCTTTTATAGCCAAAAACACAGCTTTCTTCCTTCCACACAGAGAAAAAGCTTTCACTCAGCACCACGTGTGCACTGGTGCCTTTCAATAAACACAGGTGCTTAACAAGCTCAAACTCTGACTTGTTCACTCACTCCACTTGGCTCCAACTTTACGCCAAAAGCTTTTTTCCCCAAGAAACTTTCTGGGCTGCTAATAAAGAAACAAGGTCCTTTTGGTGTTTGAACCTTATCTGTGCATCAATTTAGAACATCAGCTTATACAGAGAGTAATCCATACATGCATCATCTGCATTTGATATTTCCCCTTGCTCTTGAAATATCATATGCTCGTTTTCATTTACTGGCTCAGAGGACCTCCCCAACTGATCTTTTCCAAGATACAAATTGTTTCCCTGCTGTCTTCTCTGTATAAAGCTAGGGAACAGATCAGAGTCCGTACCTGAGATCACGTTGTCATTAGGTTTCCTCTCTGGGTATTCTGGCCAGTAGGAAGTAAAGCTTCTGTGCCCAGTCCTCCAGTCAGAATCTCTGGACTTCAGGTCCCTTTTCCCATACCTCCTTGAATAGGTATCAGAGCTCCTTCTAGATGCAGCCGTCTCCTTAAAAGGTGCTGTCTGGACTTCCGGTCTAGCCACGGAGGGGGAGAGACGTGTTTAAGAGAGCTCCCGGTCCCGCACCCCTAATAGCGTGGTAGAAACGGCTCCCTGCGGGCCCTTGCTTTGATAAAATATGCCGAAGGTAGTGAAACTCAAGCCAGGCTCGACTATTAATGACCTGTATGCGGCGAAGGCTGGAGAAGGGAAAAAAGTGGCGGCGAGCTCGGGCGCGCCTTCGGCGCCGGTCTCCCCAAGCAGTTCCGAGGCGGCGGACGGGGAGGAGAGTGCAGCGATGCAGCAGGTTGATCTGGAGACGATCCTCCGAGAAATCCGGGAAACGAAGGAGGAGATTGTGGACCGGGTCTGTGGGAGACTTGAGGAGAAATTTACAGTGATCGGGCAGCAGTTGGAGGAGGTGGAAAGCCGTGTGAGTCAGGCTGAGGACGCTCAGGCCTCCACCGACCGCGTGGTGAGCTCTTTGCAACAGCAAGTAAGTTGGCTGAACGCCAAAACGGAGGACATGGAGAACAGGGATAGACGTTCCAACCTGCGCATATTCGGAGTCCCGGAGGGGGCTGAAGGGGACAATGTGATTACTTTTGTTCAGGACTTGTTGGTTAACTGCTTCCCGGACCCCCCCTCGTCGCCGCAGTTTGAAATCGAGCGGGCTCACAGGGAGCTTCGGCCTAGACCTGCACAGGGGGGTAAGCCACGTGCCCTCATTGTCAAGCTGCTGCGGTTCCAGGATAGGGAACATGTTATCCGGGCGGCACGGAAATCTAAAAATGTGCAATATAAAGCCTGGATAGTGTATGTGTTTCCAGTCATGGCTTCGGAGACTGTGAAGCGGCGAAAGGATTTACTACGGCTGCGGGACCAGCTGGCAACGCGGGGAGTGCAGATTGCGATCTGGTACCCGGCTCGGATTACAATGGTGGTGAACGGGGTGCGAAGGTTTTTTGCTTCGAAAGAGCTGCTGGAGAAATATCTGCAGTCCCGTCGGAGCCCACCGCGTGCCAGCCCAACGCGCCAGACCGGAGAGGACCAGCAGTCAGCGAGCGGGGAGGCCGATGGGCGGAAATATCTGCAGTCCCGCCGGAGCCCACCGCGTGCCAGCCCAACGCACCAGACCGGAGAGGACCAGCAGTCAGCGAGCGGGGAGGCCGATGGGCGGCGAAGCTCCGGAGAATGAGGCACTGCTCAGAGAGACACTGGACTGATTCCAGGAGGGGACGGCTGGGGGGATAGCGGGATAACTTGCTGTGGGTAGATGTGAGTGCGGTTTGTGGGGGTGGGGGGGGCTGTGGGGGGCCGGGGTAGGTTTGAATGGAAGGGGTGCGGGGGGGAGGGGAGCGGATGCGTTGGGCGGAGGGTGGCTAATGGAGGTCTGTAATCAACAAAAATGTGAGGGACCAGGGGGGACTGTACAGTTTGGAGGGTTGTGTTTGGAGCAAATTGTGTGTGCTAGGGGGGTGCTGGGGCTGATGCTAACTAGGCGGGATCTACTGGCTGCAGGGAGGGGGGCATGGTGGCGGGGTGCACGGTACATGTATGATGGGGGGACATAAAATTGCCTCGTTTAATGTAAGGGGGATTCATAGCCCCATTAAGCGGAAGAGGATTCTCACGCAGCTGGCCAGGCACAAGGTAGAGGTGGCCATGCTGCAGGAGACTCATTTGGTGGAGGAGGAGCAGGTTAAGTTGAAGGCCCAAGGCTATGAGCAAATATTTGGGGCCCCCTATAACTTTAAGAAGAGAGGGGTGGTGATTTTGGTGCATAAGAGGTTGAGGTTTGTTCCCTTCGCATCGGGGGGGGGGGGGGAGACAAGATGGGGCGGGTGGTGTGGGTGGTGGAACGGGTGGATCAACGGGAGGTATCCTTTCTAAACTTGTATGCACCCAATGGGCCGAAAGGGTCTTTCTTCCGGAAGGCACTGCGAGATTTTGAACGGCATGCTCGGGGGGAGTGGGTGGTTGGGGGAGACATGAATTGTGTGGTGGGGCCGGAGGACCGGTCTAATTACCAGCAGGTGAAGCATTGACGGGAGGGGAGGGAGTTGAGGCAGTGCATGGTGGATTGGGGGCTGGTTGACATCCGGCCGTGGGAGAACCCTGGGGTGCGAGGCTACACTTGTTACACGCCCAGATTGGGGACTTACTCTAGGATTGACATGCTATTCGGGAGGAAGGGGCAGATGGGAGCCTTGGGGAATGTGCAACTACACCCAGTGCTCATTTCGGATCATGGGATGGTTACAGGGGAATGGACACCGGGTGGGGGTGGGGTGGATGACCCGAAAGGGGGGTGGAGGGGGAACATAGCCTTGATCCAGTCTGCAGAAGAGCAGGAGAGGCTTAAGAAGGCCTGGCGGGAGTTTCTGGAATGGAATGACAACGGGGAGGTTTTGGATGCCACGGTCTGGGACAGTGGGAAAGCGTATATGCGGGGGTTGATGATACAGATGGGGAGTCAGAGGAAGCGGGAGAGGGAGGTGCAGCGGTGGGAGTGGATGAGGGAGTTGGAAGAGGCGCAGGGGGAACACAGTAAGACCGGATCCAAGGCCGCTCGGGCACGGGCTGCTCAGTTAAGGGCAAGAGTGAACAGGTTGGATGTGGAGGGGTTGTAGAGGATGATGAGAGCGTCCAAGCGAAACTTTATGGAAGGTGGGAATAAGGCTGGGAAGATGCTTGTGCGGCAGCTCAAACAACGCCGGGAGAGTAGGGTGGTGGCAGAAGTTAGGAACGAGAAGGGGGAAAGAGTGGCGGAGAGCCGGGAGATTTGCGGGGCCTTTCGTAGATTTTACGAGCAGTTGTACACGGGACAGAAAGAGGCCTGTAGGGTGAAAATAGGCGAGTACTTGGAGGGGATGAACATTACGCGGCTTAGTGCGGAGCAGGCGGAGTGGTTGGGGAGACCTATAGAGGTGGGGGAGGTGCAGAGGGAAATCCGACGGCTTCCCAGGGGGAAGGCGGCCGGGGAGGACGGGTACCCGGCGGAGTATTTTCAGGCCCTGAGGGAGGAGGTGGCGCCGTTCTTGGCTCGGCTATTTACGGGGTTTTTGAGGGGGGAGAGGTTGCCAGAGACGATGTCCCGGGCGAACGTGGTGGTTCTCCCCAAGGAGGGGAGAGAGCCGGACAGGTGTGAGAATTACCGGCCGATTGCGCTGATTAATTGTGACGCGAAGCTATATGCGAGAGTGCTGGCGGGGAGACTGGAAGGTCTCCTACCGGGATTGATACACCCGGATCAGACCTGGTTTATCAAGGGTAGAGTGATAGCGGACAATGTGCGGCGGGCGGTGGGGCTACTCCACTATGTGAAGGTGGCCCGCATACCGGCAGTTTGTGTGGCCTTAGACGCCGAGAAGGCTTTTGACCGGGTGGAATGGGAATTTTTATTTGCTATGATGGATAAGATGGGGCTGGGGGAGGGCTTTGTGCAGGGGGTCCAGGCCCTTTATAGGGGCCCGACGGCCCGGATATTGGTGAATGGGCAATGCTCCGAGTGGTTTGATTTGCAGAGGGGGACGAGGCAGGGTTGCCCTCTTTCCCCCCTGCTCTTTGCAATCGCCATCGAGGCTTTGGCGATCCGCATACGGACCCGCAAGGAGATCCGTCCGGTTCAGGTAGGACAGGGTGCGCATAAGATCCTCCTCTATGCGGACGATACATTGGTTTTTATGGAGGACCCAGTGGTACCTCTCCCGGCGCTGGTGGACAAGTTGGAGGCGTTCGGCGGGGTGTCGGGTTTTAAGGTCAATATGGCCAAGACGGAGGCGATGGCTCTCGGTGGGGTCAGGAGGGAGGTGTTTGGGACCTTTCCTTTTAAATGGGCACCAGGGTATTTTAAATACCTGGGGGTCCAGTTATTGGCGGACCCTGACCGCTTATATGAGCTTAATTATCGGATGTTGGGGGGGAAGATTGGGAGTCTATTGGATAGCTGGAAGGCTCTGCAGCTGAGTTGGGTGGGGAGAATTGAAGCTTTTAAGATGAGCGTTATGCCTAAGTTTCTGTATTTGTTTGCGCAGCTGCCCCTGAGGATCCCGGGGGGGGGGGGGGGTATTTCGAAGGTGGGAGGAGCAGGTTCGCAGATTTATCTGGGGAGGGCGGAAGGCGAGGATCAGGATTAGCCAGCTTCGGATGGCTAAGGACAGCGGAGGTGTCCGGTTGCCTTCCCTGCGGTGATACCATCAGGCATGTATCCTAAGAGCCTGGCGGGACCATTACCGGAGGGGGGGGGAAGCGGTGTGGGTGGGCCTGGAAACCACCCTGATGGGGGCACTGTCATTGACTCAGTGGTTGGCTTCCCCAAGGGGGGTGGGTGTAAGGGTCATGGGGAAGGACCACCCTTTTTTGGGGGCCATGTGGAGGGTTGCACAGCGGGGGAAGGGCGGAGGTGGTTTCCCAGTCCTGTGTCGTTCTGGACCAGGGTGGGGGACCTCTTTCCCTTTGGAGGGTCGGATTGGCTTCAGGGTAAGATTGTAAAATTTGGGGATTGTTTGGTGAATGGGGTGATGGGATCTCATCGTGAGTTGGAGTCCAGGGCACAGCTTCCCATACCATTTTATCAGTATTTTCAAATTAGGCACTTTCTACACACGGGGGAGACCGTCCGGTGGATTAGCCGCCCCAGCACGGCGATGGAGATGGTGTTGTTTCAGGGAAATAAGGATAAGGGGATTATCTCGAAGATTTATCGGGTGTTGTTGGAGGAGGCGACGGAATCCGAGGATAAAGCGGGGTGGGGTCATCGGGAACGGTGGCACAGATGGGTAGGGGTGGTTTGGGGCGAGGAGCAGTGGCAGGGGATTTATAGAGCTATTTATCAGTATACGGCGGTTTCCTCTTGGAGGCAAACGCAATTGCAAATCGTGCATGGGGCCTATGTAACCCCGAGTAGGCTGGCCTGGAGGGGGGGCAAGGGGCAGGGATGTGCTGGCGGGGGTGTGGGGAGCGGGGGGACTTTCTGCACATGTGGTGGGGGTGCCGGGTTATACAGCGGTTCCGGCGGTTGGTGCAGGAGGGGGTAGGTAGGAGGGGGGGTGGGAGGGCGGGAGGGGAGGGGGAGTTGGATGGGGGGCCCCGGGTCTGGGTGTTGGGGGGAGGGGACCGGGAGGGTTTGGGGCGGTGGGCTAGGTTGCGGGAGCAGAAACTTCTGTTGGCAGCGCGGATTGCGATAGCTTGGCGCTGGAAGGGGGAGGGGGGCCGGCGGCGGAGGACTGGCAGAAGAAAGTGGAGGAGATGATTCAGTTTGATAAACTGACATATCGGTTACGGGGTCGGGAGTGGGAATTTCATATGATTTGGGACCCTTACTTGCAAGGGTCAGTGGGGTGATATCACTGGGGGGTGTGCATCAGCGCCCAGCACACAACACATGGCACACGGGTTAAGCGTTTGTTTAAGTTTATTAGTTTGTTATAACTTGTTATTGTTTTCCTATGTTCACTGGGCTACGAGGTTCTTTAGCTGAGCCTTCGACCCCAGATAGTAGCTGGCTGTGGAAGAAGGTTTAGTACATCGGGGTATGCTGCCTGGAGAGGGATTGGTTGTGGGTCTTGTACCTGTTGGTCATGTATGCTATTATCCTGTCTTTCACATGCTTAATAAAAACAAAGTTTCAAAAAAAAGGTGCTGTCTGGGGGTTCCTGGCTGTATATCTCCAAGCCTCTGGCTTCCTCCAGTCCAATGAAGAATATTGGCCACAGGTATTTCCCTCAACACACGTACTGCCTTGGGCTCCTCTCTTAGACCTTCTGGACATTCTGCTGTTCTTCCTTCTTCTCAGCATCAGTCTCTCCTTCTCCAGCTCTTGCTCTGCTTTCTTCCGTCCTTGCTGTCTGTTCTCTCCTTTCCATCAGTTCTGTCTGTGTGGTGAATTTCTTCTACCTTTAAAGTGCCCAGATGGCCACTCCACCCTTGCACAATCCAGGTGCTCTGAATTAGGCCCTGCCCTAGGAGATGGGTGATTAGGGATTACATCATTGCTTCTTTGATTAGGCACACGTTTCCCTACTTCAGCACTCCTAGAGGCCTTCTGTAAAGCGGTGCATTCTGGGTCTGGTAGTCTTTTAGGTAAGGAAGCTGTTTTAAGGCTTTTACCAGCCAGCACAGGTTGCTTATTCAGAGCCAATTCACCTCTTGTATTCTTTCTCCCTGAACCATGACAAGCTTCCTTATCACAAAGTTCACTGGCCTCAAATTTTGGGGCACTTATTTCTCAGCAACCCCTGCTCAGATTTGGTCCATTTTTGAACCTGATGTGTCTTAATACCACTTTTTCCTACATGCAAGGTTTCATCCCATTCTGTTAAATTTTCAGATTTATCTTGCCCCCAAGACTGAGAATCAGACAGAGATATCTTCAACTCCTTTTATGTAATAATTTCCATTAGACTGAAAGCATAGAAAGAGCACTTAGATGTCAGCATATTAATTCTTATAAATATCGACTTGTGTGTAATCACATATTGTATTTGCTCCTTTGCAGGGAACAGCTTGGAAATGTTGGCAGAGGGGATATTCAGGGGCATTTACATGTTTTCCATTATGTTGTGGCATTTCGGGGCAGCACCCATTGCTAACCGGGTAGTGGCCTTACTTTAGCTACAGAAGCTAACCGGGCAGCTGCTGAATTTCCCCCGATAAGGCCCCGGCATTGACTATCCGGGGTTAAACCTCAATGCTAGTGGCTGGCTCCTTTAGTAGCGCTAGCCGCCGGCACTGAATATCGGGCCCGTTGTATTCCCTGCATAGGGGGTGGCTAATTTACAAAGGTGTATTATATTACTGAACTTGATAAACTGTTCTTCTCCCGCAATAATGCCCAATGCCCATTTTCTTTTTTATCTAGAAAAAGATGATCCTAAAAACAGTAATACAAAGACACATCTCTGGGAGCTCACTGAGAAGCCTGATGTGGAAAAAATGTTTTCAGAAAGAGCCAAAGAGGAAACTTCTTTATTTTCTGACTGCAGAGAAAAGGGAAGAAATCAAAGGATCTCAGAAAATAAACAAAAAACTTCAACAAGAGACTCAACTCTGTGTGAGTACAGTGCCAGTAATATCATACAAACAGGGGAAGATCAGAATAAACAGATGAGAGAACAAAGATGTTTATGTGAGATATGTGAAATATTCCTCTGCGATCATGTAACTCTGAAATCACAGCAGAGATCTGATACTGAAGAGAAACCAACGAGATGTACAGACTGTGGGAAAATCTTCAGTCAAAAGGGAGAACTACAGGGACAACAGAAAACATGCACAAATGAGAGACCTTTAGCATGTTCTGAGTGTAGGAAAGATTTCAGCAAGAAAAAAAAACAAATGAAAAATCAGAAATTCAATAAAGAAATTAGAATGTGTATCAGTACTGAAAATGGAAAAAGCTTTATTAATAAAGGAAACCCCAAACAATACCAGAAAATTTGCACTAATGACAGAACATCTGAATTTACTTGTAAAAAAAAATTAATAAGAAAAGAGAAATTCCACCCAAGGAAGAGACCAATTACTGATACTGAATGTAAGAAAGTCTTCTGTCACGCAAAGACATTCACAGACTACAAAAAATCTCAAACTGATGAGAGACCATTCACTTCCACCAAATCTAAAAACCACTTCAGTGTGAAGAAAGACAATACGAAATATCAGAAAGTCCAGAAATGGAAGAGAGAAGTTACATGTACTGAATGCGGTAAAAGCTACACTCGAAAAAGAAGCCTTCAAATCCACCAGAGAACCCACACCCATTTGGAGGATACTCCCCAAGTAACACCGTCTACATGTACTGAGTGTGGTGAAAGCTTCAGTGATAAACAACAACTCACAATCCACCAGAGAATCCACACAAGAATACAATCTTATACATGTACTGAATGCAGTAAAAGCTTCACTCGGGACAAAAACCTCAAAAAACACCAGAGAATCCACACGGGAGTAAAGCCATATACATGCACTGAGTGTGGTAAAAGCTTCTGTGAGAAAAAAACGCTCACAGTCCACCAGAGGAGCCACACGGGAGTAAAACCATATTCATGTACTGAGTGTGGTAAACGTTTCTGTGAGAAACAAACGCTCACAGCGCACCAGAGGATCCACACGGGAGTAAAACCATATTCATGTACTGAGTGTGCTAAACATTTCAGGTATATACAACAACTTACAGTCCACAAGAGAATCCACACAGGACTAAAACCATATACATGTACTGAGTGTGGCAAAAGCTTCAGTCAGAAAGGACCACTTAGAATCCATCAGAGAATCCACACGGGAGTAAAACCATATACATGTACTGACTGTGGTAAAAGCTTCAGTCAGAAAGGACAGCTTAAAATCCACCAGAGCATTCACACGGGATTAAAACCATATACATGCACTGAGTGTGGTAAAGGCTTCATTCACAAACAAAACCTCACAATCCACCAGAGGATCCACACAGGGGTAAAACCATATACATGCACTCAGTGTAGTAAAAGCTTCAATGATAAAAAACAACGCGCAATCCACCAGAGAATCCACACAGGAGTAAAGCCATATACATGTACTGAGTGTGCCAAAGGTTTCAAGTATAAACAACAACTCACAATCCACAAGAGAATACACACAGGATTAAAACCATATACATGCACTGAGTGTGGTAAAAGCTTCCGTGAGAAACAAACGCTCACAACCCACCAGAGGATCCACATGGGAGTAAAACCATATTCATGTACTGAGTGTGGTAAAAGCTTCAGTCAGAAAGGATCACTTAGGATACACCAGAGAATCCACACGGGATTAAAACCATATACATGCAGTGAGTGTGGTAAAAGCTTCCGTGAGAAACAAAAACTCACAATCCACCAGAGCATGCACACTGGAGTAAAACCATATCCATGTACTGAGTGTGGTAAAAGCTTTACTTGGAATGGAAATCTCAAAATGCACAAGAGAATCCACGCAGGATTAAAACCATATACATGTACTGAATGTAATAAAGGATTCATTTCTAAAAAAGATCTCACAGTCCATCAGAGAATTCATACGGGAGTAAAACCATATACATGCACTGAGTGTAGTAAAAGCTTCACTTTGAAAAGACAGCTCACAGTCCACCAGAGAATCCACACGGGAGTAAAACCATATAAATGCAGTGATTGTGGTAAAAGCTTCCGTGAGGAAAAAAACCTCACAATCCACCAGAGCATCCACACTGGAGTAAAACCATATCCATGTACTGAGTGTGGTAAAAGCTTTACTCAGAAAGGAAATCTCAAAATGCACCTGAGAATCCATGCAGTATTAAACCCATATACATGTACTGAATGTAATAAAGGATTCATTTCTAAAAGAGATCTCACAGTCCATCAGAGAATTCATACGGGAGTAAAACCATATACATGCACTGAGTGTACTAAAAGCTTCACTAGGAAAAGACAGCTCACAGTCCACCAGAGAATCCACACGGGAGTAAAACCATATACATGTACTGAGTGTGGAAAAAGCTTTACTCAGAACGGAAATCTCAAAATGCACCAGAGGATCCATGCAGCATTAAAACCATATACATGTACTGAATGTAATAAAGGATTCATTTCTAAAAAAAGTCTCACAGTTCATCAGAGAATTCATACGGGAGTAAAACCATATACATGCACTGAGTGTACTAAAAGCTTCACTTCGAAAAGACAGCTCACAGTCCACCAGAGAATCCACACGGGAGTAAAACCATATACATGCAGTGAGTGTGGTAAAAGCTTCCGTGAGAAAAAAAACCTCACAATCCACCAGAGTATCCACACTGGAGTAAAACCATATCCATGTACTGAGTGTGGTAAAAGCTTTACTCAGAACGGAAATCTCAAAATGCACCAGAGAATCCATGCAGGATTAAACCCATATACATGCACTGAATGTAATAAAGGATTCATTTCTAAAAGAGATCTCACAGTCCATCAGAGAATTCATATGGGAGTAAAACCATATACATGCACTGAGTGTACTAAAAGCTTCACTCGGAAAAGCCAGCTCAGAATCCACCAGAGAATCCACATGGCAGTAAAAACGGTGACCAGTTAATGCTAAATAAGGCCATTATGGCCAGTGCAAGTGCTAAAAAAGGCAGAAATCTCATAGAGCATGGATTGATTATAAGAACGCTTTTGACAGCATCCCACACTCCTGGATATTACATTGTCTTGAAATGTATAAATAAATTCCGGTTTGATAGAGTAAATTAAATTCACTATGAAACTGTGGCATTCCACACTCTTTTTAAGATATGAAGATGATCAGTACATCATTCCTAACATTAAGATCCAGTGATGAATATTTCTGCGAGATTCCCTATCACCCCTTCTGTTTTGTTTGGCGCTTAATCCAATGAGTGCTCTCATAAACTCTTTGGGGTATGGATTTAACCTGAACTCTAAAGATTGTACCAACCCAGAAGCAACTTCCCATCTGCTATTTATACATGATCTGAAGCTCTACAGTTCCAGCGACCAACAATTACCAGAGCAGCTTTTTGTGGTGAAAAGCTTTTCTGATAACATCAGGATGACTTTTGTCCTTGACAAATGTGCTAAGACAAACTTTTTTAGAGGAAAATTGAGCAAAACCGAAAACATCTCCCTTGCTGAGAGCTTTGAAATCAAGGACCTTGAACAGGAAGGCGTGTATAAGTATCTCAGAATAGAGGAAGGAATGACACTTGAGCAGAAACTATTGAGAGAGAAGATGAGTAAAGAATATTACAGGAAATTAAAACTGTTATTGAAAAGTGCTTTAACATCACAAAATAAGATACATGCCATCAATCAGCTGGCAATTCCTGTACTCTCATATAGTTTTGGGATTGTGGATTGGCCTCATAAAGATCTTGGAAAACTGGCTGTGTGAACAAGAAAACTCCTCTATGCTCATGAAATAATTTACTACACTCAGTGTATGCCAACATTGTACATTCCTAGAGCTGAAGGAGGGTTAATAGCAGGCTGTGAAGTTTTCATGGCGGAAAATTTCCATACAGAAAGGCACAACAAAGTAGCATGCCTCCTCCACTGGGAACTCTGTAAACACCACAACATCACTGTCCCCATTTTATTGTATTGGCTATTTTTTCTTCTTTTTGTATCTTTGTTTTCCTGTCTACATTCCTAGTTTGTCTAAGTTTTTCCACATATAGATGCTTGCCTTCCTCTCTGTGATCTCTTGTATTCTATGAAAGCCACTCTTTTTCTTCACCTTTTCAGTTACTTCTTTGGATTACAATAATGGCCTCCTTTTCCTTTTACATTTATTTACCTTTCTAACAAAAAGATTTGTTTCCCTTAAAAGATTGCCTTTCAGTTTTGCTCATTGCTTTTCTACATCTCTCAGCTGTTCCCATCCCAGTAACGACTCCTTGAAAAATTGCCCCATCTTGGCAAAATTATTTTTCCTAAAGTTGGGCACTGACTTTGGTACCCTTTTACCCTTTTTGATTTGAATTATGGACCTTTGTGGAAGAGGATGCTATGTTTTGTTTTGTTTTTTAATAATTGGAGGAAGCTGCTTCTTTCTTAGTTAAGATGTATTGGATATGTTAAGATGGTTTCTTTGCCCCATTTTCTTTACGCATGTATCCAGTACCTGCTTGTAGTGATTATAAACCCTCTGATGCCCTTTAGCCTGGGCGGTATATCAAGAAATTGCATAAACATAAACTCGTTTCAAACATTACTGGTGTGGGTTCCTGACTCATTTTTAAAATCCCTGCAGAGTAGGGTGTCCAAGTTTAACTGGCAGCACAGACCTCCTAGGGTGAGTAGGAGGGTCTTGTACAACCGGCGCCTGAGAGATTAGGATTGCCCTACTTTCGGGTAAGCATGTAGAGTTCAGGGAAGCTGTGAAGGGTATGACTTGTTGGAGATCTGGTGTGTACTTCACCTAAGTGAGCAGGATTTCACATATCTCTCGTGGGCACGTGGTATGTGGTCCCGCATTGATTATTTTCTGATCTCAGTGGGACTATTTGAACGGGTAACTCGGGCATAGGACAGATCATCATCTCTGACCATGCCATAATAACATTGCTGCTGACTTGGGGGGAGGAGAAGGGAGCATAGAAGTGAAAGGTGACCTCCACTTTGGTCCTTTTATTCAGAAGAAGTGGGAGGACTATGGCCTGAATAATGCCAACACGTAAAAGATCCATCCCTGTTTTTGGAGGCCAGGAAGGCAGTACTGCGTGGTAAAATAATTGGATATGTGGTAGCCAGACGAAAATGACTGAACAACCTGGTCATACAACTGGAATGTGCACTACAAGAAGCATGACGATGGCTGGCGGTGCACCCTCGAATTGAACAATGAAACATGGTATATGCAGTGCAGGCAGAGTTAAATTTGCTCATTCATCAGAAAGCTAAGAAATCCCTTTTCTTTTATCTTTATTGGCTCTTCAGATTTGGTAATAGAGCTGGCAAACTTCTATCATCGCTGATTAGAGTAAAGGATGGACCGCTATTTGTGGGAGCTATGCGAGATGCCAGAGGTGACCTGCAACAGACTGCTGCGGGAGTGGAAATAGTCTTTTGCGACTTTTATCGCTCTTTGTATCAGGCAGGAGCCAACCTGGGATATGCGAGAAGGTGGTTCCTGGAGAAGTGTGAGCTTCCTGGGTTGGCAGAGAATCAAGTAGCCAAGTTGAATGCCCCTATTACACCTCTGGAGGTACAATGGACTATAAAAGACTTAAGAACAGGACATGCCCCAGGCCCAGATGGATTCTGTAGCGAATTTTATAAAGTGCTGATGGATAAAATAGCACTTCCGCTAATGGATTAATACTCCAACTTAATCACCCGAGGCAGTTTTCCCTTTAAACCCAACAAAGTGTTGACCACAGTTTTACCTAACCCTTTTACCGGGATCATATCGACTGATCTCATTGTTAAACGTGGATATAAAGATATTGGCAAAAATTCTTGTGGACAGGCTGGCGCTATATTTGTCCGAGTTGATACATGACAATCAGGTGGGATGTATGCAGGGTCGGAGGGTTACGGCAGATGTCCGTAGAGTTCTTGCCTCCATGTACATTGGCGTCCAGGAATCCTGATCATCCATGATGATTAGTTTTGATGCTCAGAAGGCCTTTGACCAGGTAACTGGGGGTTCATGTATCAAATCTTAGAAGTGTTTGGTATCAGAGATGTCTTTGGGGTGGCGGTCTGACTTCTATACTGCAACACCCAAGGTTCGGTGATAGTAAAAGGACAGCTAACAGCAGATTTCCCTCTTAAGTGGGGCACATGACAGGGCTTCCCCTCTCGCCTTTATTATTTGTTTTGACTTTGTGCCACATCTGTATGGCCACTGACGTTCAGGAGATACAGAGGGGATTAGATGAATTTAATGTAGCAGCTTTTGCAGACAACCTGCTGGTACATCTTGAAAGCCGAGAAAGGAGCTTACTGACATTGTTAACCTTTATACATACATAAGGCAGGCTGGTGGGGCTTAAATTAAATCTTTACAAGTCTGACGTGCTTCCGTTGGATCCTTCCCTTTCACAACGATGGAACGGTACCTTTCCTCTTAAATGGGCTGAAGGGTGATTTAAATACTTAGGAATCTACCTCTCCTCAAAGATCACTGATCTTTACAGTAGAAATGTTGCCAATCTCCTGTAAGATCTTGGGAGGTGAGTCCAACACTGGCATGACCTCCCTTTATCAGTGGGTGGCAGGAAAGCATTCTTCAAAATGGCCATCTTCCCAAATTAATGTAAATAGTTACAGCATTACTAGCCAATGTTAATTGTGTATAGTTATGAAAAAACACTGTTCCATGTTATTGTTCATGAAAAGTTAATTGTACATAGTTATGAAAAACGCTGTTCCATGTAAAACCATGTTTTTATTTATTTATTTATTTATTACAGGCTCTTATATACCGCTCTATTCAGAATCAGCGCGGTTCACAATATAACAACATACCATAACAACAAACTGTTAGGTTTTACAGAGAACAAGGTCAGAGAACTTGGATAAAACATTATATGTTAAGTGTAAACCGCCTTTGATCTCTGGAAAAAGCGGTATAAAAGAAAAGCATAAATAAATAAAGTGGCTCTACACACTGCACACACTTCATTTGGTGCTTAAAAAGAAAGACTTATGATAGGTGGAATGGCAGATCAACATCTTACTTTGACGTGGACATCGACCACGGGTGAAGCTTGCTTTCTTGCAGCGATTTTGGGCTCAAGGGGGGATGGGGTTTCCGGATCTCCAGAGATATAATATAGCATGTGAGCTGTGGCATGTGAGGTACTGGCTTTGGGATCTGTCAGACTACACTCCGATTAGAATGGGGTCAGGCTATAGTGGCTCCGTATCATCTACAATAACTTTTGCACACTGATAACTGAGTTAGATTACCTCAGATACAACGAAATGTGATTTTCCACTTGGTCCGCACTACAATGCGAGAAATCTAGCTCTCTTTATCTGCCCCTATATGGAAATGGCACATTCACCCTGGGAATCGGGAGATCAGTTTTTGAGTGATGGGAGCGGCTGGGTATCACCAATGTTGAGCATATGGTGGAGGATTCGGGGGCCTCGCTTTCCTTTTCCGAACTTAGGGACCGTTTTGGGCTACCTGGTACCCACATCTTTTCTTATCTGCAGGTCCAGAGCTACATTCACACCTTGCCGCGAGCATCTATAGCATCAAGTGTATGGTCCCACATTGGCGCGGACCATAGGGTTTGTATTACACATCTACACCAGGCCTTGGTAGGTTTAACACTAGAAGCTAAGGAGGGAGATCTGGCAGTGGTCTGGATGTGAGATCTTTGAGAACAGGTTTCGGGTGAGGAGGTATTAACCTTGCTGGGGGATATTCAAAGCTGATCATCTCTGTGACTCTTCATGATATACAATTCAAGCTAGTGCAGTGGTTATACTATGCCTCATGTCGCACGTGGAGGGCAGGGTTGGCATCGACCGATGCATGCCCTAGATATGGTGTGCCCTCGACGAACCTGGGCCATATGTTATGGTGTGGTAGGCTATGGCCTATGACAGCCTTGTAAATATGAAAGGCCTGTAAGCTAGGCCTGGATTCCAACCCCCACCTGAGAATAGCAGTGCTGAGAAATATCAAAAGTCTGTGTGAGTCTGTTTTAAACTGCTTACAAGAAGTTTTTATGAATTCATGAATCCTCTATTATTCTCTTGTGTTTCAATGATAGAAATGTTTCAATACACGCATTGCTGAAGCTAGAAACGACCTTGCTATAGAATTGTATCGAGACCTAGAAACTGTTAGAACAGTCCTAGAAGGGGGAACAGAGAGCTAGGCCCAGAAGGGGTCTCTGATTGGTCAAATGCAAGGGGCATTGGGACCAATAGAAAGTCTGCATGTATCAAACTGAAAAGAAATGTATAAAATGAATATGCTTCTGTAAAACTTTGCTCAGTCCTTTTTCTGAATATTTGACTGTCTGAGCCTGTGCACAATAATTTGGCCTGGACCCTGCAATTGACTCCTGGATTTATTCATTGTTTTCACTCCGCTGCTTCATATTCTTGGTGCGTTGGCCGGGAACGAGCAAGTAGTGGATGGTATTCAAGGGAATATTCCACGTATTTCGCCTCCAGGTTTGGCCCAGTTGGACCCGTGTCTGTCCGACCGCAGGGGAAACCTCAGGCGCCGCCAGTCCACTTGTATCGGAGAGGGTTTCGCCTTGCCTCGGCGGACCACTGGGTCCAGCTGGCCAACACCTCAGAACTCGAGGGGAGTCCAGGATCCAACCCAAGAACGGGTGTGGTAGCGAGGACCGGATCCGGTGAGTAGATATTTTCTTTTATGCTAGGCAGTGAGGCTTGGGGAAAGTCTTGCATGAGTGCGCGAGACTGGGTATAGACTAACCGGGAAAGTCTTGCATGAGTGCGCGAGATGAGAGAGCCTGATCACCTCTCATAAGGGCGGTCCTAGTACGCTCTGCATGAGTGCGCGGAGCAGAAGCCACTGACCCTTTGGTTGGGTTAGTCAGTAAGACCTTGGGCATTTGAAAAATAATTTCTTGTTGCTAGCATGTTTGTCTGTGTGACTGAGAGGTCTTGAAACATAGACCAAGTGAGAGCGGACTCATGAGTAGCGCAGTTCCTGGCCGGGCGACCGCGCCCAGGTCGCGAAAAGGAGGAAGCATTTGGTGTTTGTCCCCCTCAGTGTTCTGTGGGCTGTATGGACCCCTTACCTGCAGCCATCCTACCTATCCTTACTGTTTGTTGTTGTGTATGTCATTACAATTATGGGAGGGGCGGAGTCCACGCAAACTCCATTGAAATGTATGATCAAGAACTTCCGTAAAGGATTTTCTGGGGACTACGGAATAAAAATGTCTCCGTCCTGATTAGAAATGCTTGTGAAAGGGAGTGGCCAGTGGTAGCTACTTCATGGCCCCGTGAGGGCACCTTTGATATTAGCGTAATCTCCCGTGTTCACCAAATTGTGCAAGTAATGTTCCCCGATCAGTTCCCCTATATAGACTCCTGGTTGAGCATTTGTGAAAGGCAGCCCTCCTGGATGAAGCGTTGTTATGAGGAACAGTGTAGAATATTAGTAACAACCACCAGGGGGACCCGGAAGTTTGAGGAAGGGAAACCACCTGTGTATCCTGCCTTAGAGTCCCCAGATATCTTGACCCGTTTACCCCAGTATCCATATAGGTTAGTTCCATCAGCTCCCCCGCCCGAAGCAGACCCCAATGAAGTAGCCCAGAAATTACCACAGCAGCGGCAAGAGAAACCTACGTCCCCGAAGCCTATTTCCCCGAGTCTGGCCCGAGTACCTCAGGAGGGTCAGGATCCTCCGTTGATACTGAGAGCGGAGGCTCTTCTGCCGGTTCAGGGTCACCCATTAAGGAAGCCCATACCCGGCAACCGTATGATTTAAGAAGTGTAACCCCGAAGAAGAAGAAAGAGGGACGCCTAATGCCATTGCGCCAAGTACCTGGTGTGCCTATTTTAAATGAACAAGGCCAGATGGCGCCAGGACCAACCAGCCTAATTTATGTATCTTTCTCCACTACTGATTTATTGAACTGGAAAACGCATTATGCATCCTATACTGAAAAACCCCAAGAATTGACTGAATTAATGTCTAGTATAATGCAAACTGATCAGCCTACCTGGTCTGATTGCTGCCAGCTCCTGTCCACTCTCTTTACTACTGAGGAGCGAGCACGAATCACGCAAGCAGCTGTCCGCTGGTTAGAAGAGAACCCAGTAGAGGGGGGAGATATGAATCTCCCGCAAGCAGTCGCCGCAGCTTTCCCAAATGAAGATCCTAGATGGGATCTGAATGAAGAAAGGGGGCGACGGCCCTAACTCGATTTTGCCAGGCCTTGTTGCAGGGCCTGGAGGGGAGGCCAGAGGGCCATGAATATTGGGAAGGTATCGGAAGTTATCCAGGGTCCAGATGAGAGCTCAGCAGCCTTTTATGAGCGGCTGTCTGAAGCCTACAGATTGTATACCCCATACGATCCAGCTGCCCAGGAAAATCTGTGTATGGTAAACACAGCTTTTGTCAGTCAGTCCCAGAGAGATATAAAATGAAAATTACAGAAACTGGATGGATTTGCGGGAATGAATACAGCACAGTTAATGGAAGTTGCTCAGAAAGTATATGTGAATCGTGAGAATGAACGTTGCAGAGAAAGTGAACGTAAAATGAAGAAGAAAGCAGATCTTCTTGCTGCCGCTTTAGTTGAATGACGTGGAGGAGGTTTTCCTAGCCGAACGAGTAGAGGACGTGGAAGGGGCCGTGAAAGTAATCGGACCCCACTGGGTGTGAATCAGTGCGCCCATTGCAGAGAAGAAGGACACTGGAAAAGTGAAAGCCCGTATCTTGACTCCACCCCCAGGAGGGGAGGAGGGAGTCCCTGGAGGATAGGAGGTCGATTTCAGAATCGTGGAGTGAATCGAGCACAGTTCCAGTGAGAGAGAGAAGAAGCTATTGAGGGAGTGGCAGTCGTAACGGGCTATGACATGGAAGAAGACTAGGCCAGACCGGGCTCCAAGTTCACCCTGGGTCCCCAGGAGCCTATGGTCAGTTTGAAGATAGGGGACCAATATATGGACTTTATGGTGGATACAGGAGCCGAACATTCAGTGGTGGCAAAGGTGGTGGCCCCTCTCTCCTCTAAATCTGTCACCGTTGTAGGGGCCACTGGAGCCAGGGCCACTAAGCCTTTCCTGCAGAACCGCATGTGTGAACTAGGGGGACAGAAGATAGCGCACCAGTTCCTGTATATGCCTGAATGCCCCATTCCACTCTTGGGCCAAGATATGCTTGCCAAGCTCCAGCCGCAAATCTCCTTTGCTGAAGGAGGAGAAATGCAAATGACTGTGAAGTCAAAACCTGCTGGATTAATGGTGCTGACTGTCCCCCGAGAAGAAGAGTGGCGGTTCTATAGTACATCTCCAGCTAAGATAATTAGTTCCTGTATACCCACCAACCTTGCAGCTCCACCTGGAGTATGGGCAGAAGATAATCCACCTGGCCTAGCGAAAAACATAGCCCCTGTCATAGTCACCCTCAAGCCAGGAGCGGAACCAGTGCATGTGAAGCAGTATCCTCTTCCTCGACCAGCCATTGAAGGTATCCACTGTCATCTAATGAAGTTGTTGAAGTATGGACTTCTCAAGGAGTGCCAGTCACCTTGGAATACCCCCCTTCTCCCAGTCAAGAAACCTGGGACAGGGGATTACCGCCCAGTGCAAGATCTAAGGTGGGTAAATGATGCAACTGAAACCATACACCCAGTGGTACCAAATCCTTATACTCTCTTGGGACTGATCCCTGCTGAGGCTACTCATTTCACCGTCCTGGACCTGAAAGATGCCTTCTTCTGTATACGCCTCACCCCTACCAGTCAACTTTTATTCGCCTTTGAATGGCAAGACCCCACAACAGGAAGGCGTGGTCAACTCACCTGGACTCGATTACCCCAAGGATTCAAGAATTCACCTACTCTTTTCAGCACTGCTCTAAATCAGGATCTCAAAAGCTACTCTGTGAACCCTGGGAAAAGGGTTCTTCTCCAGTATGTGGATGACCTGCTCATAGCTACAAATTCAGAAAATGAATGTCTACAAGCCACCAGTGATCTCTTGCACCTTCTAAATGAGGCTGGATACAAAGTCTCAAGAGCCAAAGGGCAATTGTGTCAAACTGAAGTTAAATATCTGGGATTCCAGTTGTCCAGCGGAATTTGACGACTGGGACCAGAACGCAAAGAAGCTGTATGCAGTATTCCTACTTCAACCAACAGGAGGCAAGTAAGAGCCTTCCTGGGGGCTGCGGGGTACTGTTGCATATGGATCCCCAACTTCGCTCTGCTGGCCAAGCCATTATATCAAGCCACCAAAGGAATGGAGAAGTCACCCCTGGAGTGGGGACCTGAACAAGATGCAGCATTTCGATCCTTAAAAACCACTCTGATGTCATCACCTGCCCTGGGTCTACCAGATGCCCAGAAACCTTTCTGTCTCTATGTTCATGAGTCACAAGGAAATGCCCTAGGAGTGCTGACTCAATCTCTCAGATCTTGGTAATGGCCAGTAGCCTATCTATTAAAACAATTGGATGTGGTTGCGAGAGGCTGGCCCCCTTGTTTAAGAGCCGTTGCAGCCACAGCCCTCTTAGTGAGCGAAGCAGACAAGCTCACTCTTGGACAAAATCTTCAAGTTACTGTACCACACTCTGTTCTGAACCTTATGGAACACAAAGGAAGTTACTGGCTCACAAATTCACGGATGTTGAAGTATCAGAGTATGCTGTGTGAAAAACCCCAGATACAGTTGATGGTCAGTCAAGCTTTGAATCCTGCTACATTGTTCCCAGTTGGTCCTGGTCCCCCTGATCATGACTGTCTAGAAATTATGGACACTGTATTCTCCAGCCATCTGGATTTGACTGATGTTCCTTTGGAGAACCCTGAATGGACTTTCTTTGTGGATGGAAGCAGTCTTGTCATCAATGGACATCGTTGTGCCGGGTATGCAGTGGTGACCCTTGATCTGGTAGCTGAGTCCTCAGCTCTGGACCCAGGAACTTCAGCACAGAAGGCTGAACTGATAGCTCTCACTAGAGCACTGGAAATAGAGGAAGGGCTCTGTCTAAATGTGTACACAGATTCTAAGTATGCTTTCACAACTTTACATGCACATGGAGCCCTGTATAAGGAACGAGGATTGATTACTTCAGGAGGAAAATCCATTAGGTATGGTCCCGAGATATTGATGTTATTAGATGCTGTGTGGGCCCCCAAGCAAGTTGCAGTCATGCACTGTCGAGGTCATCAGACAGGAATAGGAGAAGTTGCCCAAGGGAATAGGTTTGCCGATGCCACCGCCCGAAAGGCAGCCACAACTGGACATGTCCTGATTCAAGATACCTCAGTTCAGGCAACCTTATTCCCTGTGCCCCTTAGCGCATGGGCCCCTCGATACACTGCCAGTGAGATAGAATACTTCTGTGAAAAGGAGGGGGGTGCCCTGACAGAAAAAGGTTGGATAGTTTTGCCACCTCCAGAGGGTAGCTCACTTCCTGGTCCCACCGTAATTCCTGAAGCATTAGGACCAGCCTTTGTTCATGCTTTCCACCAAGCCACAAATTATGGGAAGACTGCCATGGAGAAAGCCCTAAAACCTCATTTCTGTATTTCACTATTAGGACCCCTGTCCACCTCAGTGGCTCAGCAATGTTTAACATGTGCCAAGAATAATGCTAAGCAGGGTCCCAATCCACCTCCAAGAGTTCAGTCAGTAGGAGTTACCCCTATGAGTAATGTTCAGGTGGATTTTACTGAAATGCCACGAGCAAATGGATATCACTATCTGTTGGTCTTAGTTTGTACATTCTCTGGGTGGGTAGAAGCTTTTCCCACCCGAACTGAAAAAGCCCGAGAAGTCATGAAAACTTTGCTCTATGAGATCATTCCCCGATTTGGAATACCTCCGACTATAGGATCAGATAATGGACCTTCATTTGTGTCCCAAGTAACCCAACAGTTAGCCCGAGCTCTACAGATACAATGGAAGTTGCACACTGCCTATAGGCCACAGAGTTCAGGGAAAGTTGAGCGTATGAATAGGACCCTGAAATCTCAGTTGTCTAAATTGTGTCATGAAGCTCATCTGAAGTGGCTCCAAGTTCTCTCTATAGCCCTTCTTAGGATACGTTCTGCCCCAACCAAGTCTTTAGGAATTTCCCCTTTTGAGATTTTGTATGGACGACCCCCGCCTATGGTGCAGGGAATAAAAGGAGATATGACACAGACTGGATCTGAAATCACTAGACAAGAGCTATTGGCTTTAAGTTCTGTTTTGCAGAATCTTCACGCCTGGTGTCACCACGGGCCAGCCCAGTGCCTAGGGCGCAATGGATTGGTCTGCCTTTTGTGTTCCTGCCTCAGAGAGTATGGCTGTGCATTGGCGTTGCAAAGCCTTCTGGGGATGGTAGTCCCTTTTACCCCTTGATGACAGAAGCAATTGTAGTCGAGTGTTTTAGGCAAGTGACGAGGATTTATTCCCTTTCCCAAATGAACTTAAATGCAAGTGAATAACTTAGGACAAGATGCCATGTAAATTGGCTTGAGGAATATTTACATGAACTCAGGTAAACTAGCCTTTGTAACTTCAGGCTCAAAACGTGCCGTGCTTAATACAAACAAAACAAAATAACAGCTTCATTTAACTCACAGAAAAGGCTCCCCTTTCTTCTGTTACATTCCAGCTCTCAATACACAGTTCAGCACAGAGATTCAATATGATCAGCAAAACATAGCGTGCAATCCATCTGATCATCCACTATGTCGTTGATATCAGAGTCAATTTGCATTTCTTCTAACACAGCATTATCTGCCTGTGTCTGTAAATTGCTGTCCTGAACTTTAAAAGAAAGTTCCTCTCTGTTTTCAAATGGTTTCTGTTTGTAGCACTCTAACGAGCAGGGTTGCAAACTACCATAATTACTGGAGTTTCTTTTAAAAGAGTCTGT
This sequence comes from Ichthyophis bannanicus, assembly GCA_033557465.1. NCBI lineage: Eukaryota > Metazoa > Chordata > Amphibia > Gymnophiona > Ichthyophiidae > Ichthyophis > Ichthyophis bannanicus. The sequence continues at coordinate 139,666,466 of CM066031.1, read as the reverse complement.
TGCTTTCTGGCAGCTACATGGGAATATTTTACAATTAGGTTCAACTCTGAATAACTGGTGAAGCCTACCTTTATGCTTTAGCGAGGAAGGGATTCTCTGCTCTGCAGGGTCAGATAAACTCCCAAACACTGCTTGTGTCTTGTTTGCCTCTTAGCTTAGCAGCTTCTGCCTCAGATGAACAAATATTCTCACGCCAGCACGTCTCTCTCTCTGGCTTTAGAATTGTATCTTCCTTGGTTCTCACTCTTCCCTGGCTCCTTTGAGTCAGTGTACTCTCTTGCCTGATCCCCGGCTGGATCCTTGTCTTCTGTCCTTGCTCCTGTTCTGGCGCTTCTCCCTCAGAGCTTTCTCTCTCTCTCTCAAAGCTCCTGGTTCTGCCAGTCCTGGTCTCTCTACCAGTATTTCCACGAGTGCTAGTCTTAGCGTCTCTCTCAGACTCTCCACAAGTGCTCGTCTCTCTTCCGGATTCCCCACGTGTGCTCCTCTCTCTTCCGGATTCCCCATGTGTGCTCCTCATTCTCTCCTGAGCTTGGGGATACGTCATAGCAGAGGCGTGTCCTTCCAGCTCGTGACTTGCTTTGTTTACCTTTTTTTCTACAACACTGAGCCATGTGCTCAGCCTGGCTGTCAGTTTCAGAAACCGAATCCTCTTCTCTCCCTATCTCCATAGGCTCAGAAGGGCCTTCTTCATGACAGATCCCCCCCCCAAGATATTACGGGCTGACGAGCATATGCTCGGACAGCACGTAATCCCTAATGGATTACGTGCGGCCACTGACCTTTCATGCCAGGGCCTAAGGACGTTCAAATGGTAGACTTGGCGGCATCCCCTATTGTTTTCTACCGCGTAGGAAACGGGACCTACTTTTTCGACCACTGTACACGGACCTCTCCATTGGGACTCGAACTTTGGTCCGGCGTCTGCTACCATGACTTTTACTTTATAACATATTGCTAACTGCCAAGGCCTCGTTCTCCGGTCATAGTATTTCTTTTGTCACTGTTGGCTAGCCTGCAAGTTTTCAACCGCTGCTTGAGAAGTCCTTTGCAGGCGACTCCTCAACTCCTTTAAGAAGTGAGGTACCCCTATATCCTGAATTTCCGGTTCCACCCACTGTTCGCGCAAAATGTCTAACACCCCTCTGGGAGCCTGACCAAATAGCAATTCATAAGGTGATGCTCCTAAGGATGCCTGCGTACGCTCTCGATAGGCATATAAAACGAATGGGAGCAAGGTATCCCACTCAGACATTTTTCCATTCAGACCACGTCTCAACATCTGTTTGATGGTCTGATTCAAACGTTCAACCAGTCCGTTGGACTGGGGGTGGTATGCGGCGGTCCTTACATGGCGCACCCCAAATGCGTCCCACAGTTGTACTAGGTACCTCGACATAAAATTACTGCCTTGGTCCGTAAGCATTTCCTGAGGAAACCCTACCTCACAAAACAATTTTACTAGCTCTGAGGCTATCGTCCTAGCCGAAGTACTTCGTAAAGGTATTGCCCAAGGGAAACGAGTGGCCTGGTCTATTATCACCAATATATATTGGAACCCTCTTGGTGTCTTAATCAGGGGTCCTACCATATCCATTGCTGTACGGTGAATTGGGTGGATATCGTGGGCGTGGGTATCATGGGTACCGCCCGGGGCTTGGCGGAGGTAACACGCTGACATGTGGGGCATGCCTCACAGTAGCGGGCGGTCTCCTTAAAAACCCCCGGCCAATAAAAGCGGGACAAAATTTGATCCAGCGTCCCCTGGATCCCTTTATGGCCACCTATAGGGTGATCATGGGCCAAACTTAGAACTATTGCTTTAAATGTGTTTGGTACCACTAACTGCTTTCTCACCGCTCCCGTCTGCGGCTCGTTGCACTCCCTGTATAACACCCCTTTATCTAGGAGGAATCTAGGGAGGATATCTCTATCAGTTTGGGCATATTCAAATGCTCGCTTCAAAGCGAGGTCAGCTTGTTGCTCATGTGGAAAGGAAGGGAATTTCTTGACAAGCTCAGCAGGCACCCAGGGCAACCCCTCTCCGGCTTCCAATTCAGCCCTCTCTTGGGTCCTACGCTGTCTCTCTCGGCGCCTAGCTGCTTTTTCTTTCCTGACCTTTTTGGAAGGGGCATTGATCAGGTCATCATGTATAGGAAGTGTATCCAATACCTCCTCTACCTGTTCATCCTCACTCTCTAAGGGCTCCTCCCTATCCTCCTGGAGTTTCTCTTTCTCCTTGGGAGGCCCCTCTCTGCCCTCTAGTGGTTCGACCCTCACCCCCGAGGTTCCTGCCTGGGACCTTGTGGAGACCATGCCTGTTTTAAGATTCAGGCCCTTCTCCATACCTCTGCAGAATGGGGGCCAGTCCCTCCCCAAGACAATATCGTGAGGAAGCCGTGGGATTACGGCCACCAAAACCTTTTTTTGGGTCCCTAACCCTTTTATTGAGAGCCTATGTAGTGGATAATGAGAAGATGCACCGTGGACACAGCGTATCTTAACCTGCCCATCTGCTTGACTCGGTGCTGACCAACCACGGGCTTCAATGGCCTGCCAGAGCTTTTTGGAGACCATGCTCTGGTCAGCACCCGAGTCAAGCAGTGCATTTGCCACAATGCCTTGCACTTCCACTCTTAACAAGAATCCTTCTTGAACCTGTTTTCGTTTGCCAGACATTAGTGCTGTTTGCACCGTACAATTCTTCTGGTAATGCCCTACTTTCCCACAATTATAACATTTTCCCTTTACCATTGGAAAAACAGCATTCATCTTAGTCACATTTGCTTTTACACTCTTTTCTGATCTTCCAAAGTTAGCTGCACCAGCCAGCTTCAGAGTGCCTCCTTTTGGCCTACTAGCCAACTCTGCTTCGAAATAGCGTTCTGCAAGGACGGCTACCTCTGCAGTGGTCTGGCAACTTTGTAAGATGAGGAAAGATTTGACCTCGGGAGGTATTGCCTCAATAAAGTTTTCCAGAATAACAGTATCTATTACTGACTCAAGAGACTTTTTCTCTGGAACCAACCATTTCCATGCTAAAGCTTTGATCCTCTGATACAATGCTTTAGGTGTTTCATTAGACTTAAGCCTAGCCTCTCTAAACATTCTCCTATAGAACATAGGTGTGAGACCTAGTCTGTCTCTAACTGCTTTTTTAACCTCCTCATAGTTGGTTGCTAGAGCAGCGGGCATGGTTTTATACGCAGCCAAAGCCTCTCCCATTAGGGAGGTAGCAAACCTCACTGCCCATTGTTCTAAAGGCCATTTGACTGCCTGCGCAATCCTTTCAAAGGCCTCTATGAAGTCATCCAAGTCATCAGTGCTTGTTAACTGTCCAAAAGTTAAGGCTCCACAATTTTGTGGTCCTACCACTGGAGTAAAGGAAGGAATGGCTTGTCCAGTAGCCTTTTGCTGCGCCAGTAAAGCCTCCATTAAGTCTACAAGAGGTTTCTGCTGGGCCTGTATAGCCGCAGCCGTCTGCTTCTGCGTGCGATGTGCCAGTTCCATCTGCTTCTCAAACTGACTTGACATCCAGCGCAAGACCTCTTGCGGATCCATTTTTAGGGTTGCAGGTCCTGCAGAGAAACAAAAGAAAAGCCCACCAAGTGCGGCACACTAGGCTTTCTTAAAACCCTAACTAAAACTGCAGACAAAGACTTCTTTTCTCACTCTGGAATCCTCTACACCCGTGCTCAGTTACCCTTTACCTTGGCCCGGTGTAGACTCAGGCTTTGAGAAAAGAATCTATCCTCTGGGACCTCCTGGCTGATTTGCCAGCGAAATCTCCAACCGCTCCACCAGCAGCTTAGCAGATTTCTCCTTGTATTTCCCAGACTTGGCAAAAGCTCTGGCGTATCCTGATGTTCTTTTTCCTCCGTTGGGATGTCCTTTTGTATTCCCAGCATACATCCTGCCAACTACGCCATTTGTCACCACGGGCCAGCCCAGCGCCTAGGGCGCAATGGATTGGTCTGCCTTTTGTGTTCCTGCCTCAGAGAGTATGGCTGTGCATTGGCTTTGCAAAGCCTTCTGGGGATGGTAGTCCCTTTTACCCCTTGATGACAGAAGCAATTGTAGTCGAGTGTTTTAGGCAAGTGACGAGGATTTATTCCCTTTCCCAAATGAACTTAAATGCAAGTGAATAACTTAGGACAAGATGCCATGTAAATTGGCTAGAGGAATATTTACATGAACTCAGGTAAACTAGCCTTTGTAACTTCAGGCTCGAAACGTGCCGTGCTTAATACAAACAAAACAAAATAACAGCTTCATTTAACTCACAGAAAAGGCTCCCCTTTCTTCTGTTACATTCCAGCTCTCAATACACAGTTCAGCACAGGGATTCAATATGATCAGCAAAACATAGCGTGCAATCCATCTGATCATCCACTATGTCGTTGATATCAGAGTCAATTTGCATTTCTTCTAACACAGCATTATCTGCCTGTGTCTGTAAATTGCTGTCCTGAACTTTAAAAGAAAGTTCCTCTCTGTTTTCAAATGGTTTCTGTTTGTAGCACTCTAACGAGCAGGGTTGCAAACTACCATAATTACTGGAGTTTCTTTTAAAAGAGTCTGTTGCTTTCTGGCAGCTACATGGGAATATTTTACAATTAGGTTCAACTCTGAGTAACTGGTGAAGCATACCTTTATGCTTTAGCGAGGAAGGGATTCTCTGCTCTGCAGGGTCAGATAAACTCCCAAACACTGCTTTTGTCTGTTTGCCTCTTAGCTTAGCAGCTTCTGCCTCAGATGAACAAATATTCTCACGCCAGCACGTCTCTCTTTCTGGCTTTAGAATTGTAGCTTCCTTGGTTCTCACTCTTCCCTGGCTCCTTTGAGTCAGTGTACTCTCTTGCCTGATCCCCGGCTGGATCCTTGGCTTCTGTCCTTGCTCCTGTTCTGGCGTTTCTCCCTCAGAGCTTTCTCTCTCTCTCTCAAAGCTCCTGGTTCTGCCAGTCCTGGTCTCTCTACCAGTATTTCCACGAGTGCTAGTCTTAGCGTCTCTCTCAGACTCTCCACGAGTGCTCGTCTCTCTTCCAGATTCCCACATGTGCTCCTCTCTCTTCTGGATTCCCCACGTGTGCTCCTCATTCTCTGCTGAGCTTGGGGATACATCATAGCAGAGGCGTGTCCTTCCAGCTCGTGACTTGCTTTGTTTACCTTTTTTTCTACAACACTGAGCCATGTGCTCAGCCTGGCTGTCAGTTTCAGAAACCGAATCCTCTTCTCTCCTTATCTCCATAGGCTGAGAAGGGCCTTCTTCATGACACTGGGTACAAGATCGATTGCCCATCAATCTGTCTGAACCTCTATATCCCTTCAAGCCTGGAGTGTCGGTGTGGATCAAAGAGTGGAGAAAGACACCGCTGGCACCACATTGGAAGGGACCTTATGTCGTCATCCTATCAACCCCAACTGCAGTAAAAGTCACCGAGTTTGAACCCTGGATCCATCATAGTCGAGTAAAGCCAGCAGCCGCTCCTGAACCTGGTCATTGGATTTCAGCAAATAACCCTGAGACTCCCTTGTGGCTTACATTACGAAGACAACCAGCATTGTAAGAATCATTAGAATCTGCAATCCTACTGCTGTCATACAACGTGGAAGCTGACAGGCCTATGTACGGCGGAAGCAAGAAGAAGAAAAGATTCTACAAGATTCAGCGTTCTCAATATCTCAACTAACCTCCAAAGACTGTATATTAGGACATGATGTTTCTCTACTACTGTTTTATGGGAGCAGTAGCCCTGGGATTCCTAGAGAAGACTTTTGCCTTACCCCCTTGTGCAGCCTGTATAACTACCACCCAAACTGGGATGAAAGTCACTCAAACCTTGCTTTATCATTCCTACTATACTTGCACTGGTATAGTTAGCCGATGTGTGTACAATGGGACAGAGTTAAATATCTGCACAAAAGGAAAAAGTAAAACTTGCTTCAGTCCTCGCCAGAACCCCTCTTATTATGTACTTGAGCTGCGCTGGAATGATGAGGATGGGGCCCTCATAAATGCCACGCGCCAACTCTCTGATCCCACAAAACATGTTCTCCTGGACTTTGATGCCTGCGATGTGATAAACAGGAATGCTTACCATAAGTGTGGGTCTTGGGAATGAGCTTACTATCATGATGATAAATATATGTGTCCTGAAGGAGCCTACGGATGGGGGCAGTGTACTGGAAAGAATTCCACAACCGTTTACAGTACATCATCTAAAGATGCCTACTTCTGTCCGAAGTGGGAATGTGTATACTTTGCTACATGGACTAATGCACCTCTCGGACGAGATGGAGATAATCGCAAAGGCAGCTTGACCAGAATAAGGTTATCTGAGCCTGAGAAGTGCAAAAAAGGTGCCTGCAATCCCCTACAACTCCTCATACTTAACCCTAGCCAGTGGAAGCAAGGATACAGATTTGGGTTACGTATAGCAGGAGGAGGCATAGATCCTGGAACATTTGTACATATACAACTGAATACCAAGACCCATGTATCTGCACCCTATCGAATACATCATACCTTCTATGAGGCCATGCAGGCTGAATTTGCAATTCCTCACACCTCCCAGAACTTGTTTGTTGAACTCGCTGGGGCAGTAGCATCTAGTCTCCACATTTCTGATTGTTTCTTTTGTGGTGGAACTAAGATGGGAGACCAATGGCCCTGGGAGGCGCAAGAAGTGAACTATTCCATCCCTTATAACCAGACTGATCTACATAACACTACTAGTGAGTGGGTATTGGCTCACCCCATTGTTGGAAATTTGTGTTTTGCTCGTACAGGACCACAATTTACTATGCAAGTTGGACAGCTGGTCTGTCTAAATCAAAAGTTTTACAACAGCACTACTAAGAAGACGTCCTGGTGGTCAGGTGTAAATGCTACAGAACCTTCCAACCCTTTAGTTCTCTTTCCTACTCTTGCCAAACTATGGACTAATTTGGCTTCTCATCATGACTGGCAAGCTCCCCCTGGACTGTATTGGATTTGTGGAACTTGAGCATATGCCAAGCTCCCTTACCATTGGGGAGGAGCTGCGTATTAGGAACCACACGATCATCCTTCTTCCTCCTGCCCATTTCTCATGGAGAACAACTGGGTTTCCCTGTGTACAAGAGTCAACAGAGACGAGAGGCCTTGAAAATAGGCCAATGGGACAAATGGGATGGTGAAGAGTGGCCACCTGAGAGAATCATCTCGTATTATGGACCTGCTACTTGGACACAAGAAGGGACATGGGGATACCGCACTCCTGTATATATGATAAATCGTATTATACGCTTACAAGCTGTTGTTGAAATAATAACAAATGAAACTAGCAAAGCACTAACTCTTTTAGCTAAGCAGAGTACACAAATGTGTACAGCTATTTATCAGAATCGTCTAGCATTAGATTATTTGCTAGCAGCTGAGGGTGGAGTTTGTGGAAAATTGAATTTAACTAACTGCTGCTTACAGATTGATAATAATGGACAAGTTGTTGAAGATATAGCTCATCAAATGCGAAAGCAAACCTATGTGCCTGTCAAGACCTGGCACGGTCTGAAGCTTGATGGATGGTTTGGTTCAACGTTTTCATGGCTGGGTGGCCTGAAGACCCTTGTGTTTATCGTGTTATTCATGTTGGTTATCTGCTTGTTGCTCCTCTGTTTATTACCCCTTTGCTTACGCATGATAACCTCAGTTATTGACAGCACTGTAGAAAGGAAGGCAGCTACAAAAGTTTTAGCTATGTGGCAGTACTACCCTATACTCCAGAATGATGCTTTTACACAGGTACAATGCAATGCAATGTGTGCCTTCGAGTCAGTCCTGACTCCTGGCGACCCAGAAGCTCCTGGACATTTTGGAAGTGTCACCGGAAGTAGATTGCCAGGCCTGAGGCAATGGAGGGGTAAGTGACTTGCCCAAGGCCACAAGGAGTGCTAGTGGGAATTGAACCCTAGTTGCTTGGTTACTAAGCCAGTGTTCTAACCACCAGGCTACTCCTTTACACAGGTAAAATGTGATTACTCCTCACCCTTTTTAACTGGCGGGTGAGAATAATCAAAGGGGGGAATGTGGTAGGCTATGGCCTATGACAGCCTTGTAAATATGAAAGGCCTATAAGCTAGGCCAGGATTCCAACCCCCACCTGAGAATAGCAGTGCTGAGAAATATCAAAAGTCTGTGTGAGTCTAAGAAAACTGTTTTAAACTGCTTACAAGAAGTTTTTATGAATTCATAAATCCTCTATTATTCTCTTGTGTTTCAATGATAGAAATGTTTCAATACATGCATTCCTGAAGCTAGAAACGACCTTGCTGTACAATTGTATCGAGACCTAGAAACTGGGCCTTTGTTAGAACAGTCCTAGAAGGGGAACTGAGAGCTAGGCCCAGAAGGGGTCTCTGATTGGTCAAATGCAAGGGGCGTTGGGACCAATAGAAAGTCTGCATGTATCAAACTGAAAAGAAATGTATAAAATGAATATGCTTCTGTAAAACTTTGCTCAGTCCTTTTTCTGAATACTTGACTGTCTGAGCCTGTGCACAATAAATTGGCTTGGACCTTGCAATTGACTCCTGGATTTATTCATTGTTTGCACTCCACTGCTTCACTGGCACTGTGTTGTAATTAAGAATTTCTGGGCTGTTGTGCTGAGTTGCATCCGTGGAATCTTAGCCGCACAGATGGTAGCTGGACCTGTCTCAGCCCTCCTAGATGTCTGGCCGCAAACAGCGGGCTTAGTTGAAGAGGGTCATATATAGCGGTGATTGGCATGCCTGATAGCATGCAAAGTGATTATGCAAGCATGCATGTCAAATGAGGGACCGTCCTATGGACATTGGAAGAATAGTTTATATGACCTCTTGCTATGGAACTGGAGAAGGCGCACGGCCATGTAAAGAGGTGGGTAATGTTTATGAATGTTTGGGACCCATATCTCCAGTCTCTGGAGTCCCAGGCACGAATTAGGGTATTAAATCATTGTGAATGAGTGGAATGGATGTGAGTGTTAGGATCCACAAAGCATCAAGGGGGGAGGGAGTGCAGGAGGGGGCGGGGAAGGAAGATCGGGAAACTACGGACACGAACCGATTTAACCTGGGAGGAGCGAAGGAACCACACTCCCTGGATGGGTGGTTGACAAAGCTGCAGAGACTTGTGTTTCTGGGGACCTGAGTGGGGAGAGGCCCCCCTTGCCTCCTCTCCTAATTTGTACTGTCATGGTAGTCAGCATTAAATCCTGCACGACAGGGGGGGAGGGGTGAGAAGGAGGGGGACCCCCTTAGGTAGTGACCTCTTCTCTCTTTTGAACCCCTGAAACTCCAAATAAGAAAGGCTAAGAACGGGAGGGACAGAGAATATGGGAGGAGAAAGAGGGGCTGCAGGGGTGGAGAAAGTGAGAATACTGGAAACTATTGTTCCTCATCGTCTCTCCGGGCCAGTCCAGGCAAGTGAGGGTTGTCAACCTTCTCTAGCAGCTGAGGACTGAAAAACTGAAGTTTTACTGAAACAGTATCTGGCTCCCTCTGCTGGCCGAACCTCAGTCTTTCAGTCCTCAGCAGCTGAAGACAACGTCTGTTGTCTGGCTCCCGGAGATTCGTTCTGCTTTTGGCTTTAGGTTTTTATTTTTTGATTTGATCTAGTTTTAGTTTATTTTACTGTTAGGGGTAAGGGTTCTAGCAGGGCTCTCCCCTTCAGCTGCGCTCTTTTCCTAATACCGGCTTGGAATCCTTCGGAGCGCTAGAGGCAGAGCCTGCCTCGACTTCAGCTCCAGGCCCAGAGGGGGTAGCGGTAAGTGGTTCTGGGAGCCCCAGAGACCATCTGTCAGCCTCCGGAGTTGCAAGCACGCCTCCGCTAGCAGCGGGGGGTCAGCTGCTTTGCTGGGTCAATTCCGCGGTCGGCGGCTCCCTCTCGGGCTCAGGTCAGTCAGTTCGTTGGTTTTGCCTGCAGGAACAGTTGGCGCGCTCTGCGCAGTGCTGCTTTCGCCAGTTTCCGTGCATCCAGTTTCACCGGGGTTTTGCTGGGAGCAGTCTCTTCGGTGGTCTTCATTTCGTTATTCAATTTTGTTTTGCCGCACGATTCGTCGGCATGGATCCTCGGTCGGAGGCGCCGGAGCTCCTGGGGGGTCTTTCTTCGGCCTCAGAAATGGCAGGAACGGCAGCCATGTCGGCGGCATCTGTTCCCTTGCCTTCTGCACACAAAAGCTCCTCTAAGAGAAAGGCAAAGGCTAAGAAGCCGGTTAATGTGGAGGAAGCTCCTTCACTTACATTGCCTGCAGGGCAGGAGGCTTGGGAGAGCACTTTTTCAGCGGCTTTTATTTTGGCTATGCATAAGGCATATTGTTTAAAGTGGCATCAGGCTCAGGTTAAGGACTCGGCCCCTCTCCCCTCCCAGGGCCTGGATACAGCAGCTTCTCTTTTGGACCCAGGGGAAGGTACCTCCAGCGCTGTCCATGGGACCCAAGGGGCTACCGATAGCTTCGGTGTACCCGGCTCAGAGCTTCCCGGCGTGGAAGAAGGTGAGTTTTTGCTGGACCCTGTTCTAGATCAGTGGACTGATCTTGAGGAGGGGGAGTTGTGGGTCAACGACGATCCTAGTCTTTTCAGGGTGTTTAGAAAGGAGGAATTGGGCGCTCTTATTTTTCAGACGCTGACCACTTTGAATATTGTGCTGCCTCCGGCTCAGGATCAGCCGTTAGAGGATCCTCTGCTCCAAGGTTTTAAAACGGAGCAGAAGTGTTTCCCGGTACACCGCGTTATGAAGCAGATGGTGGAGTCCGAATGGGAATGCCCAGAAGCAATGCTGCGGGGGGCTCGGGCTATCGCCCGCTTGTATCCGTTGCCGCAGGAGGAGCTGGAGTTGCTTAGATTGCCTAAGGTTGATGCCTTAGTGTCGGCGGTGACCAAGAAAACCACCATTCCCGTAGAGGGTGGGGCGGCCCTCAAAGACTTGCAGGATAGGAAGCTAGAGGCTCTGCTAAAGCAGACTTTTGAGACTTGCGCCCTGTCACTCAGAGCGGCGTCCTGTGGGGCATACGTGTCTAGGGCCTCCATTAGATGGATTCAAGGGTCCCAGAACAAAGGCGACGAGGAGGATGGCGCGAAGCTGGAATCGGCGGCAGCCTATCTAGCGGATACTTTTTATGACCTTGTTTGAATTTCCGCAAAGTCTATGGCAGCGGTGGTTGAGGCTCGGAGATTCCTCTGGTTGCGCAATTGGTCGGCGGACGTTTCGTCAAAAACACATCTTACGAAGCTGCCTTACAAGGGCACGTTGCTTTTTGGGGCAGCTTTAGATAAGATTGTGAAGGATTTAGGTGACTCCAAAGGGGGTCGCCTTCCGGAGGACAGGCCGAAAGGTCAACGACCTGCCGGGGCCACAGAGTGGCCGGGCGGGAGACTCGCAAGTTCCGAGGATCTCGTTTTGTCCCCTATCAAAGAGGACGCTCTGTGGCTCGGGGTCAGTCCTTTCGAGGGGCTCGAGGGTTCAGCAAAGGTTATTTCCAAACCCAGCAGAACCCCAGCAAAAAGCCCCCATGAAATGAGGTTGGCCCAGATGGAAGTCCCGGTGGGGGGACGGCTGCAGCGGTTCCTTTCCGTCTGGGCCACCATAACAACAGATCTCTGGGTGTTCGAAATTCTACGCGACGGTTATGCCCTCGAGTTTGCGCGTCCGTTGCGGGACGCTTTCGTGGCGTCTCCTTGTGGTTCTGCGGAAAAGGCAGCGGCGGTGTCCGAGACCCTTCAGCGCTTGTTGCGCATTCGGGCGGTGGTGCCGGTTCCACTCGACCAGTTAGGGTCAGGTCGGTACTCCATTTATTTCGTGGTTCCCAAGAAGGAGGGGTCTTTTCGTCCTATATTTTATTTATTTATTTATTACAGTTGCTTATATACCGCACTATTCGATATCAGCGCGGTTTACAATATAACAGAACGACCAAGACAACAGTCAGTTTGGTTTTACATGGAACAGGAGTATCAACTTGGCTAACAGGGTTGAACTATATACATAAAATAATATTTACAAAGAGCTATGTCAAATGCAATAATCATTTGGAGGTTAGGAATAAACCAACACTAAGAATGGATATCTCCTTAGGTGGGGTTACTTAGATTCCATTGCTGGCAGGGTAGTATTGGAGGAAGAGGTGAAAGCCCTATTTGCAGTTGTACTGTTGCATTTGGTCAAGGCCTTTGGGGTTATTAGCAGGTTTAGGGCTGTTGCCCTTCTGGATCTGTTGGGGGGCACTGTGTGAATGAGTTCCGTAAGTGCTGTGGAAGAGAGGCGATTGATGGTCTTGAATGAGAGGAGTAAAGTTTTAAAGATAATCCTTCCATGTATAGGGAGCCAGGGAAGCTGTTTTAGAATGGGAGTCACATGGTCACTTCTAGAGGCTCCGTGGAGGACCCTTGCTGCGGCATTCATGGCCAGTTGTAACGGGTTCAGTGTAGATTGAGGGAGACCTTGTAAGATGGAATTAGCAAAGTCAAAATGGGGTAAGATTAGAGCTTGGTATATGGTTCTGAAATCATCAGGGTCTAGTAGAGAGTGGAGATGCCTGAGTGAACGGATTTTGAAATAAACAGCTTTGACTATGTTGCTTATGTGAGATTTCATGTCCAAATGTTGGTCTAGGGTGACACCAAGGTATTTTATTATTTCTTTGGTTTGCAATTCTGCTTCCTTGACTCTTACATGGGATGGCGGAGTAAAGTCTGGGTCTCTCGAGATGAACAACACCTCCGTTTTCTTGTGCTGGATGCGTAGGTTTTGGGATTGTAACCAATCTGATACCGCATTAAAACACTCCACCAGTGGTGTAAGGTCCATTTGAACTGTTGAGAACGGCATGTATAAGAGTATGTCATCCGCATATATCAAACAGCTCACGTTAAATGATCTGATGATATTGCAGATGGGTTGCATGTATATATTGAAAAGGAGAGATGACAGAGAAGACCCTTGAGGCACACCTTGTGTTTGATGGAATTTTTTGATTCTTCTGATCCGGATTTTACATATTGCCATCGTCCATCTAAATAGGACTTGCACCATTCGAGCGCGGTATTGCAGATTCCCTTCTCTTTTAGTCGCCCGATGAGAAGCTCATGATGTACCGAATCGAACGCCGCAGCAATGTCTAAGAAGATGAGCACAAAGCCTTGTCGGATGTTATCAATGCCTGTGATTATATTGTTGCATAGGAAGGTGAGTAGGGTCTCAACTCCATGATATTCTCTGAACCCGTGTTGGCAATGATCTAGGGGAGCTGCGGAGTCTATATGATCCTGAATTTGCCTCTGAACCTCTTTCTCAATTATCTTTGCTAGGAGTGCAATACTAGCTATTGGCCTGTAGGAATCAACCCTTTGGGGGTCTAGTTTGGGGTTCTTCAATAAGGGCCTAATGGAGGTTTGTTTGAGTGCTGTGGGGAAGGAACCAGTTGTGAAGGAAAGGTTTATCAGTTGTGCAATGAGTGGACTGAACTCACTGCGTAGTTCCTTAACCCAAAAAGCCGGGCAAGGGTCGTTTTGCGCTGTGGAGGTATTGAGAGAAGCTATTGTATCTTCAATACTTTTTCTGGATGGTGTGGAGAACTTTAGTAGGGGGGTTAAGCCGGTTGGTTCTTGAAACGAGGCTGTTGCGATTTTGTCAGTCTGTACGATCTTTTTTTATTTTATTTTTTATTAAAAGGCAGCAAACAAGTACAACAAGGAGCAACCAAATTGGCTGGTTACAGCATACATATACAAAAGAATATCTACATTGAACCAAGAGTGAAATGAACAGGGCCTTTTTTTTTTTTTTGTATAATTTTATCTTCTCCCCCCCTTTGTTCTCATTAGCCCCCTTATACCCCACCCCTCCCACTCCTATGACCCACAAGACTCCGAATTAAAGAAAAACTCCTGTCCTGTTCCCTCCACCCTCCAACCCCCCTCCCCTCCCCTCCCCTCCCCTCCCCCCTCAGGACCCCTCTCAGAACCCCTCTACCCCCCCACCCCCTACCATCACCCCCCGCTTCTAACAACCCCAAAAATATCCACGATCCCCACAAGGAGTGTGTGAGGCACCACCACGGCAGGCTACACATGGGAAGGAGAGAGAACCAAAGACTCCGCAGCAAGAGAGGGAAAAATCATTGGGCCCGTACCACCAATAACAAAAAAGAAGAAGCAGAGATTATCTTAAGAGCGTGAACCATACTTCAGAACAAAAGGCTCCCACACTTGCTCAAATTGTGGCACGCGTGATTTTCCAACTGCCACCCCCCGCTCCATAGTATAAGTCTCCCACATCCGCTCTAGCCAACTAGCAAAGGCTGGGGGCAAGGTTTGCTTCCAAACAGCTGCCAAAGCCAGGCGGGCCGCATGTAGACCATGACGGATCAACGCTAACTGGGGGGTCCATGCACCAGGAACATTAGCACCAAGAAGGAAAATACCCGGGTCCCAGGGGATAGTCAACCCCACCAATTGCTGTAGGCGGTACTGGATCCCCCTCCAATATGTCTGTATACGCGGACAAAGCCACCAGACATGAGCCATGTTACCGTCCCGGCCACAATTCCGCCAACACAAACCAGACGCACCGGGATAAGCCCGGGCAACCCGTACTGGCGTCATATACCAGCGATAAAGCAATTTATAATTGGTTTCTCGAGCATTAACGGCCACTGCACTTTTCCAGAGTCGACCCTCAAGCTGCTCCCACTGTTGCTCAGTGTAATTTAACTGCAGCTCACGATTCCATTGTTCTCGATGTGTACCGGGGCGCGTCTGCTGGGTTTGAAGATGTGTATACAGGGCAGCAACAAGGCCCTTTGTAGTGGTACATGCCTCACAAAAGCGTTCAATATCGGACAACTCGCGGGCAACCTGCGACCGAATCACGCGGCCCTGCACCCAATGAGTTACCTGCGTATACTGATAAAAGTGACCGGCGGGAAGCTCAAACTCACCTCGAAGCGAGCGAAAAGAACGCATCGTACCGCCCTCAAAGAGTTGACCGACACGACTAAGGCCCTTATGGCCCCACAACCGAAAGGCTGGATCAGTCATCCCGGGGGGGAAAGAAAGATTACCCACAATAGGCGCCAGGGGGGTCATAAGCGCCCCACGGGGTCCCAAGTACCGTTCCCAACAACAGAGAGTATGAGAGATATAGGGATTGCTTGAACGCGGAGCCCCCCGGAGCTTGGGGCCCAGCCACAACCGGTCCCCCAGTCCCACACCTCCCGAAAGCTGCATTTCCATTTGTACCCAACGTTTAGTACTAGCAGTGTCCATCCACTCCACCCCTGCACGACACTGTGCCGCCGCATAGTACCATTGAAGGTTGGGCGCTCCCATACCTCCGCGACGTGTGTGTGCATAGAGAACCTGGCGTGCAATGCGTGCGACCGAAAGTGCCATATAAATTTCATGATCAGGGCCTGCCAGGTGGCCAAGACCCCGCGAGTCAAAGGTATAGGAAGAACCTGAAAAAAGATACAAAAACTGTGGAGCAACCACCATCTTCACCACCGCAATACGCCCAAACCAAGAGATCAAGAGTTTGGCCCAGGATTCCAAATCACGCTTCACTTGTTGGATTAGAGGCCCATAATTGGCTTTAAATAGAGCACTCCTATCAATCGTCAAGTTGACACCCAAATAGCGGAGAGCGCCTGATACCCAGCGAAAAGGGTAAGAAGCCTTCAATTGTTGGCAAACCACCTCGGGAACCCCGACATTCAAAATCTCTGATTTCGTATAGTTGATTTTGAACCCAGAGACCTGCGCAAAAAGCATCAAAAATCCGCATGGCGGTCGGGAGGGAGATAACCGGATCCACCAGTGACAGAATGATATCGTCCGCAAAAAGCGCTATTCTATACTCAGAGGTACCCACCCGAACGCCGTGAATATCAGGGTGTTCACGAAAGCTCTGTGCCAGGGGCTCCATCACCAGCGCAAAAAGCAGCGGGGACAGCGGGCACCCCTGCCGAGTTCCCCTTTCCAGCGCAAACCATCCAGATTGACCCCCATTAACCCGAACGGCAGCGGTAGGGCTGCGGTAAAGACAGCGAACCCAACGCACAAAATTGGGCCCAAACCCCATCTCCTGCAGCACACACCAGAGAAAACCCCAACTGACCCGGTCAAAGGCCTTTTCGGCATCAATTCCCACTAATAGGGCAGGTTGAGGATCCTGCCGGGACACGTGAATCACCTGCAGCATTCGCCTAATGTTATCGGCCGCCTGGCGGCCCGGAACAAACCCAACCTGGTCTGGGTGCACCAAAGTCGGAAGTGCATGGTTTAGTCGTGCCGCCAGCGCCGACGCCAGTATTTTCACGTCGGCATTCAGCAGGGAAATAGGACGATACGAAGCCGCTTCCTGCAGGGGCTTACCCGGCTTAGGAATAACCGTGATAAGGGCCTCACATTGGGAAGGAGGCAGAGGCCCCCCTCGCAAGACCTCATTGAAAAGCAGCACCAGGGTTGGAGCCAGCTGGGCGCTATATATTTTATAATATTCCATTGGAAACCCGTCTGCTCCCGGCGCCCTCCCCGCCTTTAAACGTCGAATGGCCAGGGCCACCTCTTCCACTGTAAGTTCTGCCTCCAATTGATCTCTAACAGAATCCGCCAGCCGGGGTAAAGTAAGGGCACTAAGGTAGGCCCGGGCACTGTGCAAGTCAAAAGGCTCAGCTTTATATAACTGTTCAAAGAAAGTAGCAAATAACTCACGAATCTCTCGAGAGACCACCCGCAGACGGCCCCCAGAATCCCTAAGCTCACATACCACCCTTGAGGTATGTTGTTGACGAAGTCGCAAAGCAAGGCAGCGCCCAACCCTATTCCCCTGCTCGTAAGAAGTTTGCCGCAGCTTCCTACGCATATGCGCCAGGTCTCGCTGCACACACGCATCCAGTTTGGCCCGCACCTCTCGCCATTGACGCCAAACCCTCTTAGAACCTGTCCGGGCGTGTTCCAATTGAAGACGCCGACTTTCCTCCGTAAGGTGATGGGATTCTTGTGTCCAGGCCTTCCGAGTGCGAGCCGCCTCAGCAATCAAGCGGTCACGAGCCGTCGCTTTAAATGCATCCCAGACTGTGGACAACGGGACCTCCCCATTATCATTTATAGCAAAGAAATCGCTGATAAAATGGCCATGGTCCTGAACAGCATGTTGCCGCCGAAAAAAGCGGCTATCTAAACGCCACTGCTGGCATCGTGCCCCACAGACCCCCGCAGGGAGAGTGATCCAACAGGGGGCGTGATCTGACCAGGTCAGTGTCCCATGCCCAGCCTCCACCCTCCCCTCCACCAATCGTTGATCTAACAAAAAATAGTCTATACGGGTATACACCCCATGAACATGGGAATAATAGGTATAACTCTGATCCCCAATATGCATATCTCTCCAAATATCTCGCAAGCCCAGATCAATCATAAGCCTCCGTAATGCTCGGCTAGCTCCATTGGTCGCCGGTCCAGCTCGACCCGTCGAATCCAGATGGGGTACCATATGTGCATTACAGTCACCGCCCAAGACAATAGGGCCCTTCGCAAACTCAGCCAACAGACCCTTTAACCAGGCAAAAAAGGTCCCCTGGCCAGTATTGGGGGCATAAATGTTAGCTAACGTTATAAGACGGCCTTCCAAGCGGACATTCATAAAAAGCCACCTCCCCAAGGCATCCTTCTTAACATCCTCCACCCACAAAGATAACCCCTGGTGGAACAGCATTGCCACCCCACGTTTTTTCCGGCCCTGTGAGTCAGACGCCACCCACACCTCAGAGTATGGCCTTCTTTTAGCCATCCCTGATTGCTGCTCCGGAGATGGGTCTCCTGCAGAAACACAATGTCCCCTTGCAGGGAGCGTAGCTCATTATACAGCAAGGAGCGCTTTCCCGGAGAGTTGAGACCCTTCACATTAAAAGATACTACTTTCAGCATTGATAAAGAACTACCCTACCCCCACTGCCCTGCGCTCTCCCCCTCTCCAGATGGTCCTGAAACCCCCCCAAACTCACATCTCCGCCGGGTAGAAAACCCAGCAGTAAGCTCCTACCCAACCTCCCCCATGGGTCAGTCATATAAGCACTCCTAAGTTCTAACGGCACCTCACCCCCTAAATTAATATAAGCCCTCCCCCCCAATCCCTTCCTCCCCCCCCCTCCCCCACCATCCACATCCCTCCCCCCCCCCAACCCATCAGTACCACCAGCCCACACGTACGGCGGGGCACGGTAAAACTGATCCCAGGTCTAGCTCCAACCAGGCCCCCCCGCAGACTAAGTAGCACAACAACAGTTAGCATCAATTCACCCCTGTAGATAGCAAATCATGGAGCCACTGCCCCAAAACATTCCCCCCACCCACCCTGCGTAAAGTAAGCCACATTCAACAGAATCCCCAAAATAGCGAGTTACATTTAGTATAGAAATCTCAAAAGAGGTAGTTACAAAGCTTAAGTTAGTGTAACAAGAAAAAACTCTAGATAAGGCAACAAGAAAAAGGCAGGGGTCTGACATAACATACATCAGGAACTCCCCCCAGAGCAAGACTCAAGGGCCCAATTAACTTAGGCAGGCTTGCCCACCCGAGTCCACTTCGAGTGTTGAGGCTTGGGCGTCGGGAGTTGCGGCAATGCATTATCTTCAACCAGACCCGCCTGGCGCAAAGCTCTCCAGGCCTCAGTATGATCTTTTGCTGAGATCCGTTTATTACCCAAGAGAAAGCTGATCCGGAACGGAAAGGCCCAGGAATAGCGGATCCCTTTGTTGTTCAAAACCATCGTGACTGGTTTCATCTCCCTCCGTCGGGCCAGTGTAAACACCGAAAGGTCCTGATATACAGTTACCGCTGCGTCCTGGAATCGGATTGCTTTTTTTCCCCGACCCCGGCGTATGAGGAGCTCGGCATCAGTATAGCGCAAAAAGCGCGCAATGACATCCCTAGGCTGGTTATTAGGAGGCTTGCCCAAGGCCCGGTGCACTCGCTCAATTTCCATGCCAGACCCACGGGCAGTCAGCTCATCCACCGGAAGCAGTGCAGCAATCAAGATTTTGAGCACCACCTGCAGGTCTTCACCACCCCCCTCTGCCTCCGGGATTCCCCGAAAACGCACATTATTACGCCGGGAGCGATTTTCAATATCATCAAGTTTATAAGTCAGTTCCGTTACTTGTTCCTGTTGTCTATCGAGAGCACATTGTAGATCCACCACAGCACCATCGTGATCCTCAATTTTGGTCTCAACCTCCTCCACACGCGCCCCTAGGTCTTTCATGTCACCCCGGAGTTCCGCAATGGTGCTCATCACTTCCTCAGGCATGGAGCGAAATTCGCCGGCCAACTCCGCAAAGCCTCTACGAAGTTCTTGTTGTAGCAAGGCGTGCGAGGACAACCTGTTGGGTTCCAAATCATTTTCGCTCACAGTCTCATCATCGGAGCCCTCCAAAAGATGTTTGTTGGAGGGGCTCGCCGGAGCGCCACCCTTGCCCTATAACCGCTGGGATGCGCGGGTGCCCTCCCGGGCCTCGGAAGTTTTAGCCTTAGCAGCCATGAGGCAAAGAACAGTCCAGCAGTCCAAGAGTAGGCAGAGCGCAGCTACAAGAAAGGCAGGGAGCTGCTGTAAGCAGGATGAGAATGCTAATTAATCCCACTTTTGGGCAGCAGAGGGAGCCCCAGCCTCACACAAGATAGTAAAGCACAGGGAATGTAGAGATGAAGGAAGCCCAATGGAAGTTTTGCAGCAATGAGGAGGCAGGCAATAGCAGAGACGGATTGTAGACAACTCAAGTGCCCCAAAAGCAATATGGATAGATATCAGAGTCGCCGAAGCAGGAATTGAGGCGGGAAAATCTAAGTACAGTGGCAAAATCCGGGGTTGCTGCCGCTCGTGGAGAACGCAGGCGATTCGCTAGAGGGAGCCCACGTGGTCGATGCAACCCGGAACTGTGGTTGGAACGCAGAGAGCCCCGTGCGTTCCAAAACCACGCGGTTATGGCTGCCTCTAAGGTCTACCTTTTCTTGGAGTCTTGTCCAGCTCCTCCGGGCCAGGACTCGAATGTCAGCAGCTCCTCTTCAACACCGAAGCGTTACAGTCGCAATGGGAGGAAGCACGAGCGCACAGGGCAGCAGCAGCGTCGGGGCACCAGTCTCCTCCGCGATTCAGCACCCAGCCACGGGATTCACCCGCGGCCTCCAGGGAACACTGTTGCAATGTGCAAACCAGGGAGGAATCAGCGATCCACTCTGCAATGGGTAAGGAACCCGGCTTTCAGTTTCCAGCGGGCACGAAGCTCACCTGGGCCCCAGCAGGAGATAGGAGGAGAGCGGTAGCGCCGGTCAGTGAAGGGGCCGAGAGCCGGCTGTAGATCTCGGCAGGACAGTCCCGATTTCGCCGAAGGGCACAGTTAAGTTGCCCTAGCTCTCCGCGCACTAATTCAGGGGCTCTAGAAGGCCAAATCAATCATAATGCAAGTGTTTGCTATAGAAATGGGTAAGCCTGGAACAGAGCTACATCAAGAAGCAGCCATTCTGTAGCGGGCTCACTAGCGCCCCCCAGTCTGTACGATCTTTGATTGTAAGTAATCAGCGAATTTTTGTGGGTGAATATCCTCGTGTTGTTCAGGAGATGGTTCCTTCGAAAGGGATTGGACCAGGTTGAAAAGATCCCTTGGTTTGTTCAAGGATCTCTTCAAAGTGTCGGTGTGGTATTGTTTCATTTTACTTGTGATTGCTTCTCTGTGCATTGATAGGTTGAGTTGGTAGGCAGTCAGATCTTCAGTGGAGAGCGATCGGCGCCATTTCTTTTCAAGCCTGCGTAGATGTGTTAGAGAAGATCTCAGGTCATGAGAGAACCATGGGGCAGCGCTTCTTATTCTCCTTGATGTGTGATTGGATTGTGGGCGTTGTGAGATGGCCTTGAGGTTGAGATTCCAGGAGGATACTAGTTCGTCATGTTCAGATGTGGTTTTTCTGAGGAGAGAATGGGTCTCAGAGAGGATGAATTCTCTGTTAAATGGGCGAAAGCTTCTTGTTGATGTTCGAGCTGTACATTTAAACGTTCGGTTATTATGCCGCTGTCTATCACTGGAGGGTATCTGGAAAGTGATCAGTTTATGGTCTGACCAGGGTACATCAGTAACCGACATCATTGTGTTGTGGTTTTGCTCGAGGACTGACTGAGGCGCGAACACCATATCAAGAATATTACCCTTTATATGTGTGGGTTCGTTGATGATTTGTTTGAAACCCAGGTCCTCAATGGCATTGAGGAAGGCAGTTGCATGGCTTTGATGTAGTGATGGGAGATTGAAATCGCCCATAATCCAGGTTGGTGTATTGGGGTTGTGGGCGTTAGCAGCAAGGTCAATAATGGTGGGGAGGTCCACTGGAGATGAAGACGTTGTTCTGTATAATAGATTGATGGTACATTGCTGGTTTGTAATGGATAGAAAGTCCAGATTGCTTGTACTAGAGGAGTCAGTTATATGGAAATGAAGATATTATTTGGTTAGAATTAGTACTCCTCCTCCTTTTTTGTTTTCTCTGTGTCTTGTGTATAAAGAGAAGTTAGGTGGTGGGAGTTGGTTGAGGAGGACGTTGTCCTCCGAGGATAGCCATGTTTCCGTGATCATAAATAGATCCAGGTCATAAAGGGATATCATGTCTAGGATAACCGGCCATTTCTTGCGTATGGAACGAGCGTTTATTATGGCACATTTTAGGCTATGGCAGTTCTGAGGTTTCTCCTGGTTGGGAGTCCTGGATAATTGGAGTGCTATGTGTATCAGGTGGGAGCGGCGCGTGGACGTGTCACTTCCTGGGTGGAAGTACTGGGGTCCAGACCATCTTTTTCCATGGTTGATCAAGATGGGGATATGATTCTGAGATTGAGAAAGGGCATTGGAGGATCCAGTCCAATGTGTAAGGAGATACAGGCTAATCAGGGCAACTAAATGAGAGGCCATATTGGGTGATTAAGAGAGTGTGTGATTGAGATATGGTGATGAAATAACTCACACAGCGATTCGCACAGAGATTTACCCAGCACCGTGGGAGGAGACTTCATGCACTAATGAAGAACATTATGCAGTAAGAGACATGGGTAGAGGGGCAGTGAAATTATACTATTGCAATGCAGATATGCAGTAAAGGGGTAGTGAAGTCATACGATGCACAATAGAAATAAGCACATATGAGGAGCAAGGGTACTCACAGATAAGTAAGCACATATGAGTAGTAAATGCAGGTATACTAACAGATTAAACATTAGAGGAATGCCCAGACGATACAGTAATGAAAAGATGTGCAAAGGAGATCATACTTTAACAGGCTACATGAAAAGTGTATGCCACCTCGAAGGATCAGGCTAGTAATGGAATGTATGGCTGTGAAGTTCAGTACCTCTGAAGGCTAAGGTCGTACCTATGGTTAGAATGATATTCTTAGGTGGTTCTTCAAAGTTGCAGTGTTCCATCGTTGCATGTGGCTGGTGTGAGCTTGTCGATTGGTGCACGGTTCCTTGGTAATGGTGAACATTTCCTGGAGCTAGGTGGATTTCAGTTTAGCGTAGCCTTCCCTTGGTCCACGCCTAAGGGCCACGCCAAAGGGCCCTCTGGCGAGGCCCTCAAGCGCGGGCCCGCCAGGCGCGGGCGCGCCGGCTGGCACGAACTTTTAAAGCCCTCTCGATGTGCCCCGATTGGGCAGGATGTTCCCCGCTGCTCCTCCCGCCACTGGAGGCTCGATCCCCAGACTGGGGAGAGACGATGATGGTGGTGGGGGTAAGAGGACCACACGCCGGCTGGCGCGAACTTTTAAAGCCCTCTCGATGTGCCCCGATTGGGCAGGATGTTCCCTGCTGCTCCTCCCGCCGCTGGAGGCTCGATCCCCGGACTGGGGAGAGCCGATGATGGTGGTGGGGGTAAGAGGACCACGCGCCGGCTGGCGTGAACTTTTAAAGCCCTCTCGATGTGCCCTGATTGGGCAGGATGTTCCCCACTGCTCCTCCCGCCGCTGGAGGCTCGATCCCCAGACTGTGGAGAGCCGATGATGGTGATGGGGGTAAGAGGACCACGCGCTGGCTGGCACGAACTTTTAAAGCCCTCTCGATGTGCCCCAATTGGGCAGGATGTTCCCCGCTGCTCCTCCCACCGCTGGAGGCTTGATCCCCGGACTGGGGAGAGCCGATGATGGTGGTGGTGGTAAGAGGACCACGCGCCGGCTGGCGCAAACTTTTAAAGCCCTCTCGATGTGCCCTGATTGGGCAGGATGTTCCCCGCTGCTCCTCCTGCCACTGGAGGCTCGATCCCCAGACTGGGGAGAGCCGATGATGGTGGTGGGGGTAAGAGGACCACGCGCCGGCTGGCGCAAACTTTTAAAGCCCGCTCGATGAGCCCCGATTGGGCAGGATGTTCCCCGCTGCTCCTCCCGCCGCTGGAGGCTCGATCCCCGGACTGGTTCTCAAACACGTGAACCGCTGTTTGTGCATTCCGCACTTTCGCATGGAGACTCTCAGGTCCGTGATTTGCTCCGTGCAGTCCACGGAGGTACTCACCTCCATCGACCTGACCGAGGCCTACCTTCATATTCCGGTGAGACCAGAGCACCAGAAGTTTCTGCGTTTTGTGGTACCCATGGGGCACTTTCAGTTCCAAGCATTGCCGTTTGGGCTGGCCACGGCGCCACGAACCTTCACAAAGGTGATGGTGGTGGTAGCGGCGGCGTTGAGGCGCGAGGGCGTGCTCGTACACCCATACCTCGACGATTGGTTAATTCGGGCACCGTCTGTGGCGGATTCCGCGGTGGCCACTGCTCGGGTGGTAGCCCTATTCGAGTGGTTGGGCTGGGTAATAAATCAGTCCAAGAGTCATTTGCAGCCGACTCAGCAAATCCTGTATCTTGGGGCGCTGTTCGACACGAGCGTAGGAGCAGTGTTCTTGCCCGAGCCCCGGATAAAGAAGCTTATGGGGCAGGTGAGAGCGTTTATGCGCCTAAGGGCGCCAACGGCTTGGCGTTACTTGCAACTGCTCGGCTCTATGGCGGCAACCCTGGACCTGGTGCCCTGGGCTCGGGCGCATATGAGACCGTTGCAACAAGCGTTGCTTTCGAGGTGGTCTCCTCAAGATCACCCCCTGTCTCGCAGATTGCCTCGCGCTCCGTCCGTAAGCGACAGTCTGCTCTGGTGGTTGGATCCCGCTCAGCTCCGGGCGGGCATGCCCTTGCGGTCCCCGGATTAGTTACTCCTTACGACCGATGCCAGTCTCGCAGGCTGGGGGGCTCACTGCCAGTCTCACATAGCTCAAGGAGTTTGGACGCCGGAGGAGTCGACCTGGTCCATAAACCTGCTGGAGCTTCGAACGGTGCGGTTAGCGCTGCAAGAGTTTTGTCTGCTGGTCGAGGGCAAGGCGGTGAGAGTTTTCTCCGACAACTCCGTGACAGTGTCTTACATCAACAAGCAGGGCGGTACAGGCAGCGTGGCTCTCTTAGAGGAGAGTCAATGGTTGCTGAGCTGGGCAGAGACCCACCTGGTAGCTCTTTCAGCGGCTCATGTGGCGGGCCGAGACAATGTGCAGGCGGATTACCTCAGCAGGCATGCGGTAGATCCAGGGGAGTGGGAGTTGAACGCAGCAGTGTTCCACGACCTAATCCTCCGTTGGGGACAGCCGACGATGGATCTGATGGCCACCTCCGACAATACAAAGGCCAGTCGGTTCTTCAGCAGGAGGAGGGAACGTATGTCCGAAGGTCTGGACGCTCTGGCGCAGCCGTGGCCGTCGGTGGGGCTGCTCTATGTGTTCCCTCCGTGGCCTTTAATAGGCCGAGTCATACGGTGGATAGAGGGCCACGGCGAACGGGTAGTTCTGGTAGCCCCAGATTGGCCTCGGCGCCCGTGGTACGCGGATCTGATCCGCCTGCTGGTAGACCGTCCTTGGCGGCTTCCGGCACGTGCGAATCTCTTATCTCAGGGACTGCTTCTCATGCCGGACGTGGACTGCTTCTCGCTTATGGCTTGGCTCTTGAGCGGGAAAGGTTGAGGCGTAGAGGTTATTCGCCGTCAGTCATCGACACACTCCTCCGAGCCCGACGCTTGTCTACTTCCCTAGCGTATGTTCGTGTCTGGCGGGTTTTTGAACGCTGGTGTGAGGAGCGCGGTCTGCGGCCGGGCGGCGCTCTGGTGCCGGAGGTCTTGTCTTTTTTACAAAGCGGTCTTGAGAAGGGATTGGCCCTCGCTACGCTCAAGGTTCAGGTCGCCGCACTGGCATGTTTTCGGGGTAGGATTAAGGGGATGCTCCTCTCTTGACATCCGGATATCTTGCGGTTCCTGAGAGCAGTCCAGAACTTGCGTCCTCCGGTTCGCTCCATCGTTCCCGCTTGGGATCTTAATTTGGTATTGGAGGTTCTAGCGCAGCCTCCCTTCGAACCAGCCAGAGAGGTGTCCTTCAAAGAACTCTCCTGGAAGACTGCATTCTTGGTGGCCCTATGTTCGGCTAGGCGTGTGTCGGATCTTCAAGCACTTTAGTGTAGAGAGCCTTTTTTGCACTTCATGCGGGAGAAGGTGATGTTGCATCCCGTGCCCTCTTTTCTCCCAAAGGTGGTTTCCAGTTTCCATGTGAATCAGTCTATTTCCCTACCGACTTTTCCAGATCGCCAGGGAACGCCCATCGATTCGGTTCTCTGAAAGTTGGATTTAGGTAGAGTACTTAAAAGGTATCTTCGACGGACTCAACCCTTTCGAAAATCGGACAGGCTGTTCGTTTTGTTTGGGGGACCTAGAAAGGGGGAAGCTGCCTCAAAGGCCTCCATAGCGCGCTGGGTTAAATGTGCTGTAACAGCGGCTTATCAAGCGAGCGGCAAGTCGCCGCTGGAGCTTTTCAGAGCTCATTCAATTCGTAGCCAGGCCACGTCCTGGGCTGAGCTGGCTCTAATTCCACCAGTGGATATATGTAGGGCGGCGACTTGGTCGTCGTTGCACACTTTTTCGAAGCATTATCGGTTGGACGTGCAGGCCGCGGGTGACGCCAATGTGGGAGCGTCGGCCGTCATTGTGAGTCTCGCAGGCCCCTCCCAGGGATAGTTACTGCTTTGGTACTTCCCTCACTTGCCTGGACTGGCCCGGAGAGACAATGAGGAAGAAGAAATTAGACCTTACCTGCTAATTGTCTTTCCTTGAGTTCTCTCCGGGCCAGTCCAGGCCCCACCCGGTGACCTTGGCGAGGCTCCGCTGGGCTCCACGACATTGTCGATTGGGGCGGGAGTTTCCGAAGAGTCAGTATTAGATCTTCCGCTTATTGCCAATGCTTGCTATGGTCTGTGGGGCTCCCTCAGATTTTTGCGGGGCTAATTCCCTGATTCCCTTCAGTTATGCGAACGTTGCTAACACCCTCCAAAGGATAGATTGGGGAAAAAAAAGGAAAAAAAAAAAGAAAAGAACATGAGCAAACCCAACTTCTCAACGGAGAATGGTCAAGGGAAGAGCCCTTGCTTGATATACGTTAGAGTACGGAGTGTGGGGCTCGTAGTTTTACACGGGTTCCGTTGGTTTCTCTTTTGGTTATCGTTCTGCTGCTTTGTAAGTTTAGACTGAGGTTCGGCCAGCAGAGGGAGCCAGATACTGTTTCAGTAAAACTTCAGTTTTTCAGTCCTCAGCTGCTAGAGAAGGTTGACAACCCTCACTTGCCTGGACTGGCCCGGAGAGAACTCAAGGAAATACAATTAGCAGATAAGGTCTAATTTCTTCTTATACTTGATGAAGATGGATTGTAAGAAGTTACATTTGGTGGTGTAAGTTGTATGGCACCAACTTGTTTTTTACCTGCAAGTCCAATAGACAGTTTATACATACAAAATAATATTAGTAATATAGTGCAATTCAATACAAAATAATAGTTAAAATAAAAATTAAAAGGTTATTAAAGTATCATGTAGGCTAGCTGTAAATGAAAAAAACATTCAAATTAAGTTTTCTTTCATTCTAAATATATCTAATATAAAATAATTATAATTAAAACACTATTAACATTTGACAGAAATTACAACTTTTATTAAAAGTATATAACATTTCCCTAATTTTCATCCCCCCATAACTCAAAAACTATAAGGCATAGGTAATTTTTATTCACACCAGTGACTTTGACATGTGAGATAATTTAGTGCAGCAATTTTAATCAAAATCTGAGATGTAGTGGTTAAAGTTTTTAAAACTTTGTGGTGATCTGTCATGGAACAACCCCACTGAAGAAGATAACAGTGGTTACACACACCTTATTGCTGGTTGCGAAGGGTCCCTATAACAGTCCAAGCTTCAGGGCCCCAAAAATGTACGTCTGCCACTTAGAAAACCTAAACATTTCCTAGCCACACCCCAGCCCACAATCAGAGGTGGTCACCAAAAGAAAGAAACTTATTACAGAACATGAAGGAATACAGGCCAGTGATACAAGTCACTTAACCCTCCATTGCCTCAGGTACACTTAGATTGTGAGCCCTTCGGGGACAAGGGAATAAAAAGTACCTGTTAGTATACATGTAAACTGCACTGATTCTAAAGAGCGCGGTATAAAAATAAATAAATAAAATAAATAAAAATACAAGTGAACCATTATACTTGAGGTAAGTCCAACACTTCTATATGAGGTTCAGGAACTGGGTGGGCATTAAGGAAAGATAGAAGCTGGGAGGTAAAGGAAAACATAAAAATTAGACTGATACGTCAACAAACATTTGCAAGGATATTTAAGGAAAAATAATACCCCGAGCTGAGAGACCCTTGACTGAAGGATGTGAAATTCTCTCCTATGGTGTTGGGTTTCCCTTGCTAAGTTAGGGAATGCTCTAACCAGTAATCCTCAATATCTAACATTCCTCCTACGAAAAACATTTTCATAAAACATTCTGTATCAGACAGTAGTGCAAGCTGTACAAGACATGTGCAAGAACAATGCTACCAGCATCCAAACTTTCTAAAAAAAACCTGGCTGCTGCTGCTGCCACTACCGCCGTGGCAGCAGCAGGGCCGGCCCGTCCATTGAGCAAGAATGTTTTTTGCACAGGGCCCCGCGTTTCAGGGGGCCCCGCGCAAAAAACATCTTGCATCCCAGCAAAGTTTTAAAAAACCATAAACCGGCTGCGGCTGCCGCTGCAGCCGTGGCAGCGGCAGAATGGAGAATCCCGCGGGGCCAATTTACAGTCCTTACCACCCCCCCCCCCATCAGCCCAGCTAAGTTTAAAAAAAAAAAACCCAGAAACCGGCTGCTGCTGCCGCTGCCGCCGTGGCAGCAGCAGAATGGAGAATCCCGCGGGGCCCCCCTGTCCTGCAGTCTTCTATGCGGCCTCCGTCGGCTGTCAGAGCTGCGCGAAGAGAGAGAGCTTCTCCTCTCGCAGCTCTGTTAATCACGCCGCGGGGCTGATGGGAAATCCCATCAGCCCCGCGGCGGGATTAACAGAGCCGCGAGAAAGGGAAACTCTCCCTTCGCGCGGCTCTGAAAAGCCCGCGCTGAGGCCGCATTGAAGCCGGCAGGACAGGGGGGCCCCGCGGGATTCTCGCTTATGCCGCTGCCCCGGCCGCAGCATCAGCCGCAGCCGGTTTCTGGGTTTTTTTTTGTTAAACTTAGCTGGGCTGTTGGGGGGGGGGGTAAGGACTGTAAACGGGCTGATGGGGAGGGGGGGGTAAGGACTGTAAATGGGCTGATGGGGAGGGAGGGAGGGAGGGAGGGGGGTAAGGACTGTAATTGGGCTGAGGGGGGGGTAAGGACTGTATGTGGGCTGATGGGGAGGGGGGGGGGTAAGGACTGTAAATGGGCTGATGGGGGGGGAGGGGGGGGGGGGAGGGAGGGGGGGTAAGGACTGTAAATGGGCTGATGGGGAGGGAGGGAGGGAGGGGGGTAAGGACTGTAAATGGGCTGATGGGGAGGGAGGGAGGGGGGGGTAAGGACTGTAAATGGGCTGATGGGGGGGTAAGGACTGTAAATGGGCTGATGGGGAGGGAGGGGGGTAAGAACTGTAAATGGGCTGATGGGGCGGTAGGGACTGGGGGGGTAAGGACTATAAATGGGCTGATGGGGGGGGGGTAAGGACTGTAAATGGGCTGATGGGGAGGAGGGGGGGTAAGGACTGTAAATGGGCTGATGGGGAGGGAGGGAGGGAGGGGGGGGTAAGGACTGTAAATGGGCTGATGGGGAGGGAGGGAGGGAGGGAGGGAGGTGGGGTGTAAGGACTGTAAATGGGCTGATGGGGAGGGAGGGGTGTAAGGACTGTAAATGGGCTGATAGGGAGGGGGGTAAGGACTGTAAATGGGCTGATGGGGAGGGAGGGAGGGAGGGAGGGAGGGGGGTAAGGACTGTAAATGTGCTGATGGGGGGGGGTTAGGACTGGTAATGGGCTATAGGGGGTTCGGACTGGAAGTGGGCTGATGGGGGGGGTTAAGACTGGGAATGGGCTATGGGGGTATAGGACAGGAAAAAGACTAATGAGGGGCTAAGACTCAAAATGGGCTGATGGGGGAAGTTATTACAGGTAATGGGCTATGGGGGCTACGACTACAAGTGGGCTGATGGGGGGATTAGGACTGGAAAAGGGCTATGGGGCGGTTGGCTAAGACTGGAAATGGGCTGATGGGTGTGTTAGGACTGGTAATGGGCGGTGGGGGGCATTAGGACTGGTAATGGGCTATGGGGGGGTTACAACAGGTAATGGGCTATGGGGAGGTATGACTACAATTGGGCTGATGGGGGGATTAGGACTGGAAATGGGCTAGGGGGGGGTTAGGACAGGTAATGGGCTGATGGGGTGTTACAACAGGTAATGGGCTATGGGGGGGCTAAGACTACAAGTAGGCTGATAGGGGGTTAGGACTGGTAATGGGCTGTGGGGGGCGTGAGGACTGGTAATGGGCTGGGGGGGTTCGGACTGGCACTGGGCTATGGGGGGTTACAACAGGTAATGGGCTATGGGGAGCTACGACTACAAGTGTGCTGATGGGGGGATAAGGCATGGAAATTGGCTATGGGGGGGTTTAGGACAGGTAATGGGCTGATGGGGGGTTACAACAGGTAATGGGCTATGGGGGGCTAAGACTACAAGTAGGCTGATAGGGCGTTAGGACTGGTAATGGGCTGGGGGGGTTAGGACTGGTACTGGGCTATGTGGGGGTTACAACAGGTAATGGGCTATGGGGAGCTACAACTACAAGTGGGTTGATGGGGGGGATTAGGACTGGAAATGGGCTATGGGGGGGTTAGGACAGGTAATGGGCTGAGGGGGGGGGGGTTACAACAGGAAATGGGCTATGGGGGGCCTAAGAATAAAATTGGGCTGAGGGGTTAGGAATGGTAATGGGTTGATGGGGGGGTAAGACTGAAAATGGGCTGATGGGAGGGTAAGGACTGGAAGTGGGCTGATGAGGGGGTTAGGACTGGTAATGGGCTATAGGGGGTTCGGACTGGAAGTGGGCTGATGGGGGGGGGGGTTAGGACTGGTAATGGGCTATCGGGGGTTCGGACTGGAAGTGGGCTGATGGGGGAGCTAGGACTGGTAATGGGCTGAGTGGAAGGGGGGCTTGAACGGCAAATAGCTGATGGGGACAGGGGCTTGGAATGGAAATGGGCTGAATGGAAAGGGGGCTTGAACTGCAAATAGCTGATGGGGAGTGGGGCTTGGAATGGAAATGGGCTGTGAGGAGAGGGAGCTAGGACTGGAAATGTGATGAGTTGTGGGGGGGCTAGGACAGGAAATGGGCTGATGGAGGGGCCAGGATAGGACTGGAAATGGGCTGTTGGGGGTGCTAAGGTTGGAAATGGGCTGTGGTGGGGGCTTGAATTGAAATGGACTCATGGAGGGGCTAGAACTGGACGTAGGCTCATGGGGGGCTTGGATTGGAAATGGGCTGAGTGGAGGGGAGCTAGGATTTGACATGGGCTGATGGTGGGGCTAGGAAAGGAATAGAAATGAGCTGATGGGGGGCTGGGATTGGAAATGAGCTGATGGAGGAACTGATAAGACTGGAAATGGGCTGATGAGGGGCTGGGATTGGAAATGAACTGATGGATGGACTTGGATAGGACTGGAAATGGATGGGGGAGATAGGACTGGAAATGGGCTGATGGTGGGGCTAGGATAGGATTGGAAATGGGCTGATGGGGGACTAGGACTGGAAATGGGCTGATGCAGGGACAAGAAGGGAGCAGATGCTGGGTGGGGCTGGAACTAGAAAGGAGCTGATGTTGGGGGAGCATTAGAATGGGATAGAGCTGGAGAGTGAAATGGAGAGGGGAAAAATATTTTGCGTGGGAGGGAAGACAAATCTACAATTGGCCGGATATTGGGAGAGTAAGTGGGGATTGAGGATGGAGGGATAAAATTTGAGTGGATGAAATAGGAATGAGGAAAGAGCAAAAGGAGAAAGATTAGTATGTTAAAGCAGATGTAGAGAGAGAATGGAAAAAAAACCCCAAGAAGACAGAAGAAAGGACAAATGGACAGCAGATGGAGAGTTAGCAGAAGACACGAAGAAACAGAAGAAAGTGGCTGGAACAATTGCAACTGAAAAAAAATGCACAAAAGGTAGAAAAATATCTCTTTATTTTGAATTTATTAACTGTAATATGTCAGCTCTGGGAAATGTGCATCATTAATTTTGTGCTTTGTTTAGTACAAGAGCAAATTAATTTATAGTTTTATTTCTACAGTGTTGTTGTATATTCCAAGTTTGGCTTTTGGGGTTCCCAGTTTAATTATTGTCTTCCTGTTTCTAAATTGTGATTCCTTGTTTGGTGATGGTCTATGTTCTGCATGTGTAACTGAGCTGAGGTATTCTGTTTATGTAATTCCTATTTGACATTGCCACTTGTTCTTTCCCCAGTAGGTCATGTATTATTGTTCTCTGAAATGTATTGGTTTAATATTTGCAGTGTTGCCTTTTGATAGGTAGGGTATGGTGCTTTGTGAGTCCTGGTAGTGCTGTTAGGATACGGCGGGTTTGCTATGGGTTCTAAATGGGCAGTGTTTGTAGTAGTTCCTAATGTGCCTGGCGGTTGGCACTGGATTATAGTAATGTAGAAATTGTTTAGTCTTTCTTTATCCATATGCTCATTAAGAGGCATGTTTACTAAAAGTTAGCGTATGGTAACATTATGCAAATATTTATGCAAATGAGGCACCTTATGCAAATGAGGCCCCGCACTGAGTCTCCGCACATGGCCCCGCACCCCCCTTGGGCCGCCCCTGGGCAGCAGCAGAATCAAGTATCCCGTGGGGCCCCCCCGCCTGCCCGGCAGAGCCCTCCCTGAATCACTCCCCTCAGCACCGGCTTTCAGAGCCGCGAAGGGAGAGTTTGCGGCTCTGTTAAGCCCACCGGCGCTGATGGGAAACTCTCCCTTCGCGGCTCTGAAAGCCGGTGCCGAGGGGAGTGACTCAGGGAGGGCTCTGCTGGGGAGGCAGGGTGATGCCACGGGACACTTGATTCTGCTGCTGCCACGGCAGCTACAGCAGCAACAGCAGCAGCCAGTTTGTTTTTTTATTTTCCCTGGGCTGATGGGGGGAGGGGGTTAGGACTGGTAATGGGGTATGGGCTGATGGGGAGGTTAGGACTGGTAATGGGCTGATGGGGTGCTTAGGTCTGGTAATGGGCTATGGGGGGGCTAGGACTGGAAATGGGCTGATGGGTTAGGACTGGAAGTGGGCTGATGGGGTGCTTAGGTCTGGTAATGGGCTATGGAGGGGCTAGGACTGGAAATGGGCTGATGGGGTGGTTAGGACTGGGCTATGGGGGGCTAAGACTGGAAATGGGCTGTGGAAGGGGGGCTTGAACTGAAATTAGCTGATGGGGACGGGGGCTTGGAATGGAAATGGGCTGTGGAAGGGGGGCTTGAACTGCAAATAGCTGATGGGGAGGGTGGCTTGGAATGGAAATGGGCTGTGAGGGGAGGGGGCTAGGACTGGAAATGGGCTGAGTGGGGGTGGGGAGCTAGGACAGGAAATGGGCTGATGGATAGGCTAGGATAGGACTGGAAATGGGCAGTTGGGGGTGCTAAGATTGGAAATGGGCTGTGGTGGGGGCTTGGATTGAAATGGATTCATGGAGGGGCTAGAACTGGAAGTAGGCTCATGGGGGGCTTGGATTGGAAATGGACTTAGTGGAGAGGAGCTAGGATTTGAGATGGGCTGATGGTGGGGCTAGGATAGTACTAGAAATGGGCTGATGCGGGGACTAGAAGGGAGCGGATGCTGGGTGGGGCTGGAACTAGAAGGGAACTGATGTTGGGGAGGATTAGAATGGGATGGGGCTGGGAGAGTGAAATGGAGAGGGGAAAAATATTTTGTGTGGGAGGGAAGACAAATCTACAATTGGCCGGGTATTGGGAGAGTAAGTGGGGATTAAGGATGGAGGGGTAAAATTTGGGTGGATGAAAAAGGAAGGAGGAAAGAGCAAAAGGAGAAAGATTAGTATGTTAAAGCAGATGTAGAGGGGAATGGAAAAAAACTAGAAGAGAGAAGAAAGGATAAATGGACAACAGACGATGGAGATTTAGTAGAAGACACGAAGAAACCAGAAGAAAGTGGCTGGAGCAATTGCAACTGAAAAAAAAATGCACAAAAGGAAGAAAAATATCTCTTTATTTTGAATTTATTAACTGGAATATGTCAGCTCTGGGAAATGTGCATCATTAACGTCTGCGCTTTATTTAGTACAAGAGAAAATTAATTTATAGTTTTATTTCTACAGTGTTGTTGTACATTCCAAGTTTGGCTTTTGGGTTTCCCAGTTTTATTATTGTCTTCCTGTTTTTAAATTGTGATTCCTTGTTTGGTGATGGTCTATGTTCTGCATGTGTAACTGAGATGAGGTATTCTGTTCCTTATTGTCCCTCCAGTCTAATCCCGATAACTGTGGTTTTATGTTCCTCCTCTCGCAGCTTGGAGACTGAACACTTCATTCTTTTGGAGATGCCCATATATATATATATATATATAGTCCAGGGTCCGCCTCCTTGCTCCAGTTAGTTCAGTCTCCAAGCAGCTGGAGGACGGGTGAGCCTAGTGGTCCAGGCTCACGAGAGGAATAGTTAAGGCAGTTGAGTAGGATAGGTAGTTTATTTGAAAAAGAAAAAAAAAGTAACTTAAAATAAGGGAGGTAAGGCCCTTTAAGGCTCTGAGCAACGGAGCTGAGATTCCCTTTGTTGCATTGCTAAGTGCTGCAAAGCTTGCACCCCTTCCTGGAAGCCAGTGGGTACTTCCAGGGTTGAGTGGAGGACTGCGTGGTGGGGTCTCCGGCTCCTGAACCTGCTGTTCAGGTGAGGAGCCATGGAGTAGCGGACCGGGCCGCAGTGTGCCCCGGAGGTCTCCTGCAGCCGTAGCAGTGGTGACAGAAACAGAACTTGAAGTGGCTTGCTACCCGGCGCGTCAACTGGCGAAGCAGGGCTGAGCGCCTGGGTTTGGAGCTGCTCTTCTTGAGGTGAGGCTTGTAGTCAGAGTCGCTTCTGGAGCAGCGGGGAGTTAGCGAGTACATTGGCGAGGTAGACCTCGGCCACATGGCGGTCACGCAGGAAACTGCGCGAAACTAGGCTGCTGTGATCAAAACGGATATTTCTGTTACTCATTTCAGCTGGCTTTGTCGGACAGAGCCTCGGGGGCGCTCCAGACCCTTTCCTTGAGAGAAAAAAAAAAAAGGAGTTTTAAACCTAGAGAGTGGTTTGCTTTTAGCCAGCATGCCTTCTAGGCCTCAGTGTTACCTATGTGAGGCCAGAAGAGGATCAGTCTTGGAGGAGGGGGTGTGCAGGTCTTGTGCACAAGAGGCAGCAGCAGGGGAGGGGGCAGAGGACCAGTCAGTGGTGGTTCAAAAGACAGAGTCTTCTGCCTCTCTGGAACCCCTCACTCCGGCCGTGCAGCCGCCGGAACCAGTGTCGGGGCCGTCTTCGTCACAACCCCTTTTCCAGCGAGGATTGGCGGCTATATTTTCACAGGATTTTATGACGCTGTTCCAGCACGCCCTGGGAGGGACTAGCGGAGGGGCGACGAGACCTACTGCACAAGGTGAGCTGGGGTTGAAGCGCCCTGGGACCCCTATGGACATGGGAGCGGGTAGTGCCCCACTTAAAAAGGGTAGGGTAGTTAGAGACAGGGCGGAAAGAGCAGAACAGACCTTGGTCTCAGAGGATCAATCAGAGAATTTGGAGGATTCAGAGATGGAGCAAGGTGAGATGGAAGAAGGTGAGATAGCAGAATAGGAGGACCAGGCGAGAGTGGTTAGAGTCTTTAGGTGAGAGGAGTTGTCAGCACTTATCTCGGAGACACAGAAGGCGTTGAACATGCCGACAGCAGGGCAAGCGGAGGATTCCAACTTGGAAGATACACTTTTGCAGGCGGTTAGAAAGTCCCAAAAGGCTTTCCCAATGCATAGGATGTTTAGGGAAATGATTCAGGAAGAATGGGACATGCTGAAGGCAGGGCTGAAAGGCTCCAGAGTGATGGCTCGCCTGTATCCGTTGCAAGAACAGGATAAGGATCTTTTTACGCCTCCTAAAGTAGATGCAACAGTTTCTGCGGTTACTAAGAAGATGACCATACTGGTGGAAGTACTGCGCTTAAGGATGTCAAGGATAGAAAGCTGGACACGCTGTTGAAGCAGGTCTTCGAGGTTAATGCTGTTTCCCTGCAGGCTTCCATTTGTGGAGCATGGGTGGCAAGGGCTTGCCTTCGATGGTCCCAGAGGAACTAGGGGACTGCAGGTGGTCGAGGCGGTCGAGGAAGCGTCCCGGATGGAATCAGGGGCGGCTTATTTGGTGGATCTGCAATAGGATCTTATCAGAGGTCTAAGAGTATGGTGTCGGTGGTGTCGGCGCGTAGATATCTGTGGCTGCGTAGTTGGGCAGCAGATGGGGCCTCTAAGGCAATGCTGAGTAAGCTCCCTTTTCGAGGTAAGCTCCTTTTTGGGGAGGATTTGGAGAAATTGGCGAAGGACCTAGGAGAGTCTAAGGGTGGCAGGTTGCCAGAGGACAAGCAGAAGCAGGGCTGGTCGCAACCGACTTTCAAAAGTCAGCAGTGAGAGTTTCGGCGTTTTCGTCCGTCAAGGTTCGGTCTTCTACTTCTACTATGGGAGTGAACAGGGCGGAGTTTGGGGATGGTATGGGAGGAGTTTGCACTTATACGCATAGATTATAAAAATCTGTTAATCTACACAGGTACACGTGGAACGTAAGCGCGAGCATTTGTACCTGCTCTCGAGACAAGCAGGTGCCTACTGGCATTATAAACAGCATGAAAGTAGATGCCTTCCTCGTAAAACTACCACCTAAAAGTCTGATTTTCCACAGGGCTTCTAGGGAGGAGCAGGGACATATGGATAGTGCTGCTGAATATCATCCGGTCGCCTTGGCACTATCTGGATGCCAAGAGGTTTGTGATTAACACACAGCTGTGTGGCTGCACACCTTTTCTGTGCTTGTATCTTCTTCATGGAATGCCCTACCTGTCAGAGCTTGAAATCTAAATATTTACGAAGAAACAATTACCCATGCTGCTGTTGTTAAGTGCCGTCGAGTCAGTATCGACTCATGGTGTCCCTCTGGATGGTTGTCCTAAACTGTGTTCGGTCTTTAGTCAGACGGCTCATTGTGGATAGAGTGGCACCTTAATTCTCATGTTTATCACCTATCTGTATCTTATCATTCCTCCTTGAATTACCCTAGTCCCCTGTTCTTGCTGTATGATCTGTCTTGATTAGATTGTAAGCTCTGAGGAGCAGGGACTGTCTCTTACTTGTACATGTACACTGTTGCGTATGCCTCATTGTGCTATATAAATAACAAAAAGTAGTAGAACACATGAAGGTGTTCACTTTAATGCTTTAATGTTCCAACAAAAATATTCATTTTACACAGCAACATACAGTACATAGTAACATAGTATATGACGGCAGATAAAGACCAGTATGGTCATCTAGTTTGCCCAGGAAGGTGGCTCTGCGCAGGTCACCTCCCTCCCCCCCCCCCCCCCCATTAAAAGATATTTAAGTTTGCTTTGATTTCATTCTCTTGCTATAAAGGAATCCACTATTTGGAATTCTGTCACTATATTTGACCCCACCGCCTCCAGCAGGGGGCGTTCCATGCATCCACCACTCTTTCAGTGAAAATGTATTTCCTGATGATGCTTTTAAGTTTACTACCTTGCAATTCACCCTCCAACAGCAACATGTCCTGGATAACACATAATATGCTTCTTAATTTTTCCCCCTCACCTCCCCCTGTCCCTCCCGGATTATCAGATATAATAGAACAGGAAGGAGCTATAATGCAGCATTATCCAGAAAATCTGGATCTCTTACAGCAGATCTCACTGTGCCAAATCATAACATGGCAAAAGAATTTTGCATCCTGGGCAGTAACGAGTCTCTCATTCTTAGTTACTCTCATGGGGCTGCAGGGAATAAAGAGCAGGGCTTTCTTTTCTGGAGCCCAAGAATAGGATTGAGCACTGTCAGGCTCATTTCTTCTTCTGTCTGCCCCATGCAGCATGTATGTATCAGAGGCTGGATGACATTGCCTGGCACTGTCTCCCCTGCTGCTCACTCCTGCCAGTCTCCCACCCTGAGCAGAAAATCCTGCAGCATTCTCTTGCCCCTTCCCACAGCACCAACTCCAGCCCTGGCTCCTTCCTCATTGTGAAGCTCCACCCTCCCCTTTATGATGTCTTCAATCATTGCCCAGCAGGAAAAGGAGCTGCATAGTTCAATTTAGCGAGACAATAAGAGTCTTTTCTTCTTTCTTCCTTTAATTTGCAGATTAACCATAAATCTCCAGCCTCAAATCTGACCTTCTACTCTTCTCCCCCTTCTTCTGCTTCTGTAATACTCCCTGAGTTCTGCAAAAGGCAAACCCTCAGATCCTCTCCCGTAGTCAGAGAAAGAGCTCCCAATTCATTTCTTAATCCTGCAGTCCAGAAAAGCAGAGAGGAAAATGCCTGCGGGAGCTACTACTCAGGTAGGAGATGCCCCCAACGTCCTGCCCTCCTTTTACAAACACTGCTACAGCTTTCTAACCTGGGACACTGCAGAGTCAGGGCTAGAGCAGACCGAGGGCCGATAAGAGGCATTTTAGGACCCTCCTGAGGAAGATCAGGAACCCTAGAAAAGGAGATTTTCTGTCTCAGGTTCTAGAGGTTCCCAACGTCAGTCCTCAGGGAACCCCAGGCCAGTCAGGTTTTCAGAGTACCCACAATGAATACGCATGAGATAGATCTGCATGCACTGCTTTCATTGTATGCAGATTTATCTCATGCATATTCATTGTGGGGACTCTGAAAACCTGACTGACATGGGGTTCCGCACTGAGCAGCAAAATGAAAGGAAAGGCAAACCTATCCCGCTTGTGTGCAAATGCCCCCAAGCTGCAGTGTTTTCCCTCTGCAGTGGTTGCCGACCAAGTGCTGTTCCCTCTGAGCACCTCCGACATTGCCGATCTCCCCTGCACCTTCCTGTAAGTCACTGCGGGTCCCAGGACTAGGTGGCTGCAGCTTGGAGGCATCAGGATTAGGTTTGCCTTTCCTTTCATTTTGCTGTTCAGTGCAGAGAGACTTTCAATCGTTACTACAGTTACTACAACACTGGTCCAGGACTGTGTTATATTAATGAATTATGTAAATCCAGAAAACTCCCTCACACCTGCTAAGCCCCAGCCCAGGGAGGTCTCCTGAAGTATATAACCATACTCCAGGACTGAGAGATCTCCTGAAATGTAACACTGCTGCGGAACTGTGTGTTATGTGAATGTGACTTCTATACACCTAGAAAGCTCTCCCCCTGCCCTGCTAATCCCCAGTGCTGGGAGGTCTCCTGATAGTGTGGCAGGAAACAAAAAGATAAGCTCTTATTCTATCACTCACCCGCAGAAGGAAGACTCACAGACAGGCTGGAATGCAATCAGGATCTTTAATGTGCACACAGGCCAGACAGAGATACCAGCAACCTCCAAAAGAGTCTGAGCCCCGAGGGACGTCCTACAAAGCTTTATATACAGTATAGTTTTAAACTCATTCTGCAATCCCATTTGCCACAGGTATTTCCTGCCCACCAATCAGTAGCCCCTGGGGAAGGTACCTGGGTGACCTGTCCAAACCGGTGTGCTCTGGTCTGTTGATTTCTGGGCTAGGGGCTATTGTGCTCAGACCTGAAGTGGGGGAAGGGTATCTACTGAAATAGCAGGCTGATCACTTGTAAGGGCTACCTACAGCTAAACCTCTTGGCTTGCCGCATGGCTCGGGGGAAGGGCTACCTACAGCTAAACCTCTTGGCTGCCGCATGGCTTGGGGGAAGGGCTACCTACAGCTAAACCTCTTGGCTGCCTCATTCCCCCCTTTTTAAGTGGGACCTCAACCGCTAGAGGCGGTAGAGGGCTGTATTACTGGAGGCATGCCGCAGAGGGGTGTATTGGGTCAGGGCCATAACAGTGGTAGCAGCCTTGCGTTCTACCACGGTGTCGAGGGTGGTGGTAATGGAGCGGTGGAGGATGGGGATACAACATGGTATGAGGGCACATACTAAGAAGAGAAGGAAAACTCCTATAGCTAGGGTTTTAAGGCCCCCCAACCAACCAAACCCTTTGGAGAACCACCCCGTCCCCAGTCCCATGGACGGGTCTGAGATTTGCTTCGCCAAGTCACGTAGGTCTTGGATTGAGCGCTCAATGGACACACTTTCATCTGTGAGGTTAAAACAACACATTCCTTCGAATTCCTCACACCCATGGTTGAGGCGTAACAGCAGGAAATCTATGGTCATTCTATTTTGTAGAATCGCTGTACGTAGGCTGGACAGCTCATAATTTATGGAAGCTAGTATGGTTGAGGTGAGGATAATGGTCTTGGCTAGGGAGCAAGCGAGTCGGCTTACCTCCAGGGAGTTGTGTAGGGCCAATCCAGGTGTCCCAAGGATTGACACTGACAGCCCAAGAGCTGTCTCATCACTGTAAGGCTCCACGTTTGAGTTACAGGTCGAGGGCATGGGGGCAGAGCGGGGATAACTGGGGGGCCGGACGAAGGCAGCAGTTGTAAGCCTAGCAAAAGTGCACGGACCACCAGTGGCATTTGCAGGGACGTAAGTGTACGTCATTTTGCCACATACTAAAAACCAGCCTAAGGGAAGATACATTTCTGAGTGTGAATAGGATACATTTGTAACAGAGCTGCATGATAACACAGTATTTGATACATTGTTTCCTCCCCTCTTGGCATTGACAAAAAAGAAACAATCAGTAGCATTTAGAGTGGAAACTACCTGTAAGGAAAAGGGCACCTGGTTGAAAAGTGTAGAAGTCGGTCGGGTAACCCCAATATGGTAGAAATATATTCCAGGTTGTTTACAGTTTAAATTAGCAAGCATAGTGAAGTTCTGCATCTCACACAAACTAGACGGTACAGCAATAAGAGAGGTTTGTAGAGAGTTTCGTATACAAAAGTTTGTCATGTTCAGAGCAGTTTGGGCGAGTAATACTGCTGTGTTAGTAGTCTCTGCACTTGTTGGAAAACGGGCCCATGTCAGGGAAACGAGTAAGGCTAGGGCACCGCTTCTCATTCTGCTCCTGGTTCTGGAAAAGGGGGTCTCGTAGATCAGTCTCTCCGGGGTTTCGTCGGCAGTCTGTTAGAGCCCTTTACTGGGCAGAAAGGTCCCTCTTCAGTTTCAAACGCAGGGGTTGATCTGGAATCGGGACTGCGGTCCAGGCTGGAACAACTTCTGGTGCAGTGGCCTTGACACGAGAGTGATGGATCCACGGAGCGACTTCAGCCACTTTAACAGCCGTGGGGGTGGTCAGCAGAACAGTATACGGGCCTCGCCACTGGGGGGTCAATGGATCTTTCTTCCACTCCTTGACCCACACTTGGGAACCAGGCTGGTGCGTATGGAGCGCTTCAGTCAGGTTGATGGGGAGTCGCTCCTGGATCCACTGGTGCAATTTCTGCAATACAGAACTGAGAGCCGACAGTTCCTGCCGGGTTATTTCTGAACCTATCTGCACTAAATCTCCATGGACGCCCTGTATGAGGGGTGCAGGGCGTCCATACACAGC
The DNA here is from genome assembly GCA_033557465.1 of Ichthyophis bannanicus. NCBI lineage: Eukaryota > Metazoa > Chordata > Amphibia > Gymnophiona > Ichthyophiidae > Ichthyophis > Ichthyophis bannanicus. The sequence continues at coordinate 139,625,412 of CM066031.1, read as the reverse complement.
TTCAAAGGGGGAAACACCGATACCCTTTCGTGGGGCTGACCGTATGCAGAGCAGAGCTATAGGGAGCAATTGGGGCCACTTCAGTGAGGTTTCCTGACACAATTTTGCTAACTGGCTCTTTATGGTGCGATTCATGCGTTCTACTTTCCCTGAGCTCTGCGGGCGGTAAGCTGTGTGTAGCTTCCAATCGATCTGTAAGGACTTTACTACCTGCTGTATCACTTGGGCCACAAATGCAGGTCCATTATCAGATCCCACTACTACTGGAAGCCCAAATCGGGGGATGATTTCATGCAGCAACACCTTAGTCACTTCTCTGGCTTTTTCTGTGCGGACTGGGAAGGCCTCCACCCACCCCGTGAAAGTACAGACCAATACCAGCAGATACCGGTACCCATTTGCTCGGGGCATTTCTGAAAAGTCAACCTGGATGTTTCCCATAGGGGTGACCCCATAAGACTGGACCCCTGGGGGTTGGCTTGGGCCTTGACGGGCATTGTTTTTAGCACATGTGGTGCATTGTCTAGCAATTGCAGCTGTCAGCGAGGATAAGCAAGAAATGAAGAAATATGGGCGGAGGGTAGTTTCCATTGCTGTCTTGCCCATATGAGTGGCCTGATGAAAGGATGATAGGAATGCTGGGGCAAGGCTGTCTGGGATGACTATCACTGGAGCTGTCCCTGTTCTAGGTAACCTTATCCAACCATCTGTGTGTAACACCCCACCCTCCTCCTGACAGAAAAAAATCTAGCTCTCGTGTAGTGTACCTCTTGGCCCATTGGCTTAGTGGGACTGGAAACAGGGGGGCTTGTAGATCCTGGGAGCTCTGCGGGAAAAACTGGGACAAGGATGTGGTTGCTACTCGCCGGGCTTCTGCATCAGCCCGTCTATTTCCCTTAGCTATTTCACCGTTCCCTTTCTGGTGGCCTCTGCAATGCATTACGGCTACTGTTTTCGGACGCCAGACTGCTTCTAACAGGGCCAATATCTGGGGGCCATTCTTTATCTCAGAGCCAGCTGCAGTAACTAACCCTCTTTCTTTGTACAGGGCCCCGTGGGCATGGAGAGTGGAAAAGGCATATCTGGAATCTGTGTATATATTTACACGACTGTTAGTCCCAAGGGTTAAGGCACGGGTAAGGGCAATGAGTTCCGCCTTCTGTGCGGAGGTTCCAGGGGGCAAAGGCTGTGCTTCAACTATTTCTTCCATCGTCACCACCGCATACCCCGCACACCTGCGGCCCTCCAGCATCAGACTGCTCCCATCTACGTAGTAGGTCTCATCGGATTGCTTAACGGCACATCCGTCAGATCAGGGCGACTGGAGAAGACTGTTTCCATCACTTCCAGGCAGTCGTGATCAGGTGGTCCCGGGCCAACAGGCAGGAAAGTAGCAGGGTTCAAGGCTTGGCTGGTAGTTATCTGCACCCTGGGATTTCCCCATAACATGCTCTGGTATTTCAACATTCGGGAGCTGGTGAACCAGTAACTTCCTTTATGCTCTAGCAATGTTTGGACTGAATGTGGGACGGTGACTAGAAGGCCTTGGCCCATGGACAGTTTATCAGATTCTTCCACCAACAAGGCTGTTGCTGCTAGTGCTCTCAGGCAAGGTGGCCATCCCTTGGCCACTGGATCCAGCAGTTTTGACAGGTAGGCGACTGGTCGTGGCCAAGACCCCAGTTGTTGGGTCAAGACTCCCAAAGCTGTTCCTGCTGCTTCGTGCACATAGAGGGTGAAAGGCTTGGTGACATCCGGAAGGCCTAGGGCTGGTGATGACAGTAATGCCCTTTTCAAATGTTCGAAGGCCTCCTGTTGGTCACGACCCCATTCAAGGGGGCTCTTCTCTGGGCCCTTTGTAGACTCATAGAGGGGCTTTGCGATCTTTGCGAAGTTGGGAATCCAGATACGACAGTACCCAGCTGCCCCGAGAAAAGCACGTACTTGCTTGCGGGTTGTTGGCACTGGGATCCGGCACACTGCTTCCTTCCTCTCGCTCCCCAACCGTCGGCTTCCTTTTGACAGATGGAATCCCAGATACTTCACTTCCGACTGACATAACTGAGCCTTTTTTCTGGAGACTCGGTATCCCGCATTGTACAGGAGTTGGAGAAGTTCTGTGGTTGCCAATACACATTCAGCCTCAGAGTCAGCAGCGATTAGTAGGTCATCAACGTACTGCAGAAGTACTCGTCTGCCGGGCTCCCTGGAGGGAAACTAGCGAGATCTTGGGCCAATGCTGTGCTGAAGATGGTAGGAGAGTTCTTGAATCCCTGTGGTAAACGAGTCCAGGTAACTTGGGACTTTCTGCCAGTAGCAGGGTCCTCTTTCTCGAAAGCAAACAGGTGCTGGCTTGCAGTAGCCAGGCGTATACAAAAGAAGGCATCTTTTAGATCCAGTACTGAGAAGTGAGAAGCAGTCGCTGGGATGAGGCCCAACAGTGTATAAGGGTTTGGTACTACTGGATGCAGAGTCACAGTGGCCTCATTGACACGACGGAGGTCCTGAACAGGTCGATAGTCAGTGGTTCCAGGTTTTCGAACTGGCAGCAAAGGAGTGTTCCATGCCGATTGGCAGGGCCGCAGGATACCATGCTGTAGTAGCTGCACCAGATGATGATGGATTCCTTCTACAGCTGCCCGCGGCAGTGGGTATTGTCGCACATGCACCGGGGAGGCTCCCGGCTTCATTTCAACACATACGGGAGGGATGTTAATGGCCATTCCGGGGGGGTTTCCTTCTGCCCATACTCCAGGGGGCACTGATTCCCACGTAACCAGGGTAGCCACATCAGATTTGGGCCTGTTCTCATATAACCGCCATTCTTCTTCTCGGGGGACGGACAGTACCAAAACTGTTGGGCCCAGGCTGGGTATTTGGAGCTCAGCCTGGCCATCAGACCCGAATGAGATTTGGGCCTGGAGTTTTGCCAGAACATCCCGACCCAGCAAGGGTATGGGACATTCAGGCATATACAGGAACTGGTGAGTGATGGTCCGTCCCCCCAACTGGCACGTGCGGTTTTGCAGGAAAGGTCTCTGGGCCCTCTCCCCCGTAGCTCCCACAACAGTTACTGACTGGGAGGAGATCGGGGCTACTTGTTGGGTGACCACTGAGTGTGTTGCTCCGGTATCGACCATGAATTGCATTTTCCGGTCCCCTAAATTCATGTTGACCATAGGCTCCTGGGGACCTAACAGAAACTTGGAGCCCGGTCTGGCCTAGTAGTCATCCGGGTCATAATGTTCCATAGCTGCAAGGCCTTCGAGAGTTGGAACCGGTGGAGGCGGGAAAGCATTATGCTGATCTTTCTCCCGTGTAGTTCGTACGGGTGCTCTTACACAGCTCGTGGATGGATATCTCCCTCGCCTTGTGTTACGATTTGGACAGTCATTCTTCCAGTGTCCCTCCTCTTTGCAGTAGGCACATTGAGTGGGGCTTAGGGGAAACCTCGGCCTCCCATATCCGCGTCCTTGTCCCCTATTTCCTCCTCTGGCCCAGGCTGGAGCTGGTGGTCGCTCGGCTAAGGCGGCTGCTAGGAAGTCTGCCTTTTTCTTCATCCGGCGCTCCGACTCTCGCTTCTGCTCCTGGTCACGATTTACATATACTTTTTGTGCCACTTCCATCAATTGTGTTGTATTCATGCCCGCAAACCCTTCCAGTTTCTGCAGCTTCCGCCGTATATCACCTTGTGCCTGAGCCACAAAGGCATTATTCATCATCTTAAGATTCTCAGGGTCCGCTGGATCGTAGGGGGTGTATAATCGGTATGCTTCAGCCAGACGCTCATAAAATACCGCCGGACTCTCATCAGGAAGCTGGAGAACTTCTGCGGTTTTACTGAGGTTCATAGCTCGTTGCCCCCCCTTCTTAAGGCCTTCAAGGAGTGCAGTCCGGAAGCGAGTGAGAGCCGCTGCTCCATCAGGGTCATTCGGGTCCCAGCAGGGGTCTTTATTCGGGAAATCTGCCTCTGCCCGCTGCCGTGGATTTACTTCTCCCTGATGGGCATGATGTTTCTCCAGCCACTTGAGGGCGGCCCGTACAATGCGCGCCCGTTCTTCTGTATTGAATAAGGTGGAAAGCAATTGTTTAATGTCCGACCAGGTAGGCTGGTGTGTTTGCATAATACTGGTCATAAGATCTGTCAGTTCTTGGGGCTTTTCAGTATATGAGGCATAGTGGGTTTTCCAGTTGAGCAGGTCCGTAGTGGAGAAAGGGACATAAATCAGGCTTGATGGTCCCACTGCCACCTTTCCAGTAGCATCAATATACGGGAGCCCCTGTACTTGTCGTAGTGGTAATTGGAGATGTTGCGACCGCAGGCGGTGGGCTAACGGGGGTGACGATTCTGGCTCAGCCCCTGTGCTCTCGGGGGAGGAGATGGTGTCACTGGGGGTGGCACCAGATGTGAGAGGGGAATCTGAAGATGAGGGGCCGGAGTCTGTAGAACTTTCCCTAAATCTGGCATTACCCACCCCAGGAAGTCCTGACCTTTCAGCTATGGGAGGATCCTGTTGTGGTGCGGACGGGACACGGGGTTGAAGTAGAGGGAGGGGACGTGGAGGAATATCAGGAGAGTCCCGTCCCTGGTAGATAGGGGCGGGTGTCCATCCCTTTTGGCGACAGATGGCCGCCACCATTACTCTACACTGATCCTCGTGACAGCGCTGGAGCCACCTTGGTCTGAGTTGGCATATGGTCAGCCATGAGTCAATATATGGGAACTGGTCAGGGTGCTCTTTTGCTACAATTTGATGGACCAAGGACACAGTGGCCAAATCAATAGATCCCTGAGGAGGCCATAACTTAACTAAGGCTGGCCATTCCCTCTCACACAAAAAGGTTAATCTGGAGGCGGAGAGAGGTACCCCGTAATCCTCTCTAAACCCAGATTTAAAATTGTGAAGCATGCACTGTAGGGGCGTTTTCACTTTAGACTTTCCCAACCCCATGCTCTAATCCTAGTTCAATAACTAAGTACAGTATACAATGTGGACCAGATCTTCCAACCTAATCTCAATTCGGGGGAAAATGCAATTTACAATAAGAGAAAAATGTGCAATTTACAATACAGATCCTATCTAGACTTAATCCAGGAAAAATATACAATTTATAATACAGACCCTATCTAGTCTTAACTCAGGACAATTAATACAACTTACAATATAGACATTGGTAATTTACAAAATATATATACTCAGATGTGGTTTAGATGAGTTAAAATATATATATATGCTAGCTATTCTTAAAATGTCCACCAGATGGAGCTCCAGGATCACTTAAAACACGAGGAATAGTAGTAATTACAGCTAATGTCCACTAGATGGAGCTCCAGAGTCGCTTCAAGTATATTGGAGTGTAGCTTACACGTGGTCTTTTCAAGATGGCCACCTCCACGTGTGTTCCACTGCCCGATTCAGCTCTGGATACCTCCGGACAGACTCAGCTGTTCCCAAACTTCAGAATCGGGTCAGCCGGGCCTCAAACATGCGGGAGGAAGAGGAGAAAAATACACTTTTAAAATCGGGGAGCCAGCCGGACCTCAAACATGCGGGAGAGGAGGAGAAAAATACACTTTTAAAATCGGGGAGCCAGCCGGCCCGCGGCACACAGAACAAGGACGGAGCAGTTTAAAAAGGGGCCCGCCGGCCCGCAGCACACAAATTACGGTCAGTACGATTTTTTTGCTTGGGGCAAAAATAATTTAATAGCTTTTGACAGCGCTGCACTCTTAATTAATTAATTAATTTATTTATTTATTACAATCTCTTATATACCGCGCTATTTGGCATCAGCGCGGTTTACATTATAACACAACGACCATAACAACATGCTGTTTGGTTTTACATCGAACAGGTGATCAAACTTGGATAACAGGGGTAACTATATACATGAGATATTTACATGGTGAGGAGTAACTTGTATAACAGGGGTCAATTATGATATACATGAGATATTTACATGGTAATGAGTAAAAATACCCTTTATGAGTAAAAATACCCTTAATACCCTTTAAAGGGGCTCAGCGGTGCATCGGGACAGCAGGGAAAGGCGGAAAAATTCGGCGGGGGCTCAGGGGGGCACCGGAGCAGTACCGGGACGCAGAGGATCTCAGCGGGGGCTCAGGGAAGCACCGGAGCAGTACCGGGACGCAGAGGATCTCAGCGGGGGCTCAGGGGGGCACCGGAGCAGTACCGGGACGCAGAGGATCTCAGCGGGGGCTTAGGGGGGCACCGGAGCAGTACCGGGACGCAGGGGAATAGAAATTTAACATTGGGAACAGAACAGCACGTGGGGGAAACTGAAATTTAACATTGGGAACAGAACAGCACAAATTAACCGCGGGAGCACAACAACAGCATGGGGGAGCAGAAATTAAAACAGCGGCAGCACATTAGAGAACTCTCTCCTTGCAGTCACGCGTCAGATAACTTCCCACAAGCAGAAAGGAAAGAAGAGAAGCAGCGATCTAATTCTTAGCTTATCAAGTGCTATAGTTTGGTTACTTTTTTCTTCTCAGATTACTGCAGTTCAGATATTTTACCGGTATTCAGATACAGGACGAGCAATGGCTTCAGGGCCACTAAGGCCCCTAATAGGACTGCTCGTGCAGTTGATCAGGCTGCTACAGGTTCCCAGAAATTACCAAGACTCACAGATAGAGTACAGAACTAGCCCCAAACAGTAAGGTAGCAGTACTCACCAGAACTCTGATCAGACAGGAAGTTTGGATGCCAGTCTATCCAGCTGGTTTTTCAATCGGGGATTCAACCGCAGGGACCGACTGTCCAGACAAATCAAGGTGTCCTTCCGAGCACAAAGTGGCCTGGGGGCGCCAAGGACCGTTAATCACCTGGGGAGGCCGGTCCCTGACTGGTGGAGGCCCAGACGCTGCAAAAGCAGAAGTCTTCCCACCGTGGGTGTGATGAGAGAGGCTTTTCTTTTAATGTTTCCTGGCCAATGCACCAAAAATGTGGCAGGAAACAAAAAGATAAGCTCTTATTCTATCACTCACCCGCAGAAGGAAGACTCACAGACAGGCTGGAATGCAATCAGGATCTTTAATGTGCACACAGGCCAGACAGAGATACCAGCAACCTCCATAAGAGTCTGAGCCCCGAGGGACGTCCTACAAAGCTTTATATACAGTATAGTTTTAAACTCATTCTGCAATCCCATTTGCCACAGGTATTTCCTGCCCACCAATCAGTAGCCCCTGGGGAAGGTACCTGGGTGACCTGTCCAAACCGGTGTGCTCTGGTCTGTTGATTTCTGGGCTAGGGGCTATTGTGCTCTGACCTGAAGTGGGGGAAGGGTGTCTACTGAAATAGCAGGCTGATCACTTGTAAGGGCTACCTACAGCTAAACCTCTTGGCTTGCCGCATGGCTCGGGGGAAGGGCTACCTACAGCTAAACCTCTTGGCTGCCGCATGGCTTGGGGGAAGGGCTACCTACAGCTAAACCTCTTGGCTGCCTCAATAGAGCTGATAAAGAAAGCATTGTGTATATGTTTTTGGTTTGTATTTCAGGTTCCAATTAAATTTGAGGATATAGCTGTCTCTTTCTCCCAGGCGGAATGGGAATATTTAAATGAAGAGGAAAAAGAGCTTTACAGGGAGGTGATGAAGGAGAACTATGAAATCCTGATCTCCCTAGGTAAGGACTAAGTTATCTGCATTTTGACCAGACACGGACATTGATTTAGTAAAAGTAATTTGAGGTATCTCCTCCATCCTGATCTGTCTCAGCCGCTTTCTATCTTAAGATGACAGTGTAATGGCCAGAATGAGGGACTATAAAACCAGCCTCTGTGTTCTTCAGAGTTTCTTCCCTTTATAGATCAGAGACAGATCCTTCTCTTATTCTTGCAGCAAGGCTGGAAATCAGGGGCAGAGAAGCACTGGTCACATTAAAGATAGGTGACCTTAGTCTTATTGCACTGTTTTAATGTGGTTGTGGCGGCAACTGATGCGCTAGAACTGTCTGTGGACAGTCAATTACAGTGAGGCTGTAAAGTGCACTAATATTCTCCTTCAGTATTTCTCTGTCTCCAGCAGATGCGGATGCCTGCTTTGGCTCCTGATAGCTACCAGAAGGGCTCCCTGTCAGCAGCTTTTGGATTTTGGCTTAGGACTCTCCTAAGGGGATTCTTGCCCAACAGACACAAGAGGTGTACTCTGAGCTTGTTGCACTTATTCAGGTTTAGCTCCTGGCCACAAGGGTCAGTTGAGCTACCTCTCTAACCTGAAAGGGGGGAGGGAGCCTGGTCGGGGAGACCAGTGGAGCCTGTGCGGGAGCCATCAGTACTTCTATAAGGCACAGCTTATTTTTTTATTGTTGCACTCTTTGCTGGTTTGTTGTTTTGCTCTTGCTTTCTCAAGTCACGGACACCTAGTACTGATGGGCTGTCAGTCATCGGAAGGCACAGTGAGTGATTTCCACACTCTGCCTCCCCTGGGCCTCCTGCTCTACTTACAGTTGGCGTTGTTTCTTTTCGCGTCAGAGAGACAGGAGCAGTTTTGACCGACCGCTTCAGCCGACCTCATGGCAGCCTCATCTGCAGTGCTTCCCGCAGTTGCTGCTTTACCTTGACTGCCCGTTCTGCGCAGGTGGCCATTTTGGAGGAGCCACATGGTGCATTGGAGCACCTCTCCTGTTCGCGGTGGCCATTTTGGAAGGCACGTGGTACTTCTCCTGGGATACGAATTCTGATTTCTCAGCAACAGGGTACAGCAACGGCTACTTGTAAACGAGGCAGAAGTAGTTATCGTCACACATCTTCACGATGCTGTCAGCCTTGCCGCGCTGTGTGGCATGCGGGCGCAAATGCAGGTACCTGGTGGACCAGCTTTGCACCACATACTTTGAAGACCTGGGACAGTCATCTTAGATGAGACAGCACTCCCCCGCCCCAGGTGGTGAGACCCAGTGCCCTTCGGTGGTATCAGCAGTGCAGGATAAAGAGTCTGCTCCTTCTTACCCTCAAGGAGATGGTACTCCTCCTCCTCTGCTATTACCTCAGAATCAGCAGCCATCTCAGCAGCCAGCACAGACAGTGCGGCAGCAGCTCCCTGAGCCACCTTTATGAGCCTCTTCAGGCAGCCCTGGGAGATTTGGAGGGCCCAGTTCTGGTCTCAGCATCTTTTCCTCCAAGAAAGCGTGCCCGCGATGTTCCCTTGTCAAAAGGACTGCATGCAAAGATGGTGATCTGGACCTCTAGCAACTCTCTGCCCTAGAGGAGGGCGAGCAAGTGCCCTCCGCTGACTCGGGGGAGGGTGCTTTGGACCGGAAAGACGGAATGGTCACAGCAGGAAGACGCAGAAAAGCTGGAGCAGTCTCGGGATGTGCAGCTTTTCTGTAAGGAAGAGCTTTCCTCGCTTATCTCCCAGGTAGTGGAAGCCTTACAACTCTCACCGGGCCCCACAACACAGTCACAGGCGATGGACGGGCCTCAGATGGACCCTAACCTAGTGGGCATTCGCAAACCCTCCAAGTCCTTTCTGTTCCCATCAGAGCTTCAACAAATGTTTTCCCTTGAGCAGAGCCCTCATTACGCATCGCTAAGCGACTGGGGTGCCACTACAGCTGGCTTCGGTATCCCAAGGTGGATGCCATTATCGCGGCCATGGTGAAGCATACGACCATCCCAGTTTAGGGAGGAGCTGCTCTCTGTGGTCAACAGGACTGCAGGGTCGAGGGGCTGCTGAAGAAGACTTTTCGTCCTCCTCCTTGGTTCTTCAAGCTTCTTCTTGCAGAGGGCTGGTGGCTCGTACCCTTCTACGCTAGGTTCATCTTCTTCCAGATGAACTAGCAGCTGCCCGACTCGGTCACGGCCTTTGTAGCGGATGCCTTCTATGATTTGCTTCACTTAGGTGCACGTACAATGGTGGCAGTGACAGTTGCAGAGCGCTGGCTCTGGCTGCGCCATTGGTCGGCAGCCTCGACATCATGCCCTCAGCAGCGAATGCAAAAGTGCCCGTCTTTTTCAGTTGCCGTCGAGAGTACGGCTCGAGCAGTCTGGGTGCGCTGGTACAGCCTTGGCCGAGCAACCAACTTCTTTATCTTTTCCCGCCTGGGTGATGATAGGGTGAGCACTTCACTGGATCAAGTGACATCTGGGCTCAGTGATACTAGTAGCCCCTGACTGGCCTCGCCGAACATGGTATGCCGACCTCATGGCGGCACTTCCTCTCCCATTCAGAATTTGCTGGGTGTTGCTGCACCAAGGCCCAGGGCTGATGGACAATCTGTCTCCTTACTCGCTTTCAACTTGGCTCTTGAGAGGCATGCTTAGAGCGAAAGGACTATTCAGAGAGGGTTGTGTCTTCCCTTCTGAAAGCCCAGCGTCCATCTATCTCGCTTGCGTATGCCCAGGTGTGGCTCATTTTTGAGTCTTGTTGCGCTCAGCATCGGATCTCCCCATGGCGTTCTGCCATTCTGACATCCTTGCCTTCTTGCAGGACAGCTTCAATAGGGGCTCAACTCCTTGCACGTACAGATAGTGGCTCTCACTTGATTCCGGGGACCCATGGCGGGACATTCCGTAGCTTTCCATGTGGACGTCAGCCGATTTCTCAACAGGGTACGTTTCCTACGACCTCTGCTGCAGGCGGTGGTCCCCCCTGGGACCTTGCCCTAGTACTTCGGAGCCTTATGCGTCCTCCATTTGAGCCCCTCAAGGACATGGCTCTCTGGGATCTCTCCTTCAAAATGGCCTTCTTGGTATTGGTTACGTTGGCCCGGAGGATCTCTGAGCTTCAGGCCTCTCATGTCACAGTCCTTATCTCAGCATGTCCAAGGAGGCTGTCTTGTTGCGGATGGTGCCTTCCTTTCTGCCTAAAGTCATTTCGCCCTTTCATCTCAATCAAGCCATTTCCTTGCCGGCCTTTCCCAGGGATATGTGTGTCGGCGCGGACGCAGGCCTGTGGGCCTGGATGTCCGCCGAGTTCTCTGCCGTTATCTCTAGCTACTGAGTCAGTCCATAGAACCGACTAGTTCTTTGTCCTCTTTGCCAGACTCCATCAGGGTATGGCGACTTCCAAAGCCACCATTGCTCGCTGGATTAAACGGGCCATTGAATCGGCCTATATCTTGCACAGGCGGCCTGTACCAATGGGTCTTTGGGTTCACTCCACGCAGGCTCAAGCCACCTCCTGGGCGGAGCGGTCTTACATGGCCCCTCTAGACATTTGTCAGGCAGCGACATGGTCTTCCTTATCGACATTTGCCCATCATTACCGCCTTGATCTGCAAGCCTGCGATTCGGCCCACTTTGGAGATTCCGGTGGCTGTTTCTTCCCTCACAGTGGTAGACTAGCTTGGTACTTCCCACTTGTATGGACTGGGCTAGCAGGATGATTTGGAAGGTGAAATTTCACTTACGGTTAATTTCCTTTCCTGGAATCCTGCTAGATCAGTCCACGGCCCGCCCTTGGCTGTTGGAACCTGCTTACAAACAACAACATGGCTTTCTGAGCCTAATTATAGTGGTTCCTGTCTCTGGCACCAGTCACTGCATTAGCGCTCTCCCTTGGCACAGCGCTTGTCAGTACGGCTCATCTGTTGAATCGTGCACATAGTTCGGGTTGCATCCTTCACTGGGTACATGAATTTTGGTTTCATCTCCTCTTGATGCATGAGTTTCAGTTGCCTTGGTTCTCCTTTGTCAAGAGAATACTGAAGGTGACCCCTAGGGGTAGTCCTATTTGTCCCAGGGGGAATTCCCAGAAGCCTTTGGTACTTCTCTGTCTCCAACATCTGCTGGCAGGGGGACATAACCCACTTGTGTGGCTTGGTCTAGCAGGATTCCAACAAAGCGTAGTTACTCACCTGTAACAGGTGTTCTCCAGGGACAGCAGAAATCAGTCCTCACTTATGGGTGACGTCAGCACCGACAGAGCCCGCGTGGAGTAATTCCCCAGCTTTCAAAGAAAGCCTTAGGGATTTCTGCCACGCATGCGTGGTTCTCTTCCTGCCCAAGGGTGCCCTCTTGCTCAGTCAGGTCCCTTAGCTTGAGCCCTACCAAGCTGATGGCAAAGGAAGGACAAAAATCCAGCAATTCAACAGGGGAGGTGGGAGGGTAGTGAGGACTGATTCCTGCTGTCATGGGAGAACACCTGTTACAGGTGCTTAACTACACTTTCTCCAGGAACAAGCAGGAAGTCAGTCCTCACTTATGGGATTCCCCATCTACAGCTTACCGAACCTATAACCAAAAAACGCCTCCGTGAAGTGATAGGCAGAAGCCGATGCCCGAAGGATCCAGAGTCCTCAGGTCCCTGGGGCAAAAGCCTTAGTAGCCGTCGAGAAGGGTAGGAGTTGCTTATACTCTAAACAGATTACAGAGTACAGCCTTGTCGAAGGCGCTGTCCCGGCGGGACTCCCTCTCCAGAAAGTAATGGTAAGCGAAGGTATTTGCCGAAGCCCAGGTCGCAGCCCGGTAGATGTCTGCCAGAGGCACTGAGCACAGTGAAGACATTGAGGCCACCTTGGCTTGGATGCCATGGGCGGTGACTCTCTGATCCAGCAGGGCGCCCTCCTTCACGTGAGCGAAGGCGATGCAGTCCGCCACCCAGATGGCGAGCATGCATTTTGTGACTGCCTGCCCTAAGCGAATGGGATCGTAGGAGACGAAGAACTGGCCAGACTTGCAATGAGTCTGGGTGCGCTGCAGATAGAAGGCAAGAGCCCTCTTGCAGTCGAGTGTATGCAAGACTGCTGATGCTAGGTCAGCATGGGTCTCGGGAAGAAGGGCGGGAAGAAGACTACCTCCTGACTGATATGGAAATTCGATACCACCTTCGGCAGGAACTTGGGGTGGGTACAGAGAACCACCCTCTTCCTATAGAACCTGGTGTAAGGGGCATCAGCCATGAGGGCCTGAAGCTCACTGACTCGCCAGGCCGAGGTCAAAGCCTCTAGGAAGATCATCTTCCAGGATAGATGCCGAAGCGACCATGTCGCCATCGGCTTGAAAGGCGGACATGTAAGCTGTATAAGCACTATGTTCACGTCCCACTCCGCTGGGGGAGACCAGATGGGAGGTCGAGAAAGCAAGAGACCCCGCATAAAGCGGGAAACCAGGAGCTGCTCGGAGAGGGGTTTACCCTCGATGGGGAGGTGATTCACCAAGATGGCACTCGGGAATACCCTGACCAAGTTCGACTTCAGCCCTTCCTTCTAGAGGTGAAGGAGGTACTGGAGGACCCATTGGGTAGGACAAGAAAATGGGTCAATCGAGAAGCACCGCCACTTGAAGGCATACGCCCATCTGGTCGAGTCCTTCATCCACCCGAGGAGGACCTCCTCGACCTCCTCCGAAAGATCCAACAGGGCTAAGGATACCCGTTCAGCTGCCAGGCTGTGAGGGATAATGAGGCCAGGTTCGGGTGGAGCACCCGACCCTCTTCTTCTGTTAGCAGACCCAGGGCACAGCCCTGGGGAACTGGGACTTCGGACGAGAGAAGCAGCAGGAGCGGGAGCCACTGCTGCCGGGGCCATGAAGGAGCGACAAGGATCACTAATGCCTGATCCCGCTGAACCTTGTGGAGGGTCCTCATGATGAGAGGAGTGGGAGGGAACGGGTAAAGAAGACAGGAGGTCCAACTCAAGAGGAACGCATCTGGGGCCTCCCTGCTCGGGTGCAGAATCAGACCGAAGAAGCGGGGAAGCTGCACATTTATTGGGCTGGCAAACAGGTCCACGGTCGGGGACCCCACCGATGGAACAATGTATGCACCGATGTACCATGGTCAGACCATAAACTCATAAACCTACAAATTCCCCTGAGCAACACTCATCTTCTTAACAACAGAAAACTGAACAACCCATCTAGAGCCCCAACAAGGGGCTTTCAACCTTTCAACAGGGAACTTATACTGTCAAGCACCCAACCACTCCTCAATGACTCAGCACTCAACCTTGATGAGTCAATTGCCGCCTGGAACAACAGCCTCAACACCGTTGCTCAACTACCACACAAAAAGAACATATCAAGGAAAAGAACCTCTGCTCCGTGGTTTTCCCCTGAACTGCGGTCTTCTCTTACACACCTACGAAGACTCGAAAAACGCTGGCGCCGATCACTATCCATCGATGATCATACAGCCTACAATCTCCACCTAGCAACTCACCGCGAGGCAATCATAACCAGAAAGAAGCAGTATCACACGGATACACTCAAAAGATCACTGAAGAAACCTTGTGACCTTTTCAATATAGTCAAATCACTATCAAAGGAACCATCCTCCGAACAAAAGGAAGATATTCACTCACAAGAATTTGCTGACTACTTGCAATCAAAACTTCTACAGACAGATGAGCTCTCAAAAACCAATGTACAAGAAACATCCTGCCTAACATCCCTGTCTGCACTTACCACACCTTCTGCCAAACACATCGAAGACACAATCACCTCACTCAACACTACCACTGCGCAAACCGATCCTTGCCCAGCCTTTTGGATAAAGGATTTTCGAAGTGCATTTAGCCCTTTCATTGCAAAAATCATGAACCTCTCATTTACAACTGGCTCCTTCCCCTCTGCATTAAAGCTCACATCCATTAGACCTCTGCTAAAAAACGCCAAACTAGACCCAAAACGGCCTGACTCTTACAGGCCTATAGCCAGTATCCCCCTCTTAGCAAAGATTTCTGAGAAAGAGGCACAACGTCAAATCCAAGACCACATAGATTCCGCAGCCCCTCTAGACCATTTTCAACATGGCTTCAGAGAATACCATGGCGTAGAAACACTGCTTACCACCCTCTTCAATGATGTTCTCACTAGCATAGACAACATCCGGCAAGGCGTTGTACTAATCTTCTTAGATTAGCAGCAGCGTTTGATTCGGTAAACCATGAGATTCTCCTCGGACGACTGAAAGAGAAAGGCATCTGCAACTCCGCACTTGAATGGTGTAAATCGTACCTCGACACCAGAATGCAATACGTAAAATCTGCAACAGGAGAATCAAAACTCTTCTATCAAAAACAAGGCGTTCCGCAAGGATCCTCTCTTTCATCTCTCATGTTTAACATATATATGCAGCCTATCTGCAATATCATCAGATCATTCAATGTGAAATGTATGATATACGCAGATGATATCCTACTCTACATGCCATTTTCCACAATGCAAATGGATTTATTGCCTATAACAATATAACACGGTTTCAGAGAAGAACACGGTGTAGAAACCCTACTGACTTCATTAATGAACACACTCAACAACGGGATTGATGACATCAAAAAAGGCTTTGCAATGATCTTTCTTGACATCGCTGCAGCTTTTGATTCAGTTGACCATAAACTACTCCTGATGAGACTCCATGCAAAAGGAATCCAAGATCGTGCATGGGACTGGTGCAAATCATACCTCCAAGATAGATGGCAACAAGTACGGGTTAGCAACAAGACATCAGAACCCTTCCAACAAAGACAGGGAGTGCCACAAGGCTCATCATTATCGGCACTACTTTTTAACATTTATATGCAACCAATATGTCACATAACTCGCTCATTCGGCATATCCTGCCTCATGTATGCTGATGATGTTCTGCTATTCACCCCTATATCAGTCACTTGCCCGGATTTCTCAATCTTAATCAAATGCTTCGATGCAATAACAGATTGGCTCCTCACTATGAATCTACGGATAAATTTTAAAAAAAACGAAGGTCTAATTATCACTCGGAACAAAGAATTCTCCCCACCATCAACACTAAAAGTCAGGGATGCAGAACTTCTGGTAAAACCCAATATACGCTACTTAGGTGTAATATTGGATCAACATTTGGATTTCAAAGATCACATCAAACGTACAGTAAAATCTATATACTTCAAAATCAAAACCCTCCGTCATCTGAAACCCATGATGGAAGCTGACGACTTCAGAACTGTCTTCCAAACCTTAGTAACTCCACATTTCGACTATGCCAATGTAATACTACACGGCCTCCCAAAAAACACCATAAACCCATTACAGTTGGCCATGAATGCAGCTGCTCGTGTCCTGTATGGAGCATCTAAGAATGATCACATTACGCCCATACTAAAGGATCTCCACTGGTTACCGATAGGATGTAGAATACTATATAAGATATTCATCATTACATTCAAAGCATTCAATAAGACAGCACCTTCATCTATTGTTGATCTAATCACGCACACCCCCAAAAACAGGACTAGAAGAACGTTTACAGAAAACACTCTAGTAATACCAAGGGAATCCATAAAATTTAAACAAACAACCATTAATAGAGCATTTTCAAGCTATGCACCAAGGTGCTGGAACAATCTCCCTACCAACATAAGAGCAATCAGAGAAATCAAGCAATTTAGAAAAGCCATTAAACACTACTTGTTCCTCAAGTACTATACACAGCATCATGATCCACCTCCATACCCACACACTCACCCAGTTGTATCACTTGATAACACATGCTTTACTCAGTTGCAACCTGATTAATGATTAATATACTAACACAATGCATTAATGCCTCATCACCATGTTAAATACAAAAATGTTATAGTCTAATCCCAACGGTAAAATTTGTTATATGTATGTATATAGTTTGTTTGTATATAGTTTTACCCAGTTAACTCAAGTTTAAAAATCCTGTTTTATGTAAACGTTGACGATTTGTCCAAATATTCTGTTCATTGTAAACCGCACTGATGTGAAATAGCGCGGTATATAAGAAATGTTAAATAAATAAATAAATAAACAAATTGCTTCGACGCAGTATCAGAATGGCTCCTGTCACAGAACCTCCGCATTCAACATAAGAAAACTGAGGTTCTCTTTATCACAAGAGACCCCAACTTCATTCCACCACCACATATAAGTGTTAAGGGAGCTGATCTATGCACTAAGGAAACAATAAGATACCTCGGAGTAACACTGGACCATCGTCTCAACATGAAATCACACATAAATAATATTGTAAAAGCTGTGTACTTCAAGATACGCACGCTCAGGCACCTATGTTCCTTACTAGACCAAGAGGACTTCAGAACCATCTACCAAGCACTGATCTTACCGCATTTCAACTT
This sequence comes from Ichthyophis bannanicus, assembly GCA_033557465.1. Taxonomy (NCBI): domain Eukaryota; kingdom Metazoa; phylum Chordata; class Amphibia; order Gymnophiona; family Ichthyophiidae; genus Ichthyophis; species Ichthyophis bannanicus. Next base: position 139,608,357 of record CM066031.1, on the reverse strand, counting down.
CGCCAACTCCATTCTGCAAGGACTCCCACAATCCACTCTGAGCTCATTACAGCTTGCTATGAATACCGCTGCAAGGGTTCTCCAAGGAGCGTCCAAGAGTGAACATGTTACACCTATCCTCAAGCAGCTCCACTGGCTCCCTATACACGGAAGGATTATGTTCAAGACCTTGATTCTCACATTTAAGGCCATCAATGGTCTATCAGCCAACTCACTCACAGAGCTCATACAAATTGTACCACCAAACAGAAATAGAAGACAGGTAGCATTAAACTCTCTAATAATGCCAAAGGCCATAACAACATGCAGCCTATCAACAGCAAACAGAGCTTTCATATTTTGCGCACCAAAATGCTGGAACTCTCTACCACCTGATATCCGTGCCATAACCGACTTAGCCCAGTTCAGAAAGGCCCTCAAATTCAACCTATTCATCAAATACTACCCCACATGAAGTGAAACATAACAGTCCCACCACAAATTTAACCACAGCTTTCTCATTGTTGCTAGCATTCTTGCTAATTTGTGTAAATAGTTTGAGTATGTTATCTAGTTAACAGATCATATATTCCATGTAGATAGTTCTCCCATGTTTTTCCAAGTTTATGCTCCTGTTATATGTAACACCGAACAGCCTGTTGTTCTGGTTTTTATTTTGTTCTCTGTAAACCGCGCTGATACCAAATAGTGCGGTATATAAGAAATGGAAATAAATAAATAAATAAAATAAACAAGAGGCCGGCCATCTCTGGGTCCAGCCAGCATTCATGAGGGTGGAGGATCCTGCTGAGCCTGTCCGTGAGGACATTCTCATGGCCCGGAAGGTAGACCACCTGTAGGGTCATCCCCTGATGGAAGGCAAAGGAACAAAGGAGGACTGCCTCTCAGCAGAGGAGGTAGGAGCCTTTGCCTCCGTCCTTGTTGATGTAAAACATTGCTACTCAGTTGTCGGTCTGCATGAGTACCGACTTCCCTTTCAGATGGTCCTCGAAGGCTTTCAGGGCCCAGCAGACCGCCCGAAGCGCTAACAAGTTTATTTGCTGTTGAGACTCTTCGGGTGACCAGTGTCCCTGAGTGCACAGCACACCGCAGTGGGCTCCCCACCCCATCAGGGAAGCATCCATCGTCAGGATAAGCTTGTACTATGGAGTTTGGAAGGGCAGCCCCCAGAGGAGGTTGTAGAGGTCCTGCCACCAGTCCAGAGACCTGCGAAGGTTGTGGGAGACCCAAATGGGGTCTCTGAGGTGACCAGAGGCTGGGCTCCACTGAGCACTGATGCACCACTGGGTCGTCCACATGTGCATACAGGTGTGGGGGGTGACATGGACGGTAGAGACCATGTGTCCCAAAAGGAGTAGCATATTATGAGCTGTGACCCGAGTGCTGCTCTGGATCTGAGCCGCCAGAGCTCGGAGGTGGGCCACCCGGTCCGCCAGCAGGAAGGCGGTCACTCGCTGGGTGTCGAGGTGCGCGCCAATGAACTCCAAGGCCTGTACCAGTACGAGGTGGGACTTGGGGTAGTTGACCAGGAACTACAGGCCTTTGTGGAGGCGAATCGTTCGGGATGCCGCTGATCGAGCTTCTCCAGCCGAAGACGCTTTGAAGAACCAGTCATCAAAATAATGGAAGACTGGGACCCCTTGCCACCTGAGAGAGGCGGCGGCCGTGGAGAGGCACTTCTTGAAGACCTGCGGGGCGGACAGGAGTCTGAATTAGTAATGGTCGAGAGGGTACCAAGGAACCTTCGGGGTCGGCGCTTTTATTCCCAGTACTTCCTCGTCCCAAAAAAAGACGGGAGGCCTACGGCCTATCCTCAACCTCAGAAAGTTAAACAAGTTCTTGGTGCGGGAGAAGTTCAAAATGCTATCGCTTGGCATACCAATACCTGTATTGGTAATGTTCCCCTTGCACCCTGAAGCACAGATATTGTCTGTGCTGGGGGTGAATCAAGATGTGGGCGTAAGCGTCCCTGAGATCCAAGGAGCATAGCCAATCGCCCTGCTGGAGGAAGGGCATCAGGAAACCAAGCGATAGCATTTTGAACTTCTCCCGCACCAAGAAATTGTTTAACTTTCTGAGGTCGAGGATAGGCCGTAGGCCTCCCGTCTTTTTCTGGGACGAGGAAGTACTGGGAATAAAAGCGCCGACCCCGAAGGTGCCTTGGTACCCTCTCGACTGCCCGCTGGGTGAGGAGGTTGTCCAGCTCTTGCTGCAGATATATCTGGTGCGCAGGGAGTTGAGAAGGCTCCACTGGGGAAAAAGTAGAGGGAAGCCTGTCCAAGTGGAGATGGTATCCGTCTCGGACCACCCGGAAGACCCAGGTGTCAGACGTGACGGACGCCCACTGAGGACGAAGAGGGACAGGTGTACCCCCACTGGCTGCGAAGCTTCTGGGGGGTGAAAGGCTATGCTGCTAGCATCAAAAACCCTGAGTGGGTTGAGGTGGCTCCAGGGTTTGTGCTTTGGGCCCTTTCAGCTTATGGTGGGTGTGGGGGGCCTTCCCCTGCGACGCTGTGGCTGAAGCGGGGGTGGCAGTGGGTGGGTAGGGTGGGTAACCCCGGTAGGGTAGGCCTTTCTTTGGGAAGAACAGCTTCTTAGCCTGTGGTTTCCTCTGAGGAAGGGAGGAGTTCTTGCGCGAGAGACGGGTCCGGGTTACGAACTGTGTCTCTATCTCGGCAGCCGCCACATGGGCCAAGGATTCAAATTCATCATATGCGGCGCGGGAGATGTACTTGGAGCACTCCGTGGCTGAACTCAGGAAGGTCTGGAACCTCAGGAGGAGTTCGCCCTCGAGGCTTGCAGAGAACACCCTGAGCTCCTTGGCGAGGTCGCATAAGAACATGCCCATATACAATTGGTAAGCTTGTATATGGCATGCAAGCATGGACCCTTGGTAAGCCTTGCATCCCAGGGCATCCAGGGCTCTCGATTCCCTGCCAGGCGGGACTGAGGAATGAGACTTCGAGCTCTTTTGCTTCCGCATCGCTGACTCCACCCCATTAAGGTGTGGCGAAGCTGGGTCTTCCTGAACCCGAGGCCGCATTGGACCCTGTACATTGCGTCAAGGCACTTACTCACAATGGGAACCGAGGCAGGTGTTTCCCACATGGGGAGAAAAAGCCTGGACAGAATGGGAGGAACTGGTACAGTGAGACTCCCGAGGTGGGGACTCTTACTGCAGAATATCGAGCTCTACAGCTCGAGGGTTCCTCTTCGGCCTGGGTAGCCAGGTTAAGGGCCTGCGCCATATCCCTCACAAACACCAAGAAGGAGGTGTCTTTGGGTGGCGAACGCTGCTGAGGGATGGGCAGGGACGGGTCTGAAGGGAGGTCCCGGTGGGCACAGGTCTCCAGGGATGTATCCCCATCTGACTCCCAACCCAAGAGATCCGAGGAGGAATACGATCTGGGTTGGTCACCCCATCCAGAGGCTGAGGCCCGTTTTGAGCCAGAGGCCCTGGAGGATCTTGCCCCTGAGGATCGGGAAGGCGAGTGAGACTGACGACGAGGACCCTCACGAGATTCACAGCTGTCGGAGGTTTCCAGGGTGGGTTGTGACATCCCTCTCGAGGGAGTCTCGGTCTCTCGGCACGAACCAGCTGAGCTGGGTGTGAGGACCTGCTAGCCGGCTAAGAACGCAGAAACGCTGCATTCCAGTGCCAGCATACTGGGTTCCCACATGGGTGCAAGGCCCTGCAACACCGACACTGGGATCACTGGGTCGGACGTCAAGGAGGAGACGGGGTCCTGGCCAGGACAGCCCTCAGTAGACTGGGCGTCATCGCCGGAGGCCTCTGTATCTGTACGAGGTACCTTTTGAGGTCGCTCCTTGTCCGACTCTCGGGAACGCCACTGGGGGGATGAGCGACCGAGCGCAGGAGCGCTCGTGCTTGTCTGGGGCCCCCGACACCGACTTTGAGGTCTTCTTCTTCTTACACCGCTCCCCTTCAGGAGATCCCTGGTTGGAGTGCCGCCTGGAGCGCAGGACCGAGGAAGGGGATCCCATGAGCAGAGAGACGACTGGGGGGCACCACCGAGGATTCCGTGGCGGGCTTATGGAAAATGTCATTGGACTTCTGCTTACGACTGTAGGGTCCAGCCCTCTTAGATCCAATCAGAATTATAAATACTCCGGGACCTCAGAACAGAGACACTCATGTGTAATGCAAATCTTTATTTGTACCCAAAGAAACAAACAAGTCTGCAGTAATACAAGAGTATCTGAACAAAGTGGTGTTCTGGTAATCTGACAGCGTTCCTTCCCCTTAGGTGCAGAGTGAAGGAAGGCTGCCCCTGATGTAGGGTGTAGCTACCCTATATCCCTCTCGTTCGCTATGGCTCCACCTGCTTCTTTTGCATATGCATTACCCATGACCCACCCATATTCTCCTACTATACATCTTGCTATGCCTTAGGTTTTGGTTCTTGCTATAAGCTTAGGTTGCGTTTCTGCTATAAGCTTAGGTTTCGTTTCTGCTACATTCCATTGCGAGCTGCACCCTGCTATTTCCTGCCTGCTACCTCTGGCACTATCTGTAATCTTCAGGGCTGCAGAGTACCCATATCATTCATGTCTGACTTATTTCAGAAGTCCATTTTCTGCACATTCCTTCACAGGATATGGTTACCTTCTGTCTTGTTGTACTGGATTCCGTGTACTCTGCTTCTCTTCCATTCAGCCCACACCTTTATCTTTTGTGCCAAAAATTTTATTTCAAACCTCGGGATTTAGGCAGAGTGCTGTCAGTGCTCCCTTGTCCTTAGCAAAGCCTCTAGCAAGGCCTAGCAAGTCAAAACATACCTATCAGCAAATTTCCCGTCATTCGCCAATTTTTCTTTTTCTTTTTTCTTGTGTATGGGGCAAAGGTAGGAAACCCCATGCTAAGGGCCATGGATTACGACCATTTGAGACAGAGAGGGCTCATCAAGGGGCAACTTCTCATACTGCTCCCTAGAGACAACATACATTGTTTTGGTACTTTGTATCATCATTTTCTTACAGCAGCCTAATAAGAGAAAAAACACACAACATGAAAGAATGCCGAAAGCGGCAATGCATTATAATGTGATAAAGAAAGTTTTAAGTTCAACCCCAAGTCCAGTGAACCATGAGGTCACACTATCCCAGATGTTGTCCAAATGCAACCCACCCTGAAAGTCATCGATATGCAAATCAGACAAATGCTTAATCTTGCTCATCACATCTAAAACAAATGTTTTATTGTTGGCAATCACAGTGCAACAATTAGTTTCATTAATGAATGTACAGGTGCCGCCTTCGGCGGCTAACAGTAAATCTAAAGCCCGCTTATTCTGTAGAGTCATTTGTGTGTTTTGCTCCAGAGATTCAGCAAGGCGTGAGATGGATTCAGTAACAGCTTTTATTTGAATGTGTAACAAACATTGTAGTCTGCGAATTGCCATGCCAAGCTCAGCAGCGAAGGCAGGAGTAGCAAATGGGATCCAAGCAGTCCAACTAAGGGCATCCAAGCGGTTCTTAGTAAGCGGATAAGTAGCATTAATATATTCATAGGAGGCTTGAATTGCCTCATCTTCGGCAGTTGCAGCATCCCATGGGTTGGTTCCTAATGAGATGCTCCGCTTTGTATAGGACATATGGGAGCGGAGAGAATGGTGGGTAACATTCAGAGGAATGAGGGCAGAATAAAAAGTAACCTTGACTAAAGCACAGGGTAAGAGGGAGAGATTTACTACCTGATACAGGATTTCCCCACACAACCAATAATGACCCCTTACAGCAAAGAGGTCTGTGGTAGGTGTCCATATGCGACTCATATTATGCCCATCAAACCACTTAACAGAAGATTTTCCTGTGGTAGATGAGGTAGAAACCCTCTTGAAACTGGACATCGGGAGATAGCATGAAGTAAATGGAGATTCATTCTGAGAATCCGTTGTCAGCACAGCCGAGCCGTCGTGGTAAATGGGACCAACCCCCACATACCAGCGGACGTCAGATCCATTAAGCAGTAGTGGGCTCTCCGTAATATTTCCCCAATTACTTCGCATCTTGGAAAAGTCCATATTACCGGTTTGATTATACCACTTTATCATGACTGAATTACTAGCAAAATGAAAGGATCCATTAACCATATTATACGACAGATTGCACCTGTGTGAAAAAGTAATAGATACATTTCTTATCAAACATAGATCAAATAACATATTCGGGTCAGCATAGACACGCAAAGGGTCATGTATCATATTCATCGTATGCCACGTCTGGGAACAATTCAAAGCTTCATAACAACTGGCAGAAAAATTATTATTATCTACACAAGCAAGCTGTCCTGCATACTCATTTAAGGGAACCTTTGAAACATGTACCGGAGCATATGATACACCCTTTGGTAAAGGAGTACAGATAATGCAGTCTGAGATGTTCATCAGGGAAACAATGTGTAATACTGATTGCTTCCACGAGTTCAGAGAGCCTCCAGGTAAAGCTCGAGGTAGTCGAGATATTGTCTGGTTAGTCTGGTTCCGCTCCTAGAGAAACAAGGCCAGCTGCCCATCCGGGTGTAGACATTCAATAAGGAGCACTATTACGATAGAGATCACCAGAAGGAGACACATGGATGCCCACGGAGTAGGCTTAGCAGCTATCATCTTGACCAGTACCCGATCTTTGGTCGGTAAGGGTGCGTTGGTTCTGTGGAGGGATAAAAGATGATCAAGCAGATGAAACAGCTGGAGCCGCTTTTAAATGGCTGACGTGTATCCAAGTGTCAGCATCATTCAATTGGGCGGCAAAAGGTGATGCAGCAGTGACAATGTGAGGTCCTGAAAAAGTAGGGCAGTCCCAGAATACACGAACACAGTTTCTTTTATAAACAGTAGTCCCTACAGGGAAACAAAAAGGCAACGACGAACTGGTCTCGGCCTGGGTGGCAGCCACGCGATCAGCAATTTCTTGAAGTTCAATCCAGAGTCCTGCAAGATAAGGAAAAAGACTATCATGTACTGGGAGAGAGGACTGAAGTAAGTGGGTTTTGCGCATACGTCGGCCAGTAGCCATTTCATGAGGCGTGAGGTGCAACCGTTTGATCGGACTGTTGCGCAACTGAAACAAACACATCGGTAATGCATGCATCCAGGTCATTTGACCAGAAGCACAAATCTTCCTGAGTTGGGTTTTCAGAATGCCATTACATCGCTCAACAAGACTATTAGAAGTAAGCTTATACACAGAAACATATTTCCAATGAACAGGAAGATGCTGAGTGAGTGCAGATACAAGGGCATTGCGGAAGTGAGAACCATTGTCAGAATATATTACTTTAGGGATGCCAAATTGGGGTATTATTTGTGTTTGCAGAACTTTTACCACTTCTTCAGCAGTCTCTTTATTGCAGGGAAAAGCTACAATCCATTTAGACCAAGGGCAAACCCACACCAAAAGGTACCGTTTCTGAGCACATCTATGGATCATGTCAGTGAAGTCCACGTACCAGGACTCAAAAGGACCACTCAGAACCGGAAGATGACCTTTGGCTATGACTTTTCCCCCTGGCTGAGAGTTCAGGATACACACGGGACATTTTGCCACTAATTCCTGAATTCGGTTCTTCATGTGAGGGCACCAAAATATATCTTTTAGTATCCCGTGGATATGTGCAGTGTTGGAATGGTATACCCCATGCAATAGATCCGTGAGGCGTTTCAGTGCTGTATAACAGAGACATAGCTTTCCCGAGGGGTACATCCACACTTTCTTAATTTGGGTGCAACCGAGCCTCTCCCAGTTCCCAATTTCATAAGACAACGCATCACTCTGGAAGTCTTTAAGATCTGGCAACAGATATGTCTGTGATCACGTGACCGGCATAATTAATGAGCCACAGTCGGTTAATTCTTTAGCTAGTTGGTCTGCCAACTCATTACCCGATAGCTGGAAGGATCTCCCTTGGGTATGAGCTGGGACCCATTCACAACATAAAAACAAATTGTCGAGCCTACGTTTCTCTAGACACTCATACATTTGATGTATTTCATTAAGATGTGTGACTGCACTAGCCGAGGAGGTGATAAAACCTTGCTGTGACCACTTCTGATGGAGCACTGTCACTACACGTGCCGCATAATGGGAGTCAGTGAATATGACGATGTTCTGTTTTACCTGATGCAGCAGGACTGCCAGGATTACACAGACTTCAGCACCTTGGGCACTGTATCACCTTCTTGTTCAGTCAGGAAAGACAAAATATCTTGTCCTTTGTAATGGGCAACCATCACATGTTGCTGGGATCTAAGTGGATAAACAGTTTTATTATCTTGATCGTCCCCTCCTTCCTCCTCACGTTTATCTGCGTTATTGGTGACACAGGACTGGGTTTGAATCTTTGATTTCTGCCTAACACTCTTTTGTTTAGGCTTTTGTGACAGCAGTTCTGCTGTAGCCTCTTTTAACTGAGCTTTCCTTTCCGTCAAGTATTGGTCTAAACGCTGCTTCTCCAATTTTAATTTAAGATATCTTCTCCTCAAATTCCTGATCCAGACGTTCCTTCGTCTGGGTCAGCTCATCCTTTTCAGCCTGGATTTCGGCTCTATTTTCCTCTACCTGAACTTTCAATTTTTCTAGTTCAGCTTGTGCCTCCGCATATCCACTGGAGTCAGCAGCTTCTGGAGGTGCAGAAGACTTCAAATTTATGTGTCCCTCTATTTTTGCCCATATCCCGCCTTCCTTTGCAGCGTCACTGAGGGCGTTCTCTAATTCAGGATCTGAGGGAATAGATGTTAAGGATTTGGGTTTCTGTGGCTGGACTACGGGATCAGAATATCCTCTAGCTGCCATGGTTTTACTCTCTGATGCCCAGTAGGGCGGTGGAGTGGTGCTCGGTGCCGAGGGGGCCGAATCGGGGCCTGCCTGTATCCACAAAGATACATGTCTTAAGTGTTCTAACTGGGGTCTACCACATTTGTGGAAAAGAATATGATCCCTAATTTTTGCTAAAATGAGCGGATCAAATGATCCTCCTGCTGGCCAGGCAAGAGAAGGATTCTTTTTCGCCCATTTTTTCCATTTCTTAAAGCAATCTTTTATGGATGTTTCCAAAAGGGGGTTTTGTTTAATGAGGTAATCTATTGGACTCAGGCCGGGCTCAGCCACTGTCTTACTTTCCTCCCCCTCTTTGGACTTCCTCTTGAACATTTTCCCATTATATATATATACAGTCCTATCAAACTAATAACAAATCAACAAGAGGTACCTCCCTTTATTTACGGATATACTTTCCTTTATTTACAGGAAAGTCCCCCTATTCTCTCTCGTATTTACAGAATATAGTCTCCAACCTCGTTTATTTACAGAGGAACGAGGTAGAGAAATATTTCTCTGAGACTTATACACACAGTCCTCCTTTCGCTTCGTCTGTCTCCGGCCATCCCCCTTGCAGGAGTACGGAATCGCGGATCGAGACTCCACATTCGCTTCGTACGCAGTTGTCTCAGATAAAAGACAATCTAATGCCGTTTCACTCCCTTTTCCCAAAAATCTCCCCTAAATACACATAGAATACATGGTACCAATTTGTATACACAAATAAAGATATCTTTACTCACCCAACTTGTGGAGAAGTCTTCCATCTACGATGTTCAGACAGGTAACACTATACTCACCAATGGAGTCTTCGTACGGTATCCAATCTCAAATTCCTCTTAGAACAGTATCCTCATCTCCTATATTAGGAGATATCCCTCATTCCCTTTTGGAACGGTATCCTCATCTCTTGTATCTCAGTGTGACAGGAGGTATCCTCATCTCTGATATAGAGCCAAAATCAGAGGAATCCCTGCGCAATTTAGAAAATTTAGACGTTTCAAATACTCAGGTCCCTGTTCGGGGTGCCAGTTGTAGGGTCCAGCCCTCTTAGATCCAATCAGAATTACAAATACCCCGGGACCTCAGAACAAAGACACTCGTGTGTAATGCAAATCTTTATTTGTAACCAAAGAAACAAACAAGTGTGCAGTAATACAAGAGTATCTGAACAAAGAGGTGTTCTAGTAATCTGGCAGCCTTCCTTCACTCTGCACCTAAAGGGAAGGAATGCTGTCAGATTATCAGAACACCACTTTGTTCAGATACTCTTGTATTACTGCAGACTTGTTTGTTTCTTTGGCCCCAAGACACCACAGACAGCAGTCATGGGTGTCCGTAAGCGACATGTTCTTGGAGCACCTGTCACATTTTTTAAAACCGCTGGCAATCGGGTTAAAAAGGGCCCCGTGAGGTCGAAGACCCACGCGGCCAGTGGTTGGGAGAAAAAGGGGCGCGAAGCCCACAAAAGGGAAAAATACTACAAAAAGGACGCCCCCTTGCTCAAAGAAAGAGCAGGGGAAGGACGGTAGAGGATCGCTGCAACCGGAAAAATAGCAGGCCAGAGGCTGAAAAAAGAGACACTTTTTCCGAGGGTCGAAGACGTGCCTCCGAAGCATAATCTGAGACCGGTGAAAAGTGTGGTTCTATGTTCATCAAATTCTCCTCAGCTTATGATGCTTTCTGGCACCATGAGCTGCTCCTAAAACGGAAGAATTCCTATGATAAGAGTAATATAGGAAATCATTGCCAATTGCTCCTTCTATGTGTTAGAGGGCAGAGCACCAGATCAGGACCCTTAAAACAGTTGCTCCCAGGGATCAGTCTCGGTTCCTGTACTTTTCAATCTTTATACTGCTGATCGTCCATAAATCTTGGAAAGTAAGCTTCTGTATGCTGGTGACTTGGCTTCCTCCATGCCAGCAGCTCGTTGGAGGATTTACAGCAGTCTATAGAAATAAACATTAATTCTAGTCCCTTGGTCTATGATACCATAAAAAAGGTCAAAGAATATGAATATGAATCTTTCCATGAAATTAGTTGAAGATGAAGCAGGTCATTCCTCTCTGCCTCCCTCCTCATGCACAATTGTCCCTCCTCTTTCCCCATCCCAAAATGTATGAAAGTAAGGGAAAAAAACCAGGAAGAATAGAAAATACCATTATTCCATATCATCTTGCTAGACCAGTCCAGATTAGTTGGTTGTGTCCCCCTACCAGCAGATTAATGGAGACAAAGAACCAATTAAAAACCCAGGTTTCAATTACATCATTCTTATTCCTCAATTCGCCTCAGCCACCAGAGGTTCCTTCAGTATTTCTTTGTCTCCAGCAGATGATGGATGGATTTTCTTCTTTCTGTAAAAAATCTGAAGATTGAGAGGATAAGAGATTGATAAAACGCTCTTGAACAACCACCTTGAGTACAGAAAGGTGACTCACTCGAGCACAATGTGGGAGGCTCCATTAGACTGCAACCTTTTTGGTAGCCATAGGAGGAGGGAAAATCGGTTCATCTTCATGCCCTTATCATGATAAGGGCCTGTTGAGCAGCCACATATTGGAAGGATCTGGAAGAGTACAGCAGCCTCACACAACCTCAGTGCTCCCTCCCTCCTCTTCTATGCTCCTTGCTGTCTCCCGAAGATTGCAGAAGGCTCTCAGAGGGGACTACCTGTCAGCCACCTTCCACACAGTGCTGTAAAAATCAAACCTGCCAGTAAAGCAGTTTCAGGGGAGTAGAGCTGAGCCGGCATGGATCCGACACCTGGGGCTCTCACAGGGTGAGTACCAAGGCTTGACTTGGTCACTGTCCTTTTTAGGGGCTCTCGGTTCCATCTCTGAGGGATGCAATCTGGGGTGGACTGCTAGCAACCACTGGCACTGTATGGGGGTATCCTGCTGTTTTCTGCACGCGTTAGTAATGTTTTTGCCTATTGTGCACCTGGTGGTTGTGCGGTCCTAACACGTGTTCTACTCAAGTGGCTCCAATTTACCCTCCTTCACTAGTGCCTTTAACGTGCGTTACGTAAAAGCACTGTTAATGTGCACTTGCGGGCCAATACAGTTTTAGCTCGTGTTCTTGTGATACCCTACATATAGTGCCACTCCTCCTCCCCTTCTTCCTACCCTGTCCTTTTTGAATAAAGTATAGCTTGGTATAGTTATATCCAGTCATGGTTTTCTGTGAGCCATGTTTCTGTAACTGCCACTAAATCCAAGTCAGCCATTAAAGCTTCAACATCTGGGATCTTATTTCCCATGCTATGGGCATTTATACACACCACTTTCCATATGTTGCCCCTTTTACCCATTTCTATAAAGGTATTTAATGTTTCACTTACCTGGGGGCTTTCTTCACCCATCCCCAATGAATCTAGTTTAGAGCCCTCTTCAGTAGATTAGCCAGTCTGCTACTGAAGACAAGTCGACCTTTCTTGGACAGATGCACGCCATCTCTGCTCAGCAACCCTTGGAACAGCATCCCATGGTCCAGGATACCAAAATGCTCTCGATGACACCATCCACGCAGCCATGCATTCACCTCCAGGGTGCAAGCTTCTCTGCCTTGTCCTTTACCCTCAACAGGGAGGATTGAAGAGAACACCACCTGCGCCCCTGTTTGCATCACCCTCTGTTTCAGAGCCATGAAGTCACTTTTGATATGCTCAGAGGTATATCTGGCAGTATCATTTATGCCGACGTGGATTAGCAACATTGGGTAATAGTCAGTAGGCTTGATGAATCTCGGCAAACTCTCCGTAACATCTCGGTTTTGGCACCTGGTAGGCAGCATACCTCTGGATATCAAGTCTGGTCGGCAGATGGATGCCTCAGTACCCTTCAGAAGAGAGTCACCAACCACCACTACCCTTGGCTTCCTTGTGGTCACTGATTCTGCAACTTTAGGGCACTTGAGCTCTGGTTCTTCCCTTTACAGGGATGTATGCACCTCCTCCACTTCCAGGGTTGCATAATGGTTCTTCAGTTCAAGGGATGTAGAAGTTGGATAGGTGATTCTGCAGGCCCTGGTGTTTTGTGTCCAGACTTCGTCATTCTGTAGGCTCCCATCTTCTCCTCTGCTGGAGAGCTTGGATGTTGCAAGAAGCATCTCATCAATGTACTTCTCACTGTCATGAATGATCTTTAGCCTCGCCACCTCCTCTCTGAGAACATAAGAACATAAGATATGCCATACTGGGTCAGACCAAGGTCCATCAAGCCCAGTATTCTGTTTCCAACAGTGGCCAATCTAGGTCATACGTACCTAGCAGTTTCCCCAAAAGACACAGGTTCCACAATGCTTGTACTGGGTCAAGCATTGATATCCTGGGTCCCTTCTTTATGGACCTTTCCTCCAGGAACTTGTCCAAACCTTTTTTAAACCCAGCTACACTAAGAGCCTTTACTACATCCTCCGGTAACAAATTCCAGAGTTTGATTAAACGTTAAGTGAAAAAATATTTTCTTTTATTAGTCTTAAATAGTTTACTCTGTAGCTTCATTGCATGTCCCCTAGTCTTTCTATATTCTGATAATGTAAACAATCGATCTACGTTTACCTGTTCCACTCCGTTCATTAATTGATAGACTTTTATCATATCTCCCCTCAGCCGTCTCTTTTCCAGGTTAAAGAGCCCTAACCTTTTTAGCCTTTCTTAATAGGAGTATCCTTCCATCCCCTTTACCATTTTGGTGGCTCTTCTCTGAACCTTTTCTAAAACCGCTTTATCTTTTTTAAGATACGGCGACCAGAATTGCACACAGTATTCAAGGTGCGGTCTCACCATGGAACGATATAGAGGCATTATAATATCTTTTGTTTTATTTTCCATTCCTTTCCTTATGATACCTAGCATTCTATTTGCTCTCTTGGCCGCCGCTGCACACTGGGCCGAAGGTTTTAACATGGTATCCACAATGACGCCTAAATCTTTTTCCTGGGTGGTGGTTCCTAATGTGGAACCTTGCATCGTGTAACCATAGTTTGGGTTGTTCTTCCCTAGGTGCATAACTTTGCACTTATCCACATTAAATTTCATCTGCCATTTTGATGCCCAGTCTTCCAATTTATCAAGATCCTCTTGCAATTTTACACAATCCTCTTGGGTTTTAACAACTTTAAATAGTTTTGTGTCATCTGCAAATTTGATAACCTCATTCGTTATTCCACTTTCCAGATCATTTATGAATATGTCAAAAAGCAGCGGACCCAGCACAGATCCCTGGGGTACACCACTATTCACCTTTCTCCATTGGGAAAATTGGCCATTTAGCCCTACCCTCTGCTTTCTAACCTTTAAGCAGTTCCTGATCCACAATAGTACACTGCCTCCTATCCCATGACTCTTTAGTTTTTCCAAAGGTCTCTGATGAGGGACCTTATCAAAGGCTTTCTGAAAGTCCAGATACACTATATCAACAGACTCACCTTTGTCCACCTGTATATTCACTCCTTCAAAAAAACATAACAGATTAGTAAGACAAGATCTTCCTTGTCTAAAGCCATGTTGGCTGTCTCCCATTAGGCCATGACTATCTACATGCTGAGTAATTTTATTCTTTATGATGGTTTCTACCATTTTTCCCGGTACTGACATCAGGCTCACCGGTCTGTAGTTTCCCGGATCACCCCTGGAACCCTTTTTAAAAATTGGTGTTACATTGGCGATCCTCCAATCTTCAGGTAATAGAGATGATTTTAATGATAGTTCACAGATTACTAATAGCAGGTCTGCAATCTCATATTTCAGTTCTTTCAACACCCTTGGATGTATACCATCTGGCCCAGGTGATTTGCTACTCTTCAGTTTATCTAATAGTTGTAATATATCTTCCCGATGTATCAATATTTCCTTCAATTCTTCTGCACCTTTAAATACCACTTCAGTCATGGGTAACATCCCTACATCTTCCTCAGTAAAGACTGAAGCAAAGAATTAATTCAGTCTCTCCGCTATCGCCTTGTCGTCTCTTAGTGCCCCTTTAACCCCTCTATCATCTAATGGACCAACTGACTCTCTCACAGGTTTTTTTGCTATGAATGTACTTGAAAAAGTCTTTATTTCATGTTTTTGCTTCTGCAGCAAGCTTCTTCTCAAATTCTCCCTTTGCCTGCCTTTTCAATGCCTTGCATTTGACTTGCCAGTGCTTGTGCTGTTTCCACGTTTCGTCGTTTGGCTCTTTTTTCCATTTCCTGAAAGATGCTTTTTTGGCAACAACAGCCTCTCTGACCTCACCTTTAAACCATGCTGGCAGTTTTTTGTACTTCCTTCCACTTTTCTTAAAGCATGGAATACAGCTGATCTGGGCTTCCAAGATAGTATTTTTCAACAACACCCAAGCTTGTTGTAAGTCTTTAACTTTTGCAACTGCTCCTTTTGGTTTTTTCTTAACTGTTTTCCTCATTTTCTCATAGTCTCCCTTTCGAAAGTTAAAAGGTAGTACTGTAGATTTCCTTACTATCCCTCCTCCACTAATTAAATCAAAGGCGATCATGCTATGATCACTATTGCCTAGTGGCCCCAACAACCTTATCTCTTGCACTAGATCTGGTGTTCCAGTAAGGACTAGGTCTAATATGGCTTCCCCTCTGGTTGGTTCATGAACCAGCTGCTCCAAGAAGCAGTCATTTATTTCATCTAGGAACTTTATCTCCCTAGCATGTCCTGCCGTGACACTGACCCAGTCGATACCGGGGTAATTTAAATCACCCATTATTATTACTGCGCTGTAACATTTGTTAGCTTCCTTGATTTCTTTGAGCATTTCATCATGCATTTATTCATTCTGGCCAGGCGGTCGATAGTACACCCCCACTGCCATCGCCTTCCCCTTTTTACATGGAATTTCAATCCATAGAAATTCTACAGCAAATTTTATTTCCTGCAAAACTTTAATCCTTTCTGACTCAATGCCCTCTCTAACATAGAGCGCAACCCCTCCACCAATTTGATCAGCTCTATCATTACGATATAGTTTGTACCTAGGTATCACAGTGTCCCACTGGTTGTCCTCCTTCCACCATGTCTCAGATATTCCAATCATATCTAACCTTTTATTTAGTGCTATATATTCTAACTCTCCCATCTTACTTTTTAGACTTCTAGCATTTGCATACGAGCATTTTAGAGATTGTATTTTATTCATATTAATTTGGCTATTGGTAGACATGGATAATTTGGGATCTTTAAGCTCAGGCTGCTCCATACTCGAGGGGATTTGGGCTACTTTACTCTTTTTTGGAACCTCTCTGCTTTTGGTAGTATCCTTCAAGGATACATTGTTCCGAACCATCCGCTCTTGGGCGACTGTCAGCTTTCCCCTATTATCTAGTTTAAAAGCTGCTCTATCTCCTTTTTAAAGGTTAATGCCAGCAGCCTGGTTCCATCCCAGTTAAGGTGAAGCCCATCCCTTCGGAAGAGCCTCTCCTTTCCCCAGAATGTTCCCCAGTTCCTAACAAATCCAAAGCCCTCATCTCTGCACCATTGTCTCATCCACGCATTGAGACTCCGGAGCTCTGCCTGCCTTTTGTGTCCTGCGCGTGGAACGGGAAGCATTTCGGAGAACGCTACCCTGGAAGTTCTGGATTTCAACTTCCTACCTAATAGCCTAAATTTAGCCTCCAGAACCTCCCTCCCACATTTTCCTATGTCATTGGTACCGACATGTACCAAGACAGCAGACTCCTCCCCAGCACTATCTAAGACCTTATCTAGGTGGCACGTGAGGTCCACTACCTTCGTACCAGGCAGGCATGTTACCAAGTGATCCTCACGTCCACCAGCCACCCAGCTATCTACATGCCTAATGATCGAATCACCAACTATAACGGCTGTCCTAACCCTTCCCTCATGGGCACATGGCCCTGGAGAAACTTCCTCGGTGCGAGAGGGTTTTACATCTCCTGGAGGACAGGTCCTAGTTACAGAATCACTTCCTGCCACACCAGGGTGATGCTCTCCTGTCATGTGATCTCTCTCTTCCATGGCAACAGGGATACTGCCAGACTGGAGGTAGGACTACAGGACTATATCCCTGTAGGTCTCGTCTATGTACCTCTCTGTCTTTCTTATGTTTTCCAAGTCTGCTACTTTAGCCTCTAGAGAATGGACTCGTTCCCTGAGAGCAAAGAGCTCCTTGCACCTAGTGCACACGTAAGACCTCTTACCAACTGGGAGAAAATCATACATGTAACACTCAATGCAAAAGACTGGAAAGCCCCCATCTCGCTGCTTGACTGCTGTCTGCATCTCAGTTTTAAGTTTGTGTTTAGATCTTTAAGTTCTTTACTTAACTAAGGGTTGCTATGGATATTTATACTAATAAAACTGTACCTAATACGTTTAATATACCTTGTTCACCTGAAGCTTAATTAATCTCAGGTCTTTAGTGTATGACTGATTTGGGTAACGAGCTTCACCTGATAGCACCTCCTGTCTTTTAAGATGTGTAAGTACCTATAAAGCTACGATTAGCCCAGGGGTGGGTGGGTGGGGAGGGTGGGAGGGAAAAAAAGAGGGCTGCTACACAGTACCCTATCTTGCTCTGCTGAGGTAAGCTATATTCTGATTTGATTTAAATTATAGCTCTTTGCTGCTGCTAGGCTCTAACTTATCATGAAATTTAAACTACAAGCTCTCTGCTGGGTTCAAATTTTAACCAGAAAGCTCTCTTCTGTGTTTTAAATTTAAACTAAAGTACTTTGCTGATGATAGACCCTGAGTGACTATTAAATTTAAACTACAAGCTCTCTGCCTGGTATGAAATGTAACCAGAAAGTTCTCTTCTGTGTTTTAAACTTAAACTGCTGTTACTAGGCCCTGACTGATTTAACAAAAAATAGTGGGTTCACAGATTAATTACACAGGTACACTACCAAAAAACTGCCTCCAGTTTTGCAACTGATTCCTATAGATTTTGGGGTGCTGAATCCAGGAAAAATAGCCAAAATGTTCCATCACGTCACGTTTTCTTGCAAAATTAGATTTCTTACCCATATAAGGAATGTTCACATAATTTCTTTTTAGCCGACTGCAGTTTATTTTCTTGGCCCAAAATAGAGGTTGTAATGGTTAACTAACTAGAAACACTCCCTCATGATATTTTAGTGTGTTTTGTATTCATTTTATACATTAACAGGACAATTGGGAGGCGGGGGGCTAAATCCAGTACTCGCGCTGGCGCATGTTCTTTCCTGTTTGCCTCGTCTCGTTCGCTCGCTCAAACACGGTGGTTGCGACATGAACGTTCCTGTCAAATTTCAGTTTCTTGCAAGTTCATTATTACCTTTTGTTTGCTCAGTCGTAATCCAGCTTTATTCCGAAGTGGTTCACTACAGTTGTAGTTTGCAGTGCTGTGTATTTGTGATGGCTCACAGAGCCAGAGGTTGCGTCAACTCTCCGGACAGTTTTTGTTTTATTTGTGGGGAATATACCGTGAAAAAGCGGCAGAGGAACATTTCTGCATTTATTAAAAAAGTATATTTCGCCTATTTCGGTTTGAAGTTAGGCGATCAAGACAAACCGTGGGCTCCTCACAAAGTGTGCAAGACATGTGAGGAAGATCTACGCTTATGGATGAAAGGTAAAAAAACAAGCATTTCGTTTCGGAATACCTATGATATGGCGTGAACAAAGAGACCACAGCAGTGACTGCTATTTTTGCTCTTGCATTGTGAAGGGATACAACTTAAAAAATAAGAACGTAATAAGTTACCCCAACCTTCCCTCAGCAATTAGGCCTATGCCTCATAGCAACGAAGTACCTGTGCCTGAACCACCAAAATCTTTGGATCATATTTGTGTGGACGGTTCTAATCATGATGAGACTCATCAGATGGCTTTTCCCGATGAGTCCAGTACTTCCGAGTTTGAAACTGAACCAGATCCGAAACCTGAACTTTTCTCTCAAGCTGAATTGAATGATTTAGTCCGGGATTTAGGACTCCCAAAAGATGCTGCCCAACTGCTAGGTTCTCGGCTTAAACAGAAAAATCTATTGTCACCAGGAACAACTTTTTATTGGTACCGCAACCGCGAGACACAATTTTTGAAGTATTTCAGCAAAGAGGAAGATTTGGTATTTTGCAACGATATATACGGAGTGATGGAAAAGTTTAAACTCAAGTATGATCCTGCTGAATGGCGGCTGTTCATTGATTCGTCAAAAGACAGCATAAAAGGTGTTCTTCTTCATAATGGCAACACATTTGCTTCAGTTCCTATTGCTCACTCTGTTATTCTCCAAGAAAAATACGAGAATTTGGCCCTGATTCTTCAGAAGATTCGTTATGATGAGCATAAGTGGATGATTTGTGGAGACTTTAAAATTCTATCCATGCTATTAGGGCAGCAATCCGGTTTCACCAAATATCCCTGCTTCCTTTGCTTGTGGGATAGCCGGGCCCGCGACCTACACTGGGGGAAAAAAGACTGGCCAATTCGGGAGTATTTGAGACCCGGTGAGAAAAATGTTCTTCATGAGAGCTTGGTACCTCGTGATAAAATTCTATTACCACCTCTCCACATTAAGTTGGGTCTCATTAAGCAATTCATCAAGTCCCTTCCAAAAGATGGTGAGTGCTTTCGGTACCTTTGCTCAAAGTTCCCCCGACTTTCTGAAGCAAAGCTAAAGGAAGGAGTGTTTGTTGGCCCTGATATAAGGAAACTCATTTCAGATGGAGCATTCGCTGAAACGATGTCTGAGAAGGAAAAAGAAGCCTGGGATTCCTTCAAGGATGTTGTTCTCAAATTCTTGGGGAACAGGCGGGATGAGAACTATAAGGATATTGTTGCCAGGATGCTCAATGCCTTCAAAGAACAAGGCTGTAACATGAGCCTGAAAGTCCATTTCTTGCACTCCCATGTGAACTACTTTCCCGAAAACTTGGGGGCGTACAGTGAAGAACAAGGTGAAAGGTTTCACCAGGACATCAAGGACGCAGAGAGAAGGTACCAAGGAAGATGGAACACCACTATGATGGCTGATTTCTGCTGGTTGCTGCTGCTGCGGGAAACCCCAGATGAAAAATACGCCAAACAGCGCACCAAGAGAAGCATTCGGGGAAGAAGAAACGGGCCCACCAGGAGATTGATTGACCCAAGAATGACTTTAACATCTAAACTGTGTTGACAAATATCGTGTTTTTACTAAACTTTGAAATAAAAATTTGCTAGTTATTACCACAGTGTCGGATCTCATTTATTAGAATTTTATTTTCACACCATCGGGTGTTTGTCTTCATGTATTGCAATGGTGCGGTTTGCGTTTTCTATTCTTACATACATACCTGTACAACATTTTTTGCACATTTCTTTGCTTTGCTTTGTGTCTAACCTCGCTCTTATATGCTCAATGTTTGTGCACATGTATGTGGCTGTTTTAAGTGCAGACAATTTTGCTACCATCACAGTGTGTTTTGTTGACATTACTCTATTCTTATGTGCTGCCTTGTTACAATTTTCTTTATTCTTATTTGAATAACTACTAAACAATTAGTATAAAGAATTCATCCAAGAAACTTTTATCTCGATCACACTCAATCTGAAACGTTCACCTCAAACTGCTAACCCAATGTAGCAAAAAATCTGTACGTGATGGAGCAAATTGGTTACCAGATTTGGATTCAGCGCACCAAAAAACGTAAAAATCAATCGAAACATTAGAGGCAGTTTAAAAAAAAATTTTTTTAGTGTACCTGTGTTAGTTTTAATACAAAGAATTCCTTTCAGAAAATGCCCAGAAGTATATACTCACAATTGCAGATCTCTCTCCAGAAGTAACAGTCCCCTTTTCTAGTCCTTCAAGACTAGAAAAGGGGACTGTTACTTCTGGAGTTCCTCCACTTGTTTCTTGAGAGCTTCAGCATGCAGGCATCCTGCAGATGGACCGGTCCTGCATCTGGCATTGAGACCTCTGTCTGGACAGAGGCAGAAGCTGTAACGGGGGCAACAGCTTTAATGATACGATTTTTCCCAGCCATTGTTCAGTTCGTGGAGCTTAAGTATCTGTTAAAGCAAGTTTAAATTAGTCTTACCTGCTAATTGTAGTTCCTGGAGGAACTCCAGTCTAGTCCCGGAATCTCTGGGGTTGTCAACCTCCTCTAGCAGCTTTGGAGACTGAGAAATGTAACTCCTGTGATGTCACCAGTATATAAGGGCTGGAACCGCCTCCTCACACCAGTTTACCTATTGACAAAGCAGACTCACCGGAGAAACAAGTAAGTACCGAATTACAGCACCCAAAATAACTGCACTCCTGAGCTATGAAAGCCTCTTGGACCTCCTATTTCCAAGATCTGATCCCTCCTTGTGCATGCCTTGAGATCGCCTGACTCCTACCACGCCAAGGATGCTCTGACTCTCACCACCCCCAGGTGACATCCTGCCCTCTCGCGAAGCAGGCGACTGACAGAACTAAAAATATTGCTTACCTGTAAGTTAGCTCTTGCTTCAGGCCGAAGTCCAGCAACGAATTAGGGCGGGAACCGGGGCTAGATTGGAGGAACTACAATTAGCAGGTAAGACTAATTTAAACTTCCTGATCGTCCCTCCAGTCTAGTCCCGGAATCTCTGGGGATGTACCAGAGCAGTAAATATAATCAACGGGAGGGTCCTGCTAGACCGGCCTGAAGCACAGCCGATGCAAAACAGGTGTCTCTGCCCGCCTGCACATCCAGACGGTAATGCTTCACAAAGGAATGCAGCGACAACCAGGTTGCCGCTTTACAAATCTCTACCGCCGGCACCAATCCACACTCTGCCCAAGACGCCACTTGCGCTCTAGTGGAATGAGAGCCCGCAGACCTTCCGGCACCGCTCTGCCGCACAAAATATATGCCGACGCAATCGCTTCCTTTACCCAGCGAGCAATCGAACCCTTAGAAGCTGCCTCTCCTTTCTTTACTCCTGCAAAGAGTACAAATAGCCTGTCCGATTTACGGAAAGAGGCTGTTCTAGCCACATACTTCTTCAATGCTCGACGGATATCCAAGCGATGAAGCCACTCTGCGACCTGACCCTTACCTGTAGATGCAAACACCGGCAACGACACCACTTGGTTCAAATGAAAAGCTGAAATCACCTTGGGCAAGAATGACGGAACCGGCCTCAAAACTACCTTACAATCGAAAAAAGACAGAAAAGGCTCCCTACAAGACAGCGCCTGTAGCTCCGAAATGCGCCACACTGAGGCAATGGCCACTAAAAACACCACCTTGAGCGTAAGATCCTTCAATGAAGCATCCACTAAGGGCTCAAAAGGCGCCTTCCCTAACGCCTCCACAACCAATGGCAGATCCCATGCCGGAACTACCTGCTTACGCGGCGGCTGAAGAATCCCTACTGCCTTCAAAAAACGCTTTATATCCGAATGACTAGCCAGCGAGACTCCTTGCACCTTCCCCCTATAACAGGACAAAGCCGCCAATTGCACTTTCAAGGAAGCCACCGCTAAACCCTTTTGAAAGCCATCTTGCAAGAAAGAGAGCACTTGAGGGATTGACGCCCTTAAGGGAACGCAGTCTCTTTCTGCACATCAAGCCTCAAAGATACGCCACACTCTGACATATGTCAAGGAAGTAGACTTCCGTCTCGCCTTCAGCAAAGTTGCTATCACCGCTGTTGAATACCCTCTCGCTCTCAACCAAGCCTGCTCAATAGCCAGGCCGTAAGCGAGAATCGATCCACCTGGGGCATGCAAAGGGGCCCCTGAGTTAGAAGATCCTTGCGAACTGGAAGCTTCCATGGCTCCTCCACTAAAAGCCTGACCAAGTCCGCATACCATGGCCTTCTCAGCCAATCCGGAGCAATTAGAATCATTCGCCCCTTGTGGAGCTCTATGTGCTGTATAACTCGACTGATCAGCACCCACGGCAGAAACACATACAGCAGCTGCTGCTCCAGCCACTTCTGGATAAGAGAGTCCAAACCTTCCGCCATCCTTTCTCTTCTCCTGCTGAAGAACCAATCGACCTTTGCCGACTGAAACGTCGCCATGAGATCCATCACTGGCGTTCCCCAGCGTCTCACTAACATCGTGAATACCTCGGGATGTAGAACCCACTCTCCTGGGTCCACCTTTACCTGACTGAGAAAATTGGCCTCCACATTGTCCACCCCCATGACGTACGCTGCGGACAAGGCCCCTAGATTCTGCTCGGCCCACTCGAAAAAACTCTCCGCCTCGGCTTCCATCGCCACGCTGCTGGTGCCCCCTTGCCGATTTATGTAAACTACCGCCGTAGCGTTGTCCGAGAACACCCGAACGGCCTTTTTCTGAAGATAGGGGCGCAATTCCCGGAGAGCTAGCACCACAGCCCTCAACTCCAACCTGTTGATCGACCACCCCCTTTCCAGGGGGGACCACTGACCTTGCAAGAGTTGACCTTGACAATGGGCTCCCCAGCCGTGCAGACTGGCATCCGTCATCAGGGAAATCCAGAACGGCGCCTCCAACGACATTCCTCTCTCTAGATACCCTGGCCTCAACCACCAACGCAGTGCCAGGCGAGTCTGTGGCGGGCAATCTAACTTCTGGGAAAGCGAATCTCTTTGATGCGACCACCTCCTTAGTAGCGCTCTTTGTAACGGTCTCATGTGGGCCCGCGCCCACAGCACTAACTCTAGGGTCGCTACCATCGTCCCTAACACCCAAAGATAATCCCAGGCCATGGGACTCTGCTGACTGAGAAACCGACCCACCAACTGTCGGAGTCCCAGCACCTGCTGCTGAGGCAGAAACACTAGACCGACACTCGTATCGAATCGCGCTTCCAGATACTCTAGGTCCTGAGTCGGCACCAACTTGCTCTTTGCTACGTTGACTACCCAACCAAGAGACTGCAGCAGAGCTATCACCCTGGCCGTTGCCGAAACACTCTCCTCTCTGCCCTGATTAACCAATCGTTCAGATATGGTTGCACCAAAACTCCTTTCTTTCGCAAAGCCGCTGCCACCACCACCAACACCTTGGTGAATGTCCGCGGCGCAGTTGCCAGACCAAAGGGAAGCGCCTGGAACTGAAAATGACCCATAGGCACCGCAAATCTGAGGAATTCCTGATGCTCCTGCCGTATTAGTATGTGCAAATATGCCTCCGATAGGTCCAGGGACGTCAGAAACTCCCCCTTTCTCACCGCTACGATAACCGACCTGAGGGTCTCCATTCGAAAATGAGATACGCGGAGACAGCGATTTACCCTTTTTAAATCTAGGATTGGTCGCCATGTCCCCTCCTTCTTTGGCACCACGAAGTAAATGGAGTATTGACCGCATCCTAACTGGTCGGAAGGAACCGGGACAATTGTCCTGAGATCTAGAAGCCTTTGCACCGTCTCCTGCACTGCCCGGCGCTTCGCTCAAGCGTTGCAGGGAGATTGCACAAAAGAATCGGACACAGGCCGCTGAAACTCCAGTGCATAACCATCTCGAATCACCTCTAAGACCCACTGATCGGAAGTAAGTTGGGTCCAGGCAGGATAAAACTCCCGTAGCCGACCTCCTATGGTAACTAGCTCCTCCCGGACCCCCCTGACTTCATTGTGACTTTTTGAAACTGGAGGACGAGGACGCAGAGGCAAACCCCCTGCTTGCTCCTCGAAACCCCCTAAAACCTGGGGTCCTAGCCGAGAAACGACCCCGCTGTCCTTGCCCCAACCTCGGGGGAGGGAAACGGCGAAAATCCCACTGCAGTCCGCGAGACCCGGGAACGGAACGCCCTAGCTTCTGTTTGTCCTCTGGCAATCTACCTGTCTTAGACGCTCCTAAATCCTTTACCAACTTTTCCAAATCCTCTCCAAAGAGCAGCTTACCCCGGAAGGGAAGCCTACTCAATCTCGCCTTGGAAGGCCCATCAGCTGACCAATTCCGCAGCCAAAGACATCTCCATCCTGCGACTACCGACGCCCTACTCTTCGCTAAACTCTGGATCAAATCATAATGAATGTCGGCCAGATATGCCGCCCCGGATTCCAAATGGGACGCCTCCTCGGTCACCTCTTCCGCGTGGTCCCCCTGGACCCGCTGCACCCACCTCAAGCAGGCTCTTGCCACCCAAGCCCCACAAGTAGAGGTCTGCAAGGATAGTGCATTTGCTTCAAAGACCTGCTACAGCAAGGTCTCTAACTTACGGTCCTGTGGATCCTTGAGTGCCGCCGACCCCTCCACCGGGATGGTAGTTTTCTTGGTCACCACCGATACGGCCGCATCCACTCTCAGCGCCTTAAACAACTCCTGGTCCTGATCCAAGAGAGGGTACAGCCTTGCCATAACCCTAGACCCTTTAAGATTGGCTTCAGCTATATCCCATTCTTCCTGAATCATCTCCTTAAACACCCTATGGATAGGGAACACCCTCTGAGTCTTTCGAACCGCCTGCAGCAGCGGATCCTCCAGGGTGGAATCCTCTGTCGGCCCTCTGTCCGGCATATTTAGGGTTTTGAGAGACTCTGCAATGAGCGCCGGCAGCTCTTCCCTATGGAACACCCTTACAACTCTAGCCTGATCTTCTTGCTCCCTAATCTCTCCTTCCTCCAGCTCCCCCAGGTCCATGTCCGCCTCCTCGGAACGCAAGTCCTCCGAAAGGACTGACTGATCTAGGCGATTCCTATCAGACCTGGCCTTCTTGGCACTGCTGCCAGCCATCTCTGCCGCCAAAGGCGAGCCAGGCCTCTTCTGTCCCAGGCCTGCCCCTGAGGTACTTGCTATAGGCCCCTCCTGAGAGCCAATGTCCTCTGGAGCAGCGCCATAAAATCCTGCGAAAAAATTGCCGCCAAATCCCCCGATAGCGGCTGCTGGGACAACGGGGGCTCCGGCGCTGACACTGCCCTGCCCCCCCAGCTCAGAAGCAGACAGGGATGGAAGAATGGGGACCCCCATCTCCTCCAAGGTGTCATGTCCCCCTGTCTCGGATTTGGGGGCTAACTCCTTCGCCTCCAACTCTGGAGCGCACCCCCTACACACACCATCCTGAGACACCGAACTCCTCCTGGCCCCACACAATAGGCAGAGCTGTTTGGCAGGCATGCTGCGCTGACAGGACCTCGCCGCAGATGCAACCCCAAATAATTTATTTTTTTTAATGTTCTGTAGGACCCAGACACGCTCCTTAGCTAAAATGTGAAAAAAAAAGCAAAAACGAAGCTCCCCGAGTGAGATACCCAGCGGCAAAGCCCCACAATTTCAACGGTGATTTTTCCCGCGTTCCGCACATGTGGTCTGGCCTGCCCCTGCTAATTCGCCATTTCGCGCCTAAAACGCCACCTTACCTCAAAGGCCGCTGGCAAAATAACTGGAGCAGCTTCCCGCGATCTGTCCTGCCCTTAAGAAGCAGATTGCCGAGGTCTGACAAGTTGGCATCCCCACGCTGACTAAAAACAGCTGTGGCAGCCCTCGAGAGCTCTAAGCGCCGGCAGGCAAAGCCTCAGCACGCGCTGAGCTCCGGGCTCAATGGGCTCCTGTCCCTCTTCAACTGGGACGGTAACCCGCTGCCGGTCTTCTCCCCCAGGCTAGCAAAGTCAACACTCTGGCTCCTGCCTGTCCTCCGGTAGAGGGAGAAAGCACGGAAGGGAGCAGGGGACCTCAGGGCAATAGCTGGCAGACCCCTTAACACTAAAGGTAGAACTCAAATCTCTTTCCTCCCTTCTTTTCTTTTTTTTTTTTTTTTAAACACTTGCTACCACTGTCCTTAATCGTTCCTCTAGTGAGCCCGGAATCCCCTTGGGCTCACCACCTATCTAGCTGCTTTGGAGACTGATAAAACTGGTGTGAGGAGGCGGTTCCAGCCCTTATATACTGGTGATATCACAGGAGTTAGGTTTCTCAGTCTCCAAAGCTGCTAGAGGAGGTTGACAACCCCAGAGATTCTGGGACTAGACTGGAGGGACGATCAGGAAAAGAGAGAGATCTACCAGCCGGTTTCCCAACTGTCCTTTCAGAGAAAAAGCAGTTAAATCTCTTTAAGTGTTTTCAAAATGTGCTGTTCCAAGTCCCTGTGTGTAGTTAATTGGGGAGTGCCCTATAAAGCAAGATTGCCCACTACGGGTAGATGGGAGTTGGGGGGGGGGGGGGTAGGGAGGGAACCAACACCTGATGAGGTGTCAGTAGCTTCAAAGAGCTGAATAAAGATACTAAAGCAGAATTTTAAACCCACCCCACTAGATAAAATATTTCCCCTTTTAAACTAAAGCACCAAAAAGAATGTAACTTTGTTTTAAAAATGTACCAGAACCCTTTTAAGAGCTCCCAGGCAGACCGCTAGTAATTTAAAAAGCCACAAACTCTTACCTTTGCTTGAAATGTGTAGCCTCTGTTAGGAATGCCTGGTTCAGTAGCATATTTTAATCACCAAGGCAGCATGAGGAGTGCCGGCATGGCCCTAGAGATGAAGCTAGTTTTGCCGGGACGGAAAAGAATCTCCTAGCACTGTCGATTCAGCACATTGCCGGGATAGAGAGGGTGGAGACGGACTTCCTCAGTCATCACACCCTTGATCCCGGAGAGTGGGAGTTAAGTCAGGAGGTGTTTCAGATGACTTTCCATTGTTTGGGTCACCCCAAGATGAATTAGATGGCAATTTGGTCAAATGCAAGGATACCATTTCTTCTGTTGCCACATGTAAGCGATCTCAGAGGGCATCGGTGCCCTGGTTCAGTCTTAGCAATACCTCTATATATTTTCTTCATGGCCGCTTTTGGGGCATGTGTTTCGGTGTATAAAGAACCATCTGGGCTGGATTGTTCTGGTGGCACTGGATTGGCTGAGGAGAGCATAGTTCAGAAGCCTGATGCGACTCTCGCAGGAACCTCTGCTTCATCTGTCCCCATTTTGGGACCTGTTGTGCCAGGGGCCAATTGTCCTGGACAACCCAGTTCCCTTCTCGCTTACAGCTTGGCGCTTGAAAGGAGTCGGATGGCACATAAGGGTTTCTCTCCTGCAGTGGTTTTCACTCTGCTGAAAGCCCGGAGGACGTCTACCTGCCTGGCATACATACAGGTCTGGTGCCTCTTTGAGTGTTGGTGTGGCACATGCAAGCTTGTTCCAGAGGTAGCCAAGGTGCCGGCTTAGTTGGCTTTCTACAAGTCTGGAAAAGGGCTTTACCTTAGCTTCTTGAAAGATCAGGTAGCAGCTTTGCCCTGTTTCCCAGATCTGGTGGCTGGAAAGTCTTTCACCTTACACCCGGATGTTTTTTGTTTCCTTCAAGGGATTTGGTGTTTGTCAATTGTCCCTTCCTAGGATCTCTGTCTGCTGCACAGTGCCCTGATGTTCGAGCCCTTTGAGCCTTTGAAGTGTGCTATTCTGAAGGATTTGACTCTCAAGACTATTTTTCTTGGTTGTGATTTGTTTGGCAAGGCAGATTTCCAAGCTGTAAGCTCTGTCTTGCTGGGATCCATATTTGTCTTTTTCAGAGGAGACTATCCATTCTGCCTGTGCATTCCTTTTTACTCAAGGTGATATCTCCTTTTCAGTGGCACTGGATCAAAGAGTCCATTGCCTTGGTGTATCTATTACAGAACCAGCTGATTCTGGAGGGTTACACGCACATTCTACTTGAGCACAGGCATCCCCGGAGAAGAAGCATTGCTCATCAGACTCTTCAGATGTTTGTTGGGCAGCAAAATGGGCATCACTTTCCACTTATGTCAAGCATTACCACTTGGATGTCCATGCTCAGGCAGACACGGCCTTTGGCTAAAAGGTTATGTGAGCTGTCTCTTCTTTGCACCCAGTGGAAGAGTAGCTTTGGTACGTCCCACTTGTCTGGACTGGTTTAGCAGGATAATATGGAAGGTGGCATTTACTTACCAGATAATGCCATTTCCTTGAGTCCTGCTAGACTAGTCCAGGACCTGCCCCTGGAATTATGTTGATCTGTTATGCTGCAGCGGTATCTTTTGGTCCGCTATAATCTGAATGGTGGCCCTGCAGGCTTATAACCTACTGACAATCTTCTGTTCAAACTCTCCTGTACATAGTTTCTGTGCTGTTTGGTTAAGCATTGTTGCCCTCATTGTGGCTGTGTGAGGTTTGCCATGTCCTATCATTTGCTTTGATATGAATACTGAGTTGCCCACTAGTAGCTAAGGTGGATAGAGGCATGGGAGTGATGTCATTGAAGCCTGGGCATTTCATTGGCTCTCTGTCTCCATACATCTGCTGGTAGGGGAACACAACCCACTTGTCTGGACTGGTCTAGCAGGACTCAAGGAAAGGACATTATGTAATGAGTAAAATGTCCCCTTTGCCTTTTTGTGGAGCCTCTGAAAGGATACAGACATAATGGAGGCAGTTTGCCTGGCATTGGGGCAGATGCAAGAGTTATTTTTCAGGGATACGGTAGTTTGTAGTGTTGTTTTTGGGTATAAGAGTGATTGGGGTGGGGGGGTCAGTTGCAGAGAGGTGGTATTAAAGGTGGGATAGTTTGCGAGCAGTGGGGCAGTTGGGGTGGGATATTTTGGGGGTGGAATAGTTTGTAGGATGGAAGGCCAAATGAGTTGTGGTATTTTTGGATGGTAGAGGCAGTTTGTGGGGCACTAGGGAAGTTGCAGGGAGGTCATTTCTGAGGGTAGAGGTACTGGCAGGATGTGGGGCATTCAGTAGGGTATTTTCTGGGGTTAGAGTAGTTGGTGGGCATTTGGATGGAGTATTTTATGGGGGTGGTAGACTGTGGGGTAGTTTTAGCAGGTGGGAAGTAGCTTAAAGGGATGGGGCAGTTGCAGCATGATAGTTTTTGGGGTGGGGTATCTTGTAGCGTGGTGTGACAGTTACTGGGGGTTAGTTTTTGGCAGTAGGAGTAATTGACAGAGTGGTCAGTCTGCTGCAGGAGGGGTTAGCTTTTCTCAGTGCGGTGGGGGGGAGCGGTGAGGCAGTTGCAGGAGGTTGTTTTTAGGGTGGGGCAGTTTGCAGGGCAGTGAGGCCGTTGTGGCAGTGTAGCTTTTCAGAGTAGGGTAGTTTTCAGGGGGCTGGGGCAGTTATAAGGGGATAGATTTTGTGGATGGGGTTATTTACAGGATGGTGGGGCGGCTGCAGGAGGGGTTAGGTTTTTCTGGTGGGGCAGTTTTTGAGATGTGAGGTAGTTGTGGGAGGTGGTTTTGTAAGTGGGGCTGTTTGCATGATAGTGGGGTGGTTGCAGTTGTATAGTTTTTAGAGCAGAGACTGCAGCACATTGAAGCAGTTATAGGAGATTGTTTTTTTTATAGTGGGGGACTTCGGGGGACTGTGGAGGTGTATTTTTAAAGGAGCGGTAAGCAGGGTGATGAAGCAGTTGTGTGGAATATCGTTTCATGGTGGCAACATTTGGGGATTTAGTAAGACAGTTACGAAGGAGTATTTTTTGGGGCTGTTGCATGTTGGTGGTGCAGTTTGAGATACGGGAGGCTTTGGTATTGGGGCATTCTGGTGGGCTGGGAGCCTAGGAGAATGGGGAGAGGGTGTTTGAAAGGAGCAATCCCCTAGCTGCTGTGTTTCACTGATACGATTCTATGATACAGAAACGGAAACTCCTTCTGTCAAAGAAGTTCACTGGGCTAAATTTTTGGGGCACTTATTTCTCTGCAGCCACTGCTCCGATTTGGTCCATTTTAAAACTTGATGTGTCTTAATACCACTTTTTCCTACATGCAAAGTTACATCCCATTCTGTTCAGATTTATCTTTCCCCCAAGAATGAGAATCAGACAGAGACATTCTCAGCTCCTTTTATGTAATAATTTCCATTAGACTGAAAGCATAGAAAGAGCACTTAGATGTCAGCATATTAATTCTTATAAATATCGACTTGTGTGTAATCACATGTTGTATTTGCTCCTTTGCAGGGAACAGCTTGGAAATGTTGGCAGAGGGGATATTCAGGGGCATTTACAAGCTTTCCATTGGGAGAGTCACGTGACACATGAGCAAGTGAGGACGTCTTTCACTTGCTCCGGGGCCGCCACGGCAAATTTGATTAAAATCGGCGATTTAAATTCCCGGCATCCGGTGCTGGCGGTGGGGATCCCTTCTTTAATATAGCCTCTCTACGCTGCTGTTCTCTGGTGGTTTCGGATGCCGCCCCCGGTTCGGCGAGAGAGGGAGAAGGAGAAGGCGCCAAAATCCCGGGCCTCCACAACGGCGGAGCTGCAGCCCCCCTCGCCGGGTACAGAGAGTGGTGATTCGGCGTCGGAGGACATAGCGAGGGAGGTGGCTCGGCACTTAGACCCCAAGTTGGATCAGATTCTCTCCAAGTTGGAGGTGATGGGGGAGACGCTGGCAGCGCAGGGCCAAAGGCTTGATGAGCTGGAACACCGCGTGTCGGCTATCGAGGACGATGAGGGCCGGCAGGAGAGGCAGCACGCAGACACACGTGCACAGATCGTGGCTTTGCAGAGTAAGCTGGATGACTTGGAGAATCGTTCCCGTCGGAACAACCTCCGTTTGGTGGGCATCTCTGAATCCACGACAGACCTCCAACTACTGCCACTAATTGAAAAGTGGCTCCCGGAGGAGCTGGGACTGCCTACTTTGGTCGCGATTTGAAGGTGGAACGTGCTCATAGGATCGGGCCTCGGATGGAGAACAGATCTAGGCCCCGAGTGGTGATTGCAAGAATACTGAACTTCGCCCATAAGGAGCGCCTCCTAAGAGCCTACCGACAACATGAGGGTCTGTTGCTGAACAACACTAAAATCCTCCTATTTCAAGATTACTCCACAGTGGTGTCGGCGAAACGTAAGGAGTTCTCCCCTATCTGCACGGCTCTTTTTGAGAAGAAAGTTCGTTTCTCCTTGGCCTTCCCGGCAACGCTCAAGGTCCATCATTTGGGGCGCAACCTGACCTTTGATTCTGCGGGAGCGGCCAGAGCCTTCTTAGAGCGCCTGAACAAGGATCAACCCGCACAGGCTGCTGTGCGGACTGAGGACTCTGTGGCATGAGTGTCGCCGGGCTTGCCTTGCATTGCTAGCCAGTCTATGTCTGCTGTGCGACTGCGGTGAGACCCCCGGAGTGGGGTGGCTTCATATATGGCCTGTGATTACAGCTGCTGAGACTTTGTGCTGCCTGCTCGCCTACCCCGGGAGTTTGTGGGGTAGCTGGAATCTGTGTCGTAGCTGGCCTGTGTGAAATATGATGTATTTTCACAGATAGTGATAGCGGATCTTTCACCATAGTGTTGGTTTTCTCTTATTTATGTCTGGGGTGTTACTGCCTAGTCTCTTAATACCATGTTTCTGCAGCTGACCCGTTCTGGGGCTGCAGTCTCACCTAGTGGGCTGGTTTCTTTGTCCCTCCCCTCCCCCCCCCCCATTTTTGCTCCTTTCCATCCTCTCCTTCCCTGAATGTGGAGGGGGCCCCGGACCAGGTGGGTAGGTTGCTCTTGTGCTAACTGAGCGATCTTGGGCCCTCCGTAGTGCTATACAGTATCATGTGCTGGGGAGGTCCACACTGGGGATCTTGGCTGCCGTCTGAGGCACCGACGCTGGGGGGAAGTTCCCGCGGTGGCCCCGTGGTGCACTGAGGTGACTCTGCTCAGTTTTAACTGAGGTGGGATGTGTGTTTTTACTGGGGATAGGATATTTAGAGGGGGGGGGAGTAGAGGGGAGGGGGGGTGGAAGTGGGGTGGGGGAGGGGGTCAGCTGGGGGGGGGAGGGGGGAGGGGGAAGGGGGAGGGAGGGGGTGGGGGAGATAGATGGGGGAAAGCTGCCTAAGACTATAGGGATCTCATGGTTGGATAAAGGGACAGAAAGAGTTCTTCTCTGGGGCCGAGGCTGGGCGGCTCCCAGAGTGTATATATGTCTTTTGCAGTGCACGGTCCTAACCTCCGAATAAATTACTCAAAATATTAAGTTAGTCTCCTGGAACGTGGGGGGCATAAACTCCCCTATCAAACGCACAAAAATTTTGCAAGCATTAAAGCGGAAGGGCACCCACTTGGCATTGCTACAGGAGACCCATCTGAGTGAACAGGAGCACAAAAAGTTGGTGAGAGACTGGGTGGCAAACATGTATGGGGCCTCTTCAGGGGGGAAAACAGCGGGGGTGGTAGTGCTAGTAAAAAAGGGTATCCCCTTTGAGGTACGGAAGATTGATGCTGATCCGCAGGGGCGCTTTGTGTTTCTGCAAGCTAAATTATTTAACGAGGAGATATGGATAGGTAATGTGTATGCCCCTAATGTTTACGATCATGCTTTTTTTAAACTCCTTTTGGGCTATGTGCAGAGGGCGGGGGATGGCAAATTAGTGCTGGCGGGCGATTTCAATTGCCCCAATGACCCGCATTTGGATAAATCAGTGGCGAGCAAGGGGGGGGCCTGGTCTAGGAAAGGGGTGGGTTACCTTTCTAGATTGGGTGGCCTGTTAGATGTTTGGCGTACTCTGCACCCGGGGGAGCGTGCTTATACCCATCAGTCACGAGCCCATTTGACCTGGTCCCGGATAGATTATATTTTTATGAGTGAGCAGGCGATCTCCAGGGTGGAACGTACGGATATTGAGCCTGTCTCTATCTCCGATCATGGCATGGTTTGGATGA
Organism: Ichthyophis bannanicus; assembly: GCA_033557465.1. Taxonomy (NCBI): domain Eukaryota; kingdom Metazoa; phylum Chordata; class Amphibia; order Gymnophiona; family Ichthyophiidae; genus Ichthyophis; species Ichthyophis bannanicus. Next base: position 139,575,020 of record CM066031.1, on the reverse strand, counting down.
CTTGGGCGTGTCAGGGGGTGGGAAGAGGGAGCTGGCGATTTCCGGCCTATTTGTGGGAGGATCAGGATTTTCGCTGTTTTTTGGAAAAACACTGGGACGAGTACGTTCATTTCAATGATACCCCTGAATGTTCGCCTCTCCTATTCTGGGAAGCTAGTAAAGCGGTTATGAGAGGAGTAATTATGGCATATACTGCTCAACGACGCCGACACTTGGACCGTAGCATTGTTGTTTCGGAGCGCAATCTTCGGGCATTGCAATCCAAATTAAGTGCTTTACGTGGGAGGGAGGCTCGCGAGTGTCAGCAAGGTTTTGTTAAGGCCCAGTTAGCTCTTCATGAGCTACTTCAGAGAAGAGCTAAGATGTCCTTGCAGTATTACCAGCACAAATTACATAGATATGGCAACCGATCGGGTAAGTTATTGGCGAGGCTGGTTCGTGATCCTGGTGGAGCACGTTTTGTTCCGGTCCTCAAAGATGGGGAAGGGCAAATGCAGCACCAACCGCAGCGTATTGCGGAAATCTTTCGCAGGTTTTACGCCTGCTTATACACGGAGGAAGATCGTGCTGCTGCCCAGGGTCGTGCGTTCCTCGCTAAAGTACCGCTGCCGCAATTAACTGGGTGGGAATTACAGGAGCTTAACGCTCCCCTGACAGGGAAGGAAATTCAGGATGCCATTAAGCGTGGAAAGCCGCACAGGGCCCCCGGCCCTGATGGCTTTGGTGGGGAATACTATAAAATATTGTCCTCTCGAGTAGCCCCCAGTCTGTTGGCTATGTATACCGAGGCGCTGCAGCGGGGTGGCTTCCCCAGAGATATGCGCTGCGCAAACATTACTGTTATTCCGAAACCGGGTAAGAATCCGCTTGACCCTGCGTCATTTCGGCCCATTTCACTTATCAATAGTGATGTTAAGATTTTAGCCTCGATATTAGCTAAGCGACTGAACCCCATACTACCGTCCCTGATTGGAGAGAGTCAAGTAGGCTTTGTTACGGGAAGGGATGCAACAAAAAATATTGCTAAATTACTCTTGGGTATGGAATACTGTCTTGCACGAAACTCTCCACTGCTATTAGTTAGTCTGGATGCTGAAAAAGCGTTTGATCGGGTCGCTTGGGAGTATCTGTGGGCTGTGCTGGGTAGTTTCGGGATCCGAGGAGTGTTTGCCCAGTGGGTCCGGGTTCTATACAAGCTCCCTGCTGCGAGGGTGGGCGTGAACGGGGTTTATTCGGAACCCTTTATTTTAGAAAGGGGTACGCGCCAAGGTTGCCCGTTGTCCCCGCTATTATTCGTCCTGGCTTTAGAACCCTTACTTCGGACTATCCAGCAGGAGGCTCAAGTGAGGGGGATACGGATGGGGGGGGAGGACATGAAAATTAGCGCGTTTGCGGATGATATGCTTTTATGTCTGACAGCCCCGCAGGACTCGTTGCAGAGAGTCCTGCACCTTATCCATGAATATGGGAGTTTCTCCGGGCTCAAAATCAATATGTCTAAATCTACGGCCCTGGATGTTGGTGGACAAGTGCGCCCTGTGTGGCGTGGAGTCTTCCCCCTAGTGTGGGCGGAGGGCTCGATTAAGTATTTGGGCATACAGCTGCCTGCGAGTCCGGCTCAGCTGTATTCAGCAAATGTGGGGAGTATGATCGAAAGGGCTAGACTAAAGTTTCACCGCTGGCGGACGCTGCCGTTGTCTTTACGCGGTCGAATTGCCTTATTCTCTATGGTGGAGCTTCCTCGGTGGCTCTATGTGCTACGATTATTGCCGATTTGGATCCTGGGGAAGGATTGGAAACTCTTCGATCGTTATTTGACTGGTTTCCTTTGGGGGGGTCGCCGACCTCGCATTCCGCTCAAGGCCCTACGGCGGAGGAGGGAGGAAGGGGGGTTGGAATTGCCCTCTTTGAGAAACTATAATCTTAAGTATTTGGCACGTCATATATGGGGACTGTTAGCGACCGAAGGTGGATGTGCTCCTGTCATGCAGCTACGGGAAGTCTCCTCTTCGTGTCATGGTTTGTACTTGCTGCACAGCGCACATCTCCATGGTCTGGGGAGGGGAAAGGGCAGCGTGTATTTGGAACTCTCCGTCTGGCTTGGCGGGAGATCTGTAGGAGGGTGGGTTGGGATTCGACTTGTTCTCCCCTTCTGCCACTGGTGGGGAACCCGGACTTTTCACCGGGTTTTGCGGACATCACGCTCTTCCATAGATGGCAGCAGAAAGGGATAGTGTGTTTGGGAGACCTGGGAAGGACGGAGGGAGGAAAGTTGGAGAGCTATCAAAATTTGAGCCGTACCTATCGGTTGGGAGCTGCAGACTTTTATGGTTACCTCCAAATTCGCCATTATGTAGATCAGCTGCGGAGGAGAGTCCCCGCGCTGCTCCTAACCAGAGATCCCCGCCAGCTGCTCGGCGGCTGGGTGGAGAAAGAAATGCTTGATTGGGTTGAGCGGAAACACTTGCTTTGCCCGCTATTAGATTCAGAGTACCTTCGGACTCTTACCCAGCGCTGGCGTGCAGATGGCCTACAAGAGCTGACAGAGGAGACCTTGCGGTCTGCTTTTGAGCGGCTCCCTGGGGGTGCAGTGTGGATATACCTGCAGGAGATGCAATACAAATTCCTTTGGAGAGCCTATGCTAGTGACACCTGGGCACATAAGGTGGGCCTCCGAGACACCTCCCTATGTTGTTGGTGTCAGCGGGAGGCGGGGACCCTGTACCATAAATTCTGGTTATGCCCTAAAGCTCAACAGCTGTGGCAACAGGTGACTGATAAGATGGGTGAGTGGATGGGGTGCGAGGCCTTTAAGGTGTGGCAGGTGTGCTTGTTCCATTGTTGGGAGGGGACGGAGACTATGATATTACCTCGCCACCGCATCTTGCTCACCAGGGGTCTCCTCTTAGTCAAGAAAGTTTTGTTGGCTTGAGAGCTCCCCCCCACAGTTCGAGGTTTGGACCAAAGCGCTGCTGCACTTGATGTATATGGAAAAACTCACAGCAAAACAGCTTGGGGGGAAACAGTGGGAGAGGTTTCATGGGCTTTGGCAACCGTTCATAGATACCTTGTCAGCACAGGAGCGAAGTGATGTATTGAATGTCTAGCTCAACTTGCTCAAGTTTGGGTTTGCGAGCCAACCATGCCTGGGGGGGGGGGGGAACCCTTCTCCCTTTTCTTCCTCTTTTCTTTTCTTCTTCCTCTACATGTTTCTTATTCCTTCTTCCTCTCCTCCTCTTCTCAGTTATCCCGTGAGAGTGTGTTAGGCGGGGGATCTTCAAGAAGTCTGGGCGCTTGGGGAGGGGGTCAGGGGGGAGGGGATGGTGGGTTTGGGATGGTAGGGGGTAGAGGGTGGGTGGGTAGTGCGTGGAGGGGGGGTTTGCTTAATGCTAATATTAATCTTGTTATCCTTGCTATTATTATTCATATTATTCATATTATCATTATTCGAATTGTTATTTGCTGTTTTATGTTTATTGCAAATGTTTCTTGTTATAAGGCTCTCTGCTCTCCTTGTGTGGATAGCGGGACCCATTGCTGGTTCTTTGCTGTGTTTATTTGTGAAACAATAAAAACCACTTTGCCATACAAGCTTTCCATTGTGTTGTGGCATTTCGGGGCAGCACCCATTGCTAACCGGGTAGTGGCCTTACTTTAGCTACAGAAGCTAACCGGGCAGCTGCTGAATTTCCCCCGATAATACCCTGGCATTGACTATCCGGGGTTAAACCTCAATGCTAGTGGCTGGCTGCTTTAGTAGCGCTAGCCACCGGCACTGAATATCGGGCCCGTTGTATTCCCTGCATAGGGGGTGGCTAATTTACAAAGGTGTATTATATTACTGAATTTGATAAACTGTTCTTCTCCCGCAATAATGCCCAATGCCCATTTTTTTTTATCTAGAAAAAGATGATCCTAGAAACAGTAATACAAAGACACATCTCTGGGAGCTCACTGGGAAGCCTGATGTGGAAACGATGTTTTCAGAAAGAGACAAAGAGGAAACTTCTTTATTTTCTGACTGCAGAGAAAAGGGAATAAATCAAAGGATCTCAGAAAATAAACAAAAAAAATCAATAAGAGACTCAACTCTGTGTGAGTACAGTGCCAGTAATATCATACAAACGGGGAAAGATCAGAATAAACAGATGAGAGAACAAAGATGTTTATGTGAGATATGTGAAATATTCCTCAGCGATCATGTAACTCTGAAATCACAGCAGAGATCTGATACTGAAGAGAAACCAACGAGATGTACAGACTGTGGGAAAATCTTCAGTCAAAAGGGAGAACTACAGGGACAACAGAAAGCATGCACAAATGAGAGACCTTTAGTATGTTCTGAGTGTAGGAAAGATTTCAGCAAGAAAAAAAACCAAATGAAAAATCAGAAAATCAATAAAGAAATTAGAATGTGTATCAGTACTGAAAATGGAAAAAGCTTTATTAATAAAGAAAACCCCAAACAATACCAGAAAATTTGCACTAATGACAGAACATCTGAATTTACTTGTAAAAAAAATGTAATAAGAAAAGAGAAATTCCACCCAAGGAAGAGACCAATTACTGATACTGAATGTAAGAAAGTCTTCTGTCATGCAAAGACATTCACAGACCACAAAAAATCTCAAACTGATGAGAGACAATTCACTTCCACCAAATGTAAAAAACACTTCAGTGTGAAGAAAGACCACAAAATATCAGAAAGTCCAAAAATGGAAGAGAGAAGTTACATGTACTGAATGCGGTAAAAGCTACACTCGAAAAAGAGCCTCGAAATCCACCAGAGAACCCACACCCATTTGGAGGATATGCCCCAAGTAAAACCGTATACATGTACTGAGTGTGGTGAAAGCTTCAGTGATAAACAACAACTCACAATCCACCAGAGAATCCACACAAGAATACAATCTTATACATCTACTGAATGCAGTAAAAGCTTCACTCTGGAGAAAAACCTCAAAAAACACCAGAGAATCCACACGGTAGTAAAACCATATACATGCACTGAGTGTGGTAAAAGCTTCTGTGAGAAACAAAAGCTCACAACCCACCAGAGGATCCACATGGGAGTAAAACCATATTCATGTACTGAGTGTGGTAAAAGCTTCAGTCAGAAAGGACCACTTACAATCCATCAGAGCATCCACACGGGATTAAAACAATATACATGCAGTGAGTGTGGTAAAAGCTTCCGTGAGGAAAAAAACCTCACAATCCACCAGAGCATCCACACTGGAGTAAAACCATATCCATGTACTGAGTGTGGTAAAAGCTTTAATCAGAACGGAAATCTCAAAATGCACCTGAGAATTCATGCAGTATTAAACCCATATACATGTACTGAATGTAATAAAGGATTCATTTCTAAAAGAGATCTCACAGTCCATCAGAGAATTCATACGGGAGTAAAACCATAGACATGCACTGAGTGTACTAAAAGCTTCACTTTGAAAATACAGCTCACAATCCACCAGAGAATCCACACGGGGGTAAAACCGTATACATGCACTGAGTGTGGTAAAAGCTTCAATGATAAAAAACAACGCACAATCCACCAGAGAATCCACACGGGAGTAAAACCATATACATGTACTGAGTGCGCCAAAAGTTTCAGGTATAAACAAAAACTCACAATCCACAAGAGAATACACACAGGATTGAAACCATATACATGCACTGAGTGTGGTAAAAGCTTCAGTCAGAATGGATCACTTAGAATACACCAGAGAATCCACACGGGTTTAAAACTATATATATGCAGTGAGTGTGGTAAAAGCTTCAGTCAGAAAGGATCACTTAGAATACACCAGAGAATCCACACGGGATTAAAACCATATACATGCAGTGAGTGTGGTAAAAGCTTCTGTGAGAGGCAAAAACTCACAATCCACCAGAGCATCCACACTGGAGTAAAACCATATCCATGCTAAAGCTTTACTCAGAACGGAAATCTCAAAACGCACCAGAGAATCCATGCAGGATTAAAACCACTGGGAACTCTGTAAACACTAGAACATCACTGTCCCCCATTTTATTGTATTGGCTATTTTTTCTTCTTTTTGTATCTTAGCTTTCCTGTCTACTTTCCTAGCTTGTCTAAGTTTTTCCACATATAGATGCTTGCCTTCCTCTCTGTGATCTCTTGTATTCTATGAAAGCCACTCTCTTTTTCTTCACCTTTTCAGCTACTTCTTTTGAGAAGAATAATGGCCTCCTTTTCCTTTTACATTTATTTACCTTTCTAACAAAAAGATTTGTTTCCCTTAAAAGATTGCCTTTCAGTTTTGCTCATTGTTTTTCTACATCTCTCAGCTGTTCCCATCCCAGTAACGACTCCTTGAGGAATTGCCCCATCTTGACAAAATTAGTTTTCCTAAAGTTGGACACTGACTTTGGTACCCTTTTACCCTTTTTGATTTGAATTATGGACCTTTGTGGAAGAGGATGCTATATTTTGTTTTGTTTTTTTAATAATTGGAGGAAGCTGCTTCTTTCTTAGTTAAGGTGTATTGGATATGTTAAGATGGTTTCTTTGCCCCATTTTCTTGTACCTGCTTGTAGTGATTGTAAACCCTCTGATGCCCTTTAGCCTGGGCGGTATACCAAGAAATTGCATAAACATAAACTCGTTTCAAACATTACCGGTGTGGGTTCCTGACTCATTTTTAAAATCCCTGCAGAGTAGGGTGCCCAAGTTTAACTGGCATTGCAGACCTCCTAGGGTGAGTAGGAGGGTCTTGTACAACCGGCGTCTGAGAGATTAGGATTGCCCTACTTTCGGGTAAGCATGTAGAGTTCAGAGAAGCTGTGAAGGGTATGACCTGTTGGACATCAGGCATGTACTTCACCTAAGTGAGCGGGATTTCACATATCTCTCGTGGGTACGTGGTATGTGGTCCCGCATTGATTATTTTCTGATGTCGGCGGGACTATTTCAACGGGTAACTCGGGTGGACATAGGACAGATCATCATCTCTGACCATGCCATAATAACACTGCTGCTGACTTGGGGGGAGGAGAAGGGAGCATGGAAGTGAAAGGTGACCTCCACTTTTACTTTGGGCCTTTTATTCAGAAGAAGTGGGAGGACTATGGCTTGAATAATGCCCAACATGTAAAAGAACCATCCCTGTTTTGGGAGGCCAGGAAGGCAATACTGCGTGGTAATATAATTGGATATGTGGTAGCCAGACGAAAATGACTGAACAACCTGGTCATACAACTGGAACGTGCACTACGAGAAGCAAGACGATGGCTGGCGGTGCACCCGTCGAATTTGAACAACTGAAACATTTTTTCATCCAGAAAGCTAAGAATCCCCTTTTTCTTTTAATCCATTATTGGCTCTTTAGATTTGGTAATAGAGAGCTGGAAAACTTCTATCATCGCTGATTAGAGTAAAGAATGCACCGCGATATTGTGGGTAGCTATGCAAGACTTCCAGAGGTGACCTCAAACAGACTGCTGCGAACGGCGTGTAAAAAGTCCTTTTTGTGAATTTTTTAGTATCGCTCTTTATATCAGGCAGAAGCCACCCCGGGATATGCGAGAAGGTAGGTTCCTGGAGACGTGTGAGCTTCCTGTGTTGGCACAGAGAATCAGTAGCCAAGAGGTTGAATGCCACTTATTTACACCTGCTGCATATACAATGGACTATAAGCTAGAATCCTTAAGAAGACAGTGCCCCAGGCCCAGATTGATTCCGTAGGCAAATTTTTATAAAGTGCTGATGGATACAAATGGCACTCTACCGCTAATGGATTATTACTCCGAACTATGATCACCCGAGGCAGTTTTTCCTTTAAACCCCAACAAGTGTGGACCACAGTTTTTCCCCTTAAGTCCAAGCCTGGGCATGAGTCACCTTTTACCGGATCCTAATCGACTGATCTCATTGTTTAAAGTGTGGATATAAAAATTTGTGGCAAAATTCTTGTGGACAGGACTGGCAGTATACTTTTGTCCGAGGTTGATACATGACAATCAGGTGGGATTTCTTTTACTGCAGTGTCGGGAGTGTTTATGGCAGATGTCCGTGAGAGTTTCTTGCCTCCATGTACATTAGCGTCCAAGAATCCTGATCAAATCCATGTTGGTTAGTTTTGATGCTGAGAAGGCCTTTGACCAGATTAATTGTGGGTTCATGTATCAAATCTTAGCAGCGTTTTGGTTATCAGAGGCTTCTTTTGTGGTGGCGTCCTGACTGCTATATCTCCACCACCCTAGGTGCGGTGACTAAACTGACAGCTGACAGCAGTATTTCCCTCTTAAGTGGTGCAACCGACAGGGCTTCCCCTCTCGCCTTTATTAATTTGTTTTGACTTTGTGCCACATCTGTATGGGCCAACTGACTTGCTGGGGAATACAAGAGGGGATTAAAGAATTTAATGTAGCAGCTTTTGCAGACAACCTGCTGGTACAATCTTAAAAGCCTGGAAAGGAGCTTTTACTAGCATTGCTAACCTTTTATACATACATAAGGCAGGCTGCTCTCAGGTAATCAATGCCCACTAACCTCCTGATTAGGTGTTGTTAGTTTCCAAAACTGATGGAGGTTACTAGAGTTCAGCAACCAACTGTGCTCACGGAAAGTTTCCACTAAAGCACCAAAAAGAAGTAACCAATCTAAGTAAAAAATAAAAAAAAAACCCCCCCAAAACAAAAAACCAAACCTCCTATACCAACATGATTGCTTTGAAAAATATACAAAAACCCCTTTTAAGAGCCTCCCAGTCAGAGAGCTAGGCAATTTAATATAATAAAATAAACCCTCAAATTCCTTAACAGTTGTTTGATATTGTGAGAGCCCTTGGTTAGGAAAACCTCAACAGGGCAGGTCACTGTAGCCTTTTAATGCAGGCCTCAGCTGCTCTCAGGTAATCAGGCCCACTAACCTCCTGATTTTTTTTTGTTGGTGTTAGCAGTTTCCAAAACTGAGGCGGTTACTAGAGTTCAGCAACCTAATTGTTGCTCAAGGAAAGTTCCACTAAAGCACCATAAAGAAAGCACCTTGCTTTAAAACATATACAAAAAAGCCTTTTTAAGAGCCTCCCAGTCAGAGAGCTAGCAATTTAATATAATAAAATAAACCCTCCAAATCCTGTACTGTTGGGTTGATCTTGTAGAGCCCTTGTTTAGGAAAGCCTCCTTTTACTGGATCATATCGACTGATCATCTCATGTGATTAAACGTGGATATAAAGATATTGGCTAAATATTCTTTGTGGACAGGCTGGCGGTATTTTTGTCCGACTTGATACATGACAATCAAGGTGGGATTTGTGCAGGGTCGGAGTGTTATGGCAGATGTCCGTATATTTCTTGCCTCCCTTAACATTAACGTCCAGGAATCCTGAACTCATCCATGATGGTTGAGTTTTGATGCTGAGAAGGCCTTTGACCAGGTAACTGGGCGGGTTCCATGTATCAAATTTTAGAAGCGTTTGGTATCAAAGGCTTCTTATGGGGTGGTGGTCCTGACTGCTATACTCCAACACCTGAGTGGCGGTGGATGATAAACGGACAGCTGACAGCAGATTTCCCTCTTTAAGTGGGGTCAACACGACAGGACTTCCCGCTCTCACCTTTATTATTTGTTTTTGACTTTGTGCCGATCTCCGTATGGCCCCTGGACTTGCGGGGGATACAGAGGGGATTATAATGAATTTAATGTAAGCAGCTTTTGCCCCAGACAACCTGCTGGTACATCCTTGAAAGCCCGGAAAGGAGCTTACTGGCATTGTTAACCTTTATACATACATAAGGCAGGTTGTTGGGGCTTAAATTAAATCTTTAGAAGGTCTGAACGTGCTTCCGTTGGATCCTTCCCTTTCACAACGATGGAACGGTAACCCATCTCCTCTAAAATGGGCTGAAGGGTGATTTAAATACTTTAGGAATCTACCTCTCTCAAAGCTCACTGAATCTTTACAGTAGAAATGGCTCCCGCCAATCCCTCCTGGAGGATCTTGGGGAGGTGAGTCCAACACTGGCATAAACGCTCCCTCTATCAGGGGGATTGCAGGAAAGCATTCTTCAAGGGTCCATCTTCCCAAAGTGGTTCTACACACTGCAGACACTTCCTTTGGTTGCTTAAAAAGAAAGACTTTTGATAGCTGGAATGGCAGATCACATCTGATTGTGACATGACACCTCCGACCAACACGGGTGAAGCTTGCTGACTTGCAGCAATCTTGTGCTCAAGGGGGGATGGGGTTTCCGAATCTCCAGAGATATATTATGGCATGTGCACTGTGGCATGTGAGGGACTGGCTTTAGGATCTGTCAGACTACACTCCGATTAGAATGGGGTCAGGCTATAGTGGCTCCGTATCATCTACGATACGTTTAGCACACTGATAACTGAGTTAGATTACCTCAGATACAACGAAATGTGATTTTCCACTTGGCCCGCACTACAATGCAAGAAATCTAGTTCTCTTTATCTGCCCCTATGTGGAAATGTCACATTCACCCTGGGAATCGGGAGAGCAGTTTTTGAATGATGGGGAGTGGGCTGGGTATCACCAATGATGAGCATGTGGTGGATAGTCAGGGGTCTCGCTTTCCTTTTCTGCCCCCTTGCTCCAGTTATTTCAGTCTCCAAGCAGCTTGGAGGACGGGTGAGCATAGTGGCCCGGCTCACGATAGGAATAGTTAAGGTAGTAGAGTAGGATAGGTCGTTTAGTTGAAAAAAAACAAGTAAAATAAAGGAGGTAAGGCCCCTTTAGGCTCTGAGCAAACGTAGCTGCTATTTCCCTCCGTTGCAATGCTAAGTGCTGCAAAGCTTGCCCCCTTCCTGGAAGCCGGGGGGTACTTCCAGGGTTGAGTGCAGGACTGCGTGGTGGCGTCTCCGGCTCCCGAACTTGCTGTTCAGGTCCGGAGCCGTGGAGTGCAGTGTGTCCCAGAGGTCTCCTGCAGCTGCGGCAATGGTGGATAGCGAGGGAAACAGAACTTGAAGCGGCTTACTACCTGGCACGTCACCTTGCGAAGCGGGGCTGAGCGCCTGGGTTTGGAGCGGCTTTTTCTTGAGGTGAGGCTTGTAGTCAGTCGCTTGAGGAGCCACGGGGAGTTAGCGGAGTGCATCAGCGAGATAGCGGCAGGCGTCTTTGGGCTAGGTAGGCCTCAGCCACGTGGCGGTCACACAGGAAACTGCGCGAAACTAGACTGCTGCGATCTGAACGGATATTTTTGTTACTTGCAGCTCATTTCAGCTGGTTTTGTGGGACAGAGCCTCGGGGTGCTCCGGACCCCTTTCCTTGAGAAAAAAAAAGAAAAAAGGAGATTAAACCTAGAGAGTGGTTTGCTCTAAGCCAGCATGCCTTCTAGGCCTCAGTGTTACCTATGTGGGGCCAGAAAAGGATCAGTCTCGGAGTAGGTGGTGTGCACAAAACCTGCACAAGAGGCAGCAGCAGGTGGAGGGGCAAGAGGACCAGTCAATGGTGGGTCAAAAGACAGAGTCCTTCTGCCTCTCCGGAACCCCTCACTCCGGCCGTGCAGCCACCGGAACCAGTGCCGTGGCTGTCTTCGGCTCCGGATGTCCCTGCGTCACAACCCCTTTTTTCCAGGGAGGATTGGCGGCTATATTTTCACAGGAGTTCATGGCGCTGCTCGAGGGTGAGCTGGGGTTGAAGCGCCCTGGGACCCCTATAAACATGGGAGTGGGTAGCGCCTCACTTAAAAAGGCTAGGGTAGATAGAGACAGGACAGAGGGAGTAGAACAGACCTTGGTCTCGGAGGATCAATCAGAGTATTTGGAGGATTCAGAGATGGAGCAAGGTGAGATGGAAGAAGGTGAGATAGCAGAACAGGAGGACCAGGCGAGAGTGGTTAGAGTCTTTACGTGAGAGGAGTTGTCAGCATTTATCTCGGAGACACTGAAAGCGTTGAAAATGCCGACAGTGGGGTAAGCGGAGGATTCCACCTTGGAAGATCCACTTTTGCAGGCGGTTAGGAAGTCCCAAAGAGGCTTGGTCCCAATGCATAGGATGTTTAGGGAAATGATTCAGGAAGAATGGGACATGCCGGAGGCAGGACTGAAGGGCTCCAGAGTGATGGCTCGCCTGTATCCGTTGCAAGAACAGGATAAGGATCTTTTTAAGTCTCCTAAAGTAGATGCAGCAGTTTCTTGCGGTTACTAAGAAGACGACGATACCGGTGGAAGGAAGTGCTGGCGCTTAAGGATGACCAGGATAGAAAGTTGCAAAGACAGTACAAAAACGTAGCAGGTGTAAGTTCTCACCAAACCTTTATTAATCCAAACATATAAAGGGAGACCTGACCCGACACAGGCCGTGTTTCGATAAGATCTTCTTCAGGGGCTGGCTCACCTTATGCTAAAAACATATCATAAATAAATTAAAACTACAATTGTTAAAAAACAAATTTAAGAAAATGCATGAGATAAAACATCATAAAGGAACACAATAAAAATATAATAGGTATTAAATAAATAAATAAAACAACAAGTTTTTTTAAAATTATAATATACAAAACTTATTAATAAACCTATACCAATATATGTCATCCCCAAACACACATGTATAAAAGATGAATAAAATTCAATAAATATGGATAAGAAAATTTTCCATATAAAAAAACGTTAGATTAACAAAGTTGTCTAAACCAAATGTGCCGGCAAAGTGCATTCTATCCAAATCGTAAGAGGAAGTCGTGACTTATTATAGGTGATAATCGTTCTACATAAACAAAAGTACACAAAACGTATAAATGTGGCACGAGATTTAAAACCATGAAACGTCAACAGACAGAGGAGAAGGAGACCAAGGAGCAGGAGTGAACCACATGTTACCTGGAATAACCATATTAGAACAAGCTAATACAGTTGTACTGAAAATGATACCACCTTTGGTAACTGGAAGGGGGTGAAAGAAGCAGAAAGAATATTTGCATTAATGATTTTTTCAATGGATACATGATTTCCTTCAAAAATATTAGAAACTCTAAAATATTTTAAACCTTAAAAAAACCTTTTCATAGATTGGAAAACGCGTGGCATAGCAACGGCCTTGTTTGAGGAAATTTTATGCACTAGCTGACAACTAAAAACGTTACCGAGGGAATTTATTGTTGTAAAGGGGGAAATAATACATCATAAACAGCAGAAAACCTTTGAATTCATGAAAAGCAGGCTTGAAAAGAGATAATGTGAATCGCCATCATGATATAATGAATTTGACCCCAACGTGTATGTTTATAATCGGATAGTAGTACGTCGGTACTTTCATCGTATTTTAATATTTCTACTATACTAGTGTGAAAATGTTTGATAAAATCTAATGAGATCAACTAGACCATTGATGTGTGACCCACAAACTTGTCAAAAGGACCGCGTGACTAAAAAATGTATATATAAAAAAATGTATATATAAAAAAGGCTCGCGCCTCTATAAATGCACCAAAGTGAAAGGCAAATCTAAAAACTGGTGTGTGTTATTAGTTACCACTATCAACCTCATTTGTTAAAAAAAGAGAGGGGTCATTTAAAAAATGAATGAAATAACTGGCCGAATCTTGCCGAAAAGCTGGCTATAAATAAATAAATGTCGCAATAAGCTACAGGTATGACCTGTTAATATTTACAACGATAAAAACTAACATGAAACCCTCGACAGCAACATCTTATTGATTTAAAAAATCTAGCGTATGCGGGTTGAACACATTATGCCGCTTGCAAGCGCACGAAGGGGACACATGTTCCTTGCATCTCCTCAACTATGCTAAAATAACAAATAATGTAAAACTAATGTCTACTTTAAATTGTTAAACCTACTAGCAGCACCTAGATATTCAAGGCAATGGTGAAAGCTAAATCTTGGTTGTAAAACAGAACTTATGGATTGAGGGTAAACGGATGCAGGGACTTCATCTAGCCCTCCGACCAGAGACGCCAAAATTGACAAGAGAGCCCAAAGTTTCTAGTAGACTTATGCCTTCAACGGGTAATGAACACTTTTTAAAAAAAATAAACTAAACTCAACTAATTGTGTACTGGATATATTATTGAAACAATAAATAAATAAATATAATATAAAAAATGTAAACGGGAAGGCTAAAACGGATCAAAAGTATCTTCTGAAACAATACATCTCGACCTCTTGAAGTCACTGTCTGTCTACAAACTTAGGAACAAAGTAGCAGTGCCCAATGTTACCGAACTAACTATAACACTGATTTCAAATTGTAGCAAGAATCATGTGGGGTAAACTTACATATTCGACCGGTTGATGTCTAAAAACCATAAAACCAGCGTCGGACAAACAGTAGCAACATCTCATTGAATAAAAAACGCTGGCGCATGCGGGTCAGCATTTATGCTGCTTGCAAGCGCGCGAAGGGAAACATGTGTCCATAGCAACTCCTCAAACATTCTATATAACAGCAAATAATACCGGCTTAAAAACTAGTGTCCACCTCAAAATATTAAACTAATTAACAGCATCTAGCGAAATCTTACTTTAAACAGAGGCTTATGAATAAAAGATAAACAAATGCAGGAACTTCACCTAGCTCTCCGATCAAAGATTACATGGTTTACAAAGGAGCCAAAAGATTAAAAATATAAGAAATACTACGTGGAGTAATATACACATTAGGAAATCAAAATTCAACCTCAGCCAATTGTGTGCTGTATACATTAATAAAGCAATGAATAAAATATAATAAATGTAAAACAAAAAGGGGATAAAAAGAATCAAGGAGATCTTCTTAAAACAATACTTCCCGACTTGTTGAAAACATTGTCAGCCTATAAATTAGGAACAAAAACATAGTGCCCAATTATACAAAGTTAACTATAATACCGATTTTAAAATGTAGCCAAAGTCATGTGAGGTAAAACTGAAACCAACTTTCTGCTAAACTAAAACACCTTTGTATCTTGCTTAACAACGGGAAACACAAATTTGCAGAAGAGCCAAAACTGTCAAAATATTGTCTGCCTACAACCAAAAGGAACTACTAGCAGTGCCTAATTATGCAGTCTATTATAAGGTCAATTTGCAAAGGAGGCTAGAAACTTGTAGAATAAAATATAAAACTAAACTAAAATGATTACCAAGGAGACAAAAACCCACCAAAAAACGGGGGCTGTGGAAAACCGGGAGAACCAAAAGTTGTCAAAAACATGCAAGATCATAATTTAATAAAAAAAACCCAGCTCACTTAAAAACATATGAGAGGAGGGAAAACAAGTAAATACCTTGAAATGTAAAATATAAATGATCTGTAAAATCATCCATAAATCATTGTGACATCTGACTCACAAAAAGACAGAAAAATCACGTTCTGCATTTAAACCATGCGGAACAAGAGTATTAAGATCAAAAATATATTTCTGTTCCATCTGAAGGAGTGTCTTTTCTATATTTCCCCCTTTCCAATTCAGTTTCACTTTCTTAATCACACAAAACTTCACATCTGATAGTGTGTGTGCTTGATCGATCCAATGTTGTACCAACGGTTTGTCCAACAACTGTCTCCTGATGCAGCTTTTATGTTCTACTATTCACACTCGGATGTGTCGTTTGGTTTTACCAACATATAAAAGACTGCAGGGACATTGTATGATGTAAATGACATGGGTGGTATCACAGTTGGAAAAAATCATCAATGTAAAACCGCTTCTGTGTTTTTGGATGTATAAAGTCTTTCTCACGGGTAAAAACATTTTAAACAAACAGAACAATGACCACATTGGTATTGTCCCTTATGAATGGAAAGAGATTTCTTTTCAGTGAAGGCAGAGGGTACTAATAAATTGCGGAGGTTAATATTGCGTTTATGTGCCACCATTAACTGAATATTTTGAAAACCAGGAATGGCCTGAATTAAATGCCATTCTTTTTTAAGAATGTTAACAATCCGCTGGGACTGTAACGAATATAATAGTGGACAAACTATTTTAGTATCTGTATTATTTTTCTCAACCTGTGACACATCTGCCCTTGTCTGTAATTGATTACGTTGCCCTAACATAGGCCTTATGGATATATTGTCGGGGATATTGGCGGACTGCGAATCTTTCTTTAAGGTCTTGAGCCTGTGATTCGAAATCATTATCACTTGTACAATTCCTCCTAACTCTGAGAAATTGGCCGACAGGTAAATTATTTCTTAGTGCGGGGTTATGGAAACTATGGTAATGAAGTAACTGATTTCTGTCAGTTGGTTTCCTATATAGTTTAGTAATGAATCCTTTGCCTTCTCTTTGAATAATCAAATCTAGATACGGAATTTTACTCGGGTCATACGTAAGCTGAAAGCGCCAATTGGGGTCTAAATCATTAATCCATATATTAAAAGCGGACAAATCTTCCACGGAACCCTCCCATATAATAAAAATATCATCGATATATCGAATCCACAATTTGATCTTAGATTCAAAAGGATGAGATTTAAGAAAAGTATTTTCGAATTTATACATATATAAATTGGCCACATCTGGTGCCATAGACGACCCCATTGCCACCCCCTTAACTTGTTGATAGTATATGTCTCTAAAAGAGAAGAAATTTTAGCCAGCACAATTTGGTTAGATAATTTTGTTAATCTAACGTTTTTTTATATGGAAAATTTTCTTATCCATATTTATTGAATTTTATTCATGTTTTATACATGTGTGTTTGGGGATGACATATATTGGTATAGGTTTATTAATAAGTTTTGTATATTATAATTTTAAAAAACTTGTTTATTTATTTAATACCTATTATATTTTTATTGCGTTCCTTTATGATGTTTTATCTCATGCATTTTCTTAAATTTGTTTTTTAACAATTGTGGTTTTAATTTATTTATGATATGTTTTTAGCATAAGGTGAGCCAGCCCCTGAAGAAGATCTTATCGAAACACGGCCTGTGTCGGGTCAGGTCTCCCTTTATATGTTTGGATTAATAAAGGTTTGGTGAGAACTTACACCTGCTACGTTTTTGTACTGTGTTTGCTGATTTCTGCGTGGCAGCGTGCTGCTCTTGGTGTCCAGGATAGAAAGTTGGACACGCTGTTGAAGCAGGTCTTCGAGGTTAATGCTCTTTCCCTGCAGCCTTTTATTTGTGGAGCATGGGTGGCAAGGGCTTGCCTTCTATGGTCCCAGAGAACTAGGGGACTGCAGCTGGACGAGGCGGTCGAGGAAGCGTCCTGGATAGAATCAGGGGCGGCTTATTTGGCGGATCTGCAATATGATCTTATCAGAGGTCTTTCTAAGAGCATGGCGTTGGTGGTGTCGGCGCGTAGATATCTGTGGCTGCGTAGTTGGGCAGCAGATGGGGCCTCTAAGGCAATGCTGAGTAAGCTCCCTTTTCGAGGTAAGCTCCTTTTTGGGGAGGATTTGGAGAAATTGGTGAAGGACCTAGGATACTCTAAGGGCGGCAGGTTGCTGGAGGACAAGCAGAAGCAGGGCTGGCCGCAACCGACTTCCAAAAGTCAGCAGCGAGAGTTTTGGCGTTTTCGTCCGTAAAGGTTCGGTCTTCTACTTCTACTGTGGAAGTGAACAGGGCGGAGTTTGGGGATGGCATGGGAGGAGTTTGCACTTATATGCATAGATTATAAAAATCTCTTAATCTACACAGGTACACGTGGAACGTAAGCACGAGCATTTCTACCTGCTCTCGAGACAAGCAGGTGCCTACTTGCATTATAAACAGCACGAACGTAGATGCCTCCCTCGTAAAACTACCACCTAAAAGCCTGATTTTACACAGGGCTTCTAGGGAGGAGCAGGGACATATGGATAGTGCTGCTGAATATCATCCGATCGTCTTGGCACTATCTGGATGCCAAGAGGTTTGTGATTAACACACAGCTGTGTGGCTGCACACCTTTTCTGTGCTGTATCTTCTTCATGGAATGCCCTACCTGTCAGAGCTTGAAATCTAAATATTTAGGAAGAAACAATTATCCATACTGCTGTTGTTAAGTGCCGTCGAGTCAGTATCAATTCATGGTGTCCCTCTGGATGGTTGTCCTAAACTGTGTTCGGTCTTTAGTCAGGCGGCTCATTGTGGATAGAGTGGCACCTTAATTCTCCTGCTTATCACCTATCTGTGTCTTATCATTCCTCCTTGAATTACCCTAGTCCCCTGTTGTTGCTGTATGATTTGTCTTGACTAGATTGTAAGCTCTGAGGAGCAGGGACTGTCTCTTACTTGTACATGTACACTGTTGCGTACGCCTCATTGTGCTATATAAATAACAAAGTAGTAGAACACATGAAGGTGTACAGAGTACAAAACGTGATAATGTGGAAAAACAGTTTATTTGAAATCAGACCTAGCAACCCGACACAGGCCGTGTTTCGGAGACCTTCATCAGGGGTTGTCTAATAGGTACTACAAACATAAAGACAAACAATTAAAAACCAATTTAAAAGTGAAAGAACAAATAAGCATAGACACACACTTGACTCTAGCTATGAAAATTATTACTTATTACAACGATAGTCATCTAGTTTGCCCAGGAAGGTGGCTCTGTGCAGGTCACCTCCCCCCCTCTCCCCCCCCCCCCCATTAAAAGATATTTAAGTTTGCTTTGATTTCATTCTCTTGCTATAAAGGGATCCACTATGTCTGTCCCATGCCATCTGGAATTCTGTCACTATATTTGACCCCACCGCCTCCAGCGGGGGGCATTCCATGCATCCACCACTCTTTCAGTGAAAATGTATTTCCTGATGTTGCTTTTAAGTTTACTGCCTTGCAGCTTCATGGTATGCCCTCTAGTTTTACAGCTTCCCCTTCTTTGAAAAAGGTTTGTTTGTTCATTGTTTTTCACCCTCGGACAGCACCTGTAAAGGAGACGGCTGCATCTATAGAAAGAAGGAGCTCTAATACCTATTTAAGGAGGTATGGGAAAAGGGACCTGAAGTCCAGGGATTCTGACTGGAGAGCTGGGCACAGAAACTTTGCTACCTATTGGCCAAAATACCCAGAGAGGAATCCTAATGACAACGTGATCTCAGGTATGAACTCTGATCTGTTCCCTAGCTTGGCACAAGGAAGACAGCAGGGAAACAGTTTCTATCCTGGTAGAGATCAGTTAGAGAAATCCTCTGAGCCAGTGAATGAAAGTGATCCTATGATATTTCAAGAGCAAGGGGAAATATCAAATGAGGAGGTTGAATGTATGGATTGTTCTCTCTCTAAGCTGCTGTTCTAAAGTAATCCTCAGATAAGGATCAAACACCAAAAGGAACTGGACTGATTTTTAGCTTCCCAGAAAGGTTTCTTAGAGAGAAAGCTTTGGGGAAAGTGGAGCCACGTGGAGAGTGGACCGGCAATGGTTTGCAGCTGGTTAAGCACCTGTGATTAGAGCAAGGCACAAGTGCACATGTAGGACTTTAAAAAAAGCTTCTTCTCTGTGTGAAAGAAAGAAAGCTGTTTTTTAGAAAAAGAGAATTTTCCTTTTGGTTTATTTTTCATTTCAGCACTGCTAAGAAAGTTTATTAACAGTAGCTAGAAGAAAGACCTTTTCTGTTCCATCAAGGTCTTTACTAATTTGTTGCATAAGTATTTCAGTTGTCTTATTTGTTTTGTTTCCTGAATAAAACTCCTGGAGAAGTTATCCTGTTGATGTTACCAAGCATATCTGTGTGAGGAAATAACACCCCATAAATAAACTCTGATTTTTGCTTTACACTCGAGCAACTACAATTCTTTATTCTTGTGAAAAGGCTAGTTTTTTTCTGAATGAACTACAACATCCACAATCCTTTGCAAGACAAGTAAATTCATAGCCTCGCCAACATGGTGGAACTTTCACAACAAGCACCCCCGTTTACAATGCGCATGAGATAGATCTGCATGCACTGCTTCCATTGTATGCAGATCTATCTCATGCATATTCATTGTGGGTACTCTGAAAACCTGACTGACCTGCGGTTCCGCACTGAGCAGCAAAATGAAAGGAAAGGCAAACCTATCCCGATTTGTGTGCAAATGCCCCCAAGCTGCAATGTTTTCCCTCTGCAGTGGTTGCCGACCAAGTGCTTTTCCCTCTGAGCACCTCCGACATTGCCGATCTCGCCTGCACCTTCTGGTAAGTCACCGCGGGTCCCAGGACTAAGTGGCAAACTCTCCCGCCAAAACCGGAGCAGCTCAGCTGTGACTATGTGTGGCTGAAAGTTCATAATCACAGCTGAACTGCTACAGTTTTGTAAGGAGAGTTTGCCACTTTGTCTGGGACCCGTGGTGACATACAGGAAGACGCAGGGGAGATCGGCGATGTTCGAAGTGCTCAGGGGAAGTAGCACTTGGTCGGCAACCATTGCAGAGGGAAAATGCTGCAGATTGGAGGCATCAGGATTAGGTTTGCCTTTCCTTTCATTTTGCTGTTCAGTGCAGAGAGACTTTCGATCGTACTGTATAACTGGTTTACAGTTGCTGCAACACTGGTTCCAGGACTGTGTTATATTAATGAATTATGTAAAAACAGAAAACCCCCTCACACCTGCTGAGCCCCAGCCCAGGGAGGTCTCCTGAAGTATATAACCATGCTCCAGGACTGAGAGATCTCCTGAAATGTAACCCTGCTGCGGAACTGTGTGTTATGTGAATGTGACTTCTATACACCTAGAAAGCTCTCTCCCTGCCCTGCTAAACCCCAGTGCTGGGAGGTCTCCTGATAGAGCTGATAAAGAAAGCATTGTGAATATGTTTTTGGTTCGTATTTCAGGTTCCAATTAAATTTGAGGATATAGCTGTCTCTTTCTCCCAGGCGGAATGGGAATATTTAAATAAAGAGCAAAAAGAGCTTTACAGGGAGGTGATGAAGGAGAACTATGAGATCCTGATCTCCCTAGGTAAGGACTAAGTTATCTGCCTTTTGACCAGACACGGACATTGATTTAGTAAAAGTAATTTGAGGTATCTCCTCCATCCTGATCTGTCTCAGCCGCTCACTATCTTAAGATGACAGTGTAATGGCCAGAATGACGGACTATAAAACCAGCCTCTGTGTTTTTCAGAGTTTCTTCCCTTTATAGATCAGAGACAGATCCATCTCTTATTCTTGCAGCAAGGCTGGAAATCAGGGGCAGAGAAGCACAAAGTTCAATGCCTACCAACAGATTATGAAACTCAAAACAAAAAATACTATCCAAAATACAGCTCATCCAAAACTATTTACATAACACAATGGATTTTGGGCATCGGTTGCAAAAACAGTACAGGAATATTGCTGCACTTCAGTCTCACTGTAATTGACTCTCCACAGACAGTTCTAGCACATCAGTTGCCACAATAACCACATTAAAATAGTGCAATAAGACTAAGGTCACTTATCTTTAATGTGACCAGGGAAGATCTCAGCTCCCTGAAATCATGCCTCAACATTGGCAGTGTTTCGCTGTTTCATCTGCGTCAGGCTATTATCTAGACACTTTGTTTTCATTCTGCATTTAGTCCTAAATACGTGCCTCTTTTGTTTATGCCATGAAAATTGAAGTATTTGTCTAGCTAATTCCGTTTTGTTTTGTTTGTTTTATCATCCCCATTTTTGTCTAGATAATAGCCTCCTGATGCAGCTGAAACAGCAAAACACTGCCAGTGTTGAGGCATGATTTCAGGGAACTGAGATCTTCACTGGTCACATTAAAGATAGGTGACTTTAGTGTTATTGCACTGTTTTAATGTGGTTGTTGCGGCAACTGATGCGCTAGAACTGTCTGTGGACAGTCAATTACAGTGAGTCTGTGAAGTGCAGTAATATTCACCTTCAGTATTTCTCTGTCTCCAGCAGATGTGGATGCCTGCTTTGGCTCTTGATAGCTACCAGAAGGGCTCCCTGTCAGCAGCTTTTGGATTTTGGCTTAGGACTCCCCTCAGGGGATTCTTGCCCAACAGACATAAGAGGTGTACTCTGAGCTTGTTGCACTTATTCAGGTTTAGCTCCTGGCCACAAGGGTCAGTTGAGCTACCTCTCTAACCCGAAAGGGGGGAGGGAGCCTGGTCGGGGAGACAAGTGGAGCCTATGTGGGAGCCATCAGTACTTCTCTAAGGCACAGCTTATTTTTTTATTGTTGCACTCTTTGCTGGTTTGTTATTTTGCTCTTGCTTTTTCAAGTCACGGACACCTAGTACTGACAGGCTGTCAGTCATCAGAAAGCACACTGAGTGATTTGCACACTCCGCTTCCTTTGGGCCTCCCGCTCTACTTGCAGTTGGCGTTGTTTCTTTTCGCGTTGTAGGGACAGGAGCAGTTTTGACCGACCGCTTCAGCTGACCTCATAGCAGCCTCCTCTGCAGCGCTTCCCACAGTTGCTGCTTTGCCTTGACTGCCTGTTCTGCGCAGGCGGCCATTTTGGAGGAGGCACATGATGCATTGGAGCACCTCTCCTGTTCGTGGTGACCATTTTGGGAGCCACGTGGTACTTCTCCCGGGATACGAATTCTGCCTTCTCAGCAGCGGGGTACTGCAACAGGTACTTGTAAACAAGACAGAAGTAGTTATCGTCACACACCTTCAGGATGCTTTCAGCCTTACCGCGCTGTGTGGCATTCAGGCGCAAATGCAGGTACCTGGTGGACCAGCTTTGCACCACATTCTTTGAAGACCTGGGACAGTCATCTTAGATGGGACAGCACTCCCCCGCCCCCGGTGGTGAGACCCAATGCCCTTCGGTGGTTTCAGCTTTGCAGGATAAAGATTCTGCTCCTTCTTACCCTCAAGGAGACGGTTCTCCTCCTCCTCTCCTATTACCTTAGACTCAGCAGCCATTTCAGCAGCCAGCACAGACAGTGCGGCAGCAGCTCCCTGAGCAGCAGGCTGCCACGATTATGAGCCTCTTCAGGCAGGCCTGGGAGATTTGGAGGGCCCACATTTCTGGTCTCAGCATCTTTTCCTCCAAGAAAGCGTGCCCGCGATGTTCCCTTGTCAAAAGGACTGCATGCAAAGATGGTGATCTGGACCTCAAGCAACTCTCAGCCCTACAGGAGGGCGAGCAAGTGTCCTCCGCTGACTCGGTGGAGAGTGCTTTGGACCAGGAAGAAAGGGAATGGTCACAGCAGGAAGACACAGAAATGTTGGAGCAGTCTTGGGATGTCCAGCTTTTCTGTAAGGAAGAGCTTTTCTCGCTTATCTCCCAGGTGGTGGAGGCCTTACAACTCTCACCGGGCCCAACAACACAGTCACAGGCGATGGACGGGCCTCAGACGGACCCTAACCTAGTGGGCATTCGCAAACCCTCCAAGTCCTTTCTGTTCCTATCAGAGCTTCAACAAATGTTTTCCCTTGAGCAGAGCCCTCATTACGCACCGCTAAGCGACTGGGGTGCCACTACAGCTGGCTTCGGTATCTCAAGGTGGATGCCATTATCGCGGCAGTGGTGAAGCATATGACCATCCCACTTTAGGGAGGAGTGGCTCTCTGTGATCAACAGGACCGCAGGGTCGAGGGGCTTCTGAAGAGGCCTTTTCCTCCTCCCCCTTGGTTCTTCAAGCTTCTTCTTGCAGAGGACTACTGGCTCGTACACTTCTACGCTGGGTTCATCTTCTTCCAGATGACCTAGCAGCTGCCCGACTCGGTCACGGCCTTTGTAGCGGATGCCTTCTATGATTTGCTTCACTTAGCTGCACGTACAATGGTGGCAGTGACAGTTGCACAGCGCTGGCTCTGGCTGTGCCATTGGTCGGCAGCCTCGATCTCATGGCCTCAGCAGCGAATGCAAACGTGCCCGTCTTTTTCAGTTGCCATCGAGAGTACGGCTTGAGCAGTCTGGGTGCACTGGTACAGCCTTGGCCGAGCAACCAACTTCTTTATCTTTTCCCGCCCTGGGTGATGAACGCGCGAGCACTTCACAGGATCAAGTGACATCTGGGCTCAGTGATTACTAGTAGCCCCCGACTGGCCTCGCCGACCATTGTATGCCGACCTGATGCACCTCATGGCAGCACTTCCTCTCCCATTTAGAATTTGCTGGGTGTTGCTGCACCAAGGCCCCATGCTGATGGACAATCTGGCTCCTTACCCGCTTTCGGCTTGGCTCTTGAGAGGCATGCTTAGAGCGAAAGGGCTATTCAGAGAGGGTCGTCTCTTCCCTTCTTGAAAGCCCAGCGTCCATCTATCTCGCTTGCGCATGCCCAGGTGTGGCTTACATTTGAGTATTGGTGCGCTCAGCATCGGATCTCCCCATGGCGTTATGCCATTCTGACATCCTTGCCTTCTTGCAGGACAGCTTCGATAGGGGCTCAACTCCTTGCACGTACAGGTAGTGGCTCTCACTTGTTTCCGGGGACCCATGCGGACGTCAGCCGATTTCTCAACGGGGTACGTCTCTTACGACCTCCGCTGTGGGCGGTGGTCCCCCCTGGGTCCTTGCCCTAGTACATCAGAGTCTTAGGCGTCCTCCTTTTGAGCCCCTCAAGGACATGGCTCTCTGCCATCTCTCCTTCAAAATGGCCTTCTTGGTATTGGTTACGTTCCCCAGAGGATCTCTGAGCTTCAGGCCTCTCATGTCACAGTCCTTATCACAGCATGTCCAAAGAGGCTGTCTCGTTGCGGATGGTGCCTTCCTTTCTGCCTAAAGTCATTTCGCCCTTTTATCTCAATCAAGCCATTTCCTTGCCGGCCTTTCCTAGGGATGTGTGTGTTGGCATGGATGCAGGCCTGCGGGCCATGGATGTCCGCTGAGTTCTCTGCCTTTATCTCCAGCTACTGAGTCAGTCCATAGAACCGACTAGTTCTTTGTCCTCTTTGCAAGACCCCATCAGGGTATGCTGACTTCCAAAGCCACCATTTATTTATTTATTTTATTTATTTAACATCTTTTATATACCGCACTATTTATAATCAGCGCGGTTTACATAGAACAAGAAAACATCAGACAGAATACAATATCTGAGTATTATACATATAACAGGCACAATAACTGGGTGAACCGGGGTAATTAATTAAAACAAATAGTAATTTGTTTAGAACAAATAGTAATCAGTGTAACTATTTACATTTGGAAGACACATTGTATATAAAGGGGCAGTATTGGTAAGGGAGAGAGGTGTGAAGAGTTGTTGGGATAGCAGAGTTACATGGAAAGAATGGGATTGTGCTATTTGGGTGTGATAAGTTGTGAATGGAGTGTGCCTGTGTTACTATGTTCTCTGGAAAGTATTTGGTGAAAAGGTGATGTTTCAAGGCCTTTTTGAACTGGAGGAGATCAGAGATGGACCTAATGTGTGGTGGGAGGGTGTTCCAAAGTTTCGGAGCGCATAAACTGAAGGCTCGATTTACTGTTGAAGAGTTGTATCTTAAGGACTCTTTTGGTATCATTAGCTGGATTAAACGGGCCATTGAATCGGCCTATATCTTGCACAGGCGGCCTGTACAAACGGGTCTTCCGGTTCACTCCACGCAGGCTGAAGCCACCTTCTGGGCGGAGTGGTCTTACATGGCCCCTCTAGACATTTGTCAGGCAGCGACATGGTCTTCCTTATCGACATTTGCCCATCATTACCGCCTTGATTTGCAAGCCCACGATTCGGCCCACTTTGGAGCTTGCAGTGGCTGTTTCTTCCCTCACAGTGGAAGACTAGCTTGGGTACTGCCCACTTGTATGGACTGGTCTAGCAGGATGATTTGGAAGGTGAAATTTCACTTACGGTTAATTTCCTTTCCTGGAATCCTGCTAGATCAGTCCACGGCCCACCCTTGGCTGTTGGAACCTGCTTACAAACAACAGCATGGCTCTCTGAGCCTAATTATAGTGATTCCTGTCTCTGGCACCAGTCACTGCATTAGCGCTCTCCCTTGGCACAGCGCTTGTCAGTACGGCTCATCTGTTGAATTGTACACATAGTTCGGGTTGCATCCTTCACTGGGTACATGAATTTTGGTTTCATCTCTTCTTGGTGCATGAGTTTCAGTTGCCTTGGTTCTCCTTTGTCAAGAGAATACTGAAGGCGACCCCTAGAGGTAGTCCTATTTGTCTCAGAGGGAATTCCCAGAAGCCTTTGGTACTTCTCTGTCTCCAACATCTGCTGGCAGGGGGACATAACGCACTTGTGTGGATTGGTCTAGCAGGATTCCAGGAAAGCGTAGTTACTCACCTGTAACAGGTGTTCTCCAGGGACAGCAGAAATCAATCCTCACTTATGGGTGACGTCAGCACCGACGGAATCCGCGCGGAGCAATTCCCCAGCTTTCAAAGAAAGCCTTTGGGATTGCTGCCACGCATGCATGGTCCTCTTCCCGCCCAAGGGTGCCCTCTTGCTCAGTCAGGTCCCTTAGCTTGAGCCCTACCAAGCAGATGGCAAAGGAAGGGCAAAAATCCAGCAACTCATCAGGGGAGGTGGGAGTGTAGTGAGGACTGATTCCTGCTGTCACGGGAGAACACCTGTTACAGGTGAGTAACTGCACTTTCTCCAGGAACAAGCAGGAAGTCAGTCCTCACTTATGGGATTCCCCATCTACAGGTTACCGAACCTATAACCAAAAAACGCCTCCGTGAAGTGATAGGCAGAAGCCGATGCCCGAAAGATCCAGAGTCCTCAGGTCCCTGGGGCAAAACATTTAGTAGCCGTCGAGAAGGGTTGGAGGTCAGGAGTTGCTTATACCCTAAACAGATTACGGAGTACAGCCTGGTTGAAGGCGCTGTCCCAGCAGGACTCCCTCTCCAGAAAGTAATCGTAAGAGTAGGTATTTGCTAAAGGTCGCAGCCCGGCAGATGTCTGCCAGAGGCACTGAGCACAGCGAAGACACTGAGGCCACCTTGGCTCGGGGCGGTGACTCAATGATCCAGCAGGGCGCCCTCCTTCATGTGAGTGAAGGCGATGCATTCTGCCACCCAGATGTAGAGAATGCATTTTGTGACTGCATGCTCAAAGCGATTGGGATCGTAGGACACGAAGAGCTGGCCAGACTTGCGATGAGTCTGGGTGCGCTTCAGATAGAAGGCAAGAGCCCTCTTGCAGTCGAGTGTATGCAAGCCCGCTGATGCTAGGTCAGCATGGGGTCTCGGGAAGAAGGTCGGGAAGAAGACTGCCTCCTGACTGATATGGAAATTCGATACCACCTTCAGCAGGAACTTGGGGTGGGTACAGAGGACCACCCTGTTCCTATAGAACTCGGTGTAAGGGGCATCAGCCATGAGGGCCTGAAGCTCACTCACTCGCCAGGCCGAGGTCAAAGCCTCTAGGAAGATTATCTTCCAGGATAGATGCCAAAGCGAGCACGTCGCCATCGGCTTGAAAGGCGGACATGTAAGCTGTATAAGCACTATGTTCACGTCCCACTCCGCTGGGGGAGACCAGATGGGAGGTCGAGAAAGCAAGAGACCCCGCATAAAGCGGGAGACGAGGAGCTGCTTGGAGAGAGGTTAACCCTCGACAGGGAGGTGATTTGCCGAGATGGCACTCAGGCACACCCTGACCGAGTTCGACTTCAGCCCTTCCTTCTAGAGGTGAAGGAGGTACTGGAGGACCCATTGGGTAGGACAAGAAAATGGGTCAATCGAGAAGCACCGCCACTTGAAGGCATATGCCAATCTGGTCGAGTCCTCCATAGACGCAAGGAGGACCTCCTCCGAAAGATCCAACAGGGCTAAGGATACCCATTCAGCTGCCAGGCTGTGAATGATAATGAGGCCACGTTCGGGTGGAGCACCCGACCCTCTTCTTGTGTTAGCAGACCCAGGGCACAGCCCTGGGGAACTGGGGCCTCGGACGAGAGAAGCAGCAGGAGCGGGAACCACTGCTGCCGGGGCCATGAAGGAGCGACGAGGATCACTGATGCCTGATCCCGCTGAACCTTGTGGAGGGTCGTGATGAGAGGAGTGGGAGGGAACGGGTAAAGAAGACCGGAGGTCCAACTCAAGAGGAACGCATCTGGGGCCTCCCTGCTCGGGTGCAGAATCAGACCGCAGAAGCGGGGAAGCTGCGCATTCATTGGGCTGGCGAACAGAAGGCAAAGGAACAAAGGGCCAGCCATCTCTGGGTCCAGCCGCCATTCATGAGGGTGGAGGATCCTGCTGAGCCTGTCCGTGCGGACATTCTCATGGCCCGGAAGGTAGACCGCCTGTAGGGTCATCCACTGATGGAAGGGAAAGGAACAAAGGAGGACTGCCTCTCAGCAGAGGAGGTGGGAGCCTGTGTCTCCGTCCTTGTTTATGTAAAACATCGCTACTCAGTTGTCGGTCTGCACGAGTACCAACTTCCCTTTCAGATGGTCCTCGAAGGCTTTCAGGGCCCAGCAGACCGCCTGAAGCTCGAGCAAGTTTATTTGCTGTTGGGACTCTTCGGGTGACCAGTGTACCTGAGTGCACAGCGCACTGCAGTGGGCTCCCCACCCCATCAGGGAAGCATCCATCGTCAGGATGAGCTTGTGCTATGGAGTTTGGAAGGACAGCCCCCAGAGGAGGTTGCGGAGGTCCTGCCACCAGTCCAGAGACCTGCGAAGGTTGTGGGAGACCCGAATGGGGTCTCTGAGGTGACCAGAGGCTGGGCTCCACTGAGCACTGAGGCACCACTGGGTTGTCCACATGTGCCTATAGGCGTGGGGGGGGTGACATGGACGGTAGAGACCATGTGTCCCAAAAGGCGTAGCATAGTATGTGCCGTGACCCGAGTGCTGCTCTGGATCTGAGCCGCCAGAGCTCGGAGATGGGCCGCCCGGTCCGCCAACAGGAAGGCGGTCACTCGCTGGGTGTCGAGGTGCGCGCCAGTGAACTCCAAGGCCTGTACCAGTTCAAGGTGGGACTTGGGGTAGTTGACCAGAAACTACAGGCCTTTGTGGAGGCGAATCGTGCGGGATGCCGCTGATCGAGCTTCTCCAGCCGAGGACCCCTTGACGAACCAGTCGTCAAGATAAGGGAAGACTGGGACCCCTTGCCGCCTGAGGGAGGCGACGGCTGCAGAGGCACTTCTTGAAGACCTGCAGGGCGGACAGGAGTCTGAAAGGGAGCCACCTGTATTGGTAATGTTCCCCTTGCACCCTGAAGCACAGATATTGTCTGTGCTGGGGGTGAATCAAGATGTGGGCGTAAGCGTCCCTGAGATCCAAGGAGCATAGCCAATCACCCTGCTGGAGGAAGGGCATCAGGACGCCAAGCGATAGCATTTTGAACTTCTCCTGCACCAAGAACTTGTTTAACTTTCTGAGGTCGAGGATAGGCCGTAGGCCTCCCGCTTTTTTTGGGACGAGGAAGTACTGGGAATAAAAGCGCCAACCCCAAAGGTGCCTTGGTACCCTCTCGACCGCCCACTGCGTGAGGAGGTTGTCCGGCTCCTGCTGCAGATATATCTGGTGCGCAGGGAGTTGAGAAGGCTCCACTGGGGAAAAGGGAGGGGCAACCCTGTCCAAGTGGAGATGGTACCCATCTCGGACCACCCGGATGACCCAGGTGTCAGACGTGACTGACGCCCACTGAGGACGAAGAGGGACAGGTGTATCCCCACTGGCTGCGAAGCTCCTGGGGGGCAAAAAGCTACGCTACTGGCATCTAAAACCCTGAGTGGGTTGAGGTGGCTCCAGGGTTTGTGCTTTGGGCCCTTTCAGCTTACGGTGGGTGTGGGGGGCCTTCCCCTGCGACGCTGTGACTGAAGCGGGGTGGCAGTGGCTGGGTAGGGTGGGTAACCCCGGTAGGGTAGGCCTTTCTTTGGGAAGAACAGCTTCTTAGCCTGTGGTTTCTTCTGAGGAAGGGAGGAGGTCCTGCGCGAGAGACGGGTCTGGTTTACGAACTCTTTCTCTATCTCGGCGGTCTTGTCCTCCATGGGCTTACCAAAAAGTTGCTCGCTGAGCTAGAGGACGTCCAGGAGCTTCTCCTGGACTCACTGCTCCAAGTCCGAGGACTGGAGCCATGCCTGATGCCGAGCCCCGATGCTGGCAGCCGCCACATGGGCCGAGGATTCAAATTCATCATATGCGGCGCGGGAGATGTACTTGGAGCACTCCGTGGCTGAACTCAGGAGGGTCTGGAACCTGAGGAGGAGTTCGCCCTCGAGGCCTGCAGAGAACACCCCGTGTTCCTTGGCGAGGTCGCATAAGAACATGCCCATATACAATTGGTAAGTTTAAATACGGCATGCAAGCATGGACCCTTGGTAAGTCTTGCATCCCAGGGCATCAAGGGCTGTCGATTCCCTGCCCGGCGGGACCGAGGAATGAGACTTCTAGCTCTTTTGCTTCCGCATCGCTGACTCCAACCCATTGAGGTGTGGCGAAGCTGGGTCTTCCTGAACCCGAGGCCGCATTGGACCCTGTACATTGCATCGAGGCCCTTACTGTCAGACGGGTGGCTGAGTGAGAATGTTCACAGTCTTGGCAAAGGCATATATTAATATGATTTGCAAGGGATTGTGGGAAATGTAGTCCATTCACACCCGACACAGCCGTTCACAATAATTAGTTGTGCTTGAGTGTAAAGCCAATAAGATATTTATTTATGGGGCTATTTCTCCCAACACAGATATGCTTGGTAGCACATAAAACAGGATACTTGCTTTCAGTGTTAAACTTAGAAAAACAAAATCAGGAAAACAACAGCTGAACTTGTCAGGCAATCAAATGAAAAGAATAAAGACCTGGTTGGTAACAAACTGGTCTTTTCTGTAGGCTCTAGCTAATATTTTCGTAGCAGTGCATCAAACAACAAGCAAAACCCACAAAGAAGGGAAAAACTGTTCTTTTCAGGTTAACTCCTTATATCTTCACACATAGACTCAGAAGTGATTTCCTCAGAGCTCACAAGCAATTAGGTAAGGCTCAATTGCTAGCAGTTACCCAGCTGAAACCACTTAGCTGGCTTGCTTTCTACTGCGTGGCTCAAATCCTACTCAGAAGCTTTTCTGAGTAGATTAAAGAACAAGTTTGTATTTCTTTGTGA
Source organism: Ichthyophis bannanicus (assembly GCA_033557465.1). Classification (NCBI taxonomy): domain Eukaryota; kingdom Metazoa; phylum Chordata; class Amphibia; order Gymnophiona; family Ichthyophiidae; genus Ichthyophis; species Ichthyophis bannanicus. The sequence goes on along the minus strand of CM066031.1, from coordinate 139,544,191 downwards.
TGGTTGTTGTACTTTGTAACAGTAAATTACCAAGGGAGTTTAGACAGAGAGCAATCCATGTATTCACAGCCTGTATCTACCACCTCTCCCCCTTCTTCAACAATCATGGGTTCAAAATCATGGATTGGCACAGAGGAATTTCTCAATGGAGCACTTTCAGGAGAATACTTGTTTCCCTGCTGTCTTTCAAGGGTATAGCTAGGGCATAGATCAGTGTTCATACCTGAGCTTCCATTGCTGTTAGAGTTCCTCTCTAAATAGCCTGGCCAGTATGTAGTCCAGTTCTTATGTCCAGCCTTCCAATCAAGATCCCTGGACACTGGATCTCTCTTCACATACCTTCTGGCACGGGACTTAGGGTCCCTTCCACGTGCAGCCGTCTCCCTCACAGGTACCGTCTGGAGATTCCTAGCTCTGCAGCACCATTCCTCTGGCTTTCCCCAGTCCAATGGTGTAAGCTTGCCTTTGGAATGCCTTCCAGTATACGTACTGCTCTGGACTCCTTTAGACCTCCCAAAAGCTTTTCTCTTCTTTCTTCCAAAGGGTTTCTTGCCCTCTCTGTCCGTCCGCTCTGGCTTCTGCTTCTGATGATCCTCCAGATGATGAAGCTGTCCAAGATGAGGATATCCAAACTGATCAAGACACTGAGGATCTCCAAGAATCTGAGGATGATTCTCTGTAGAATAAACTCTACCTTTATTCTGCTTAGATGAGTGCTCCACCCTAGCACAGCGCAGCTGTGCTGAATCAGGCCCTGCCCTTTGAGATGAGTGCTTGGGGATTACCTCATAGCCCTCCTGATTGAACACACGTTTCCCCACTTCAGCTCCTCTAATGGCTGTTGGAAACCTGGTGCATTCTGGGACTGGTAGTCTTTTATGGAAAAATTCTGTTTTCTTATTTCTACCAGAACTGACAGGTTGCTTGTTCAGAGTCACTTCACCTTTTCTATAGCTCCTTCCTGAGCTATGATAAGCTTCCTTATCACATACCCCCCTGCTTAAGTTATTACGGACTGGTGTAACTGGTGAAACTTCTTCTCTACAGTCCGTAATACGAGAAAGGGCATCCGCATTCTTGTGTAACTTCCCAGCACGATGTTCCACTTGAAAATCAAATGCCTGTAAGGCCATGTACCAGCGTGTCAACCTGGCATTGTGGTTCTTCATTTGCTGCAACCACTTAAGTGGGGCATGGTCTGTGACCAACTGGAACTTTCTCCCTGTAAGGTAAAACCTTAACGCCTCCACTGACCACTTTATAGCTAAACATTCTTTTTCTATTGTGGAATACTTTTGTTCAGCCGGTGACAACTTCCTGCTCAGGTACATCACAGGATGCTCCTCCCCTTCATGACACTGGGATAGAACCGCTCCTAGCCCTACATCCGATGCATCTGTTTGAACCAGAAAGGGTTTCCTGAAGTCCACCCCTTTCAGTCCCGGTCCTGTACACAATTTTCCTTTTAGGACTGAAAATGCTTTTTCAGCTTCAGGTGTCCACTTTAGCTGGTTTGGACAATTCTTCCGCAGCATATCCGTGAAAATTGCACTTTTCTCTGCAAATTGCGGTATAAATCTGCGGTAGTATCCAATAAGTCCCAAGAAACTTCTTAGTTGTTTCTTTGTTGTTGGAGGGGGAAAATTCCTGATGCTATCTACCTTACTCATTAGAGGTTTAATTTTTCCTCTTCCCACTAGGTGGCCCAGGTATTTTACCTCCCTATTTGCAAAGGCACACTTCTTCGGGTTTAAAGTGATTCCCGCTTGCTTCATGGAGCACAAGACTGCCCTGATCCTCTTTAGATGCTCCGCCCAGGTGTTACTATGGATTATGACATCATCCATATATGCAAAAGCATAATTTTGGTGGGGTCGAAGTACTTGATCCACTAACCTTTGGCAGGTAGCCGCTTCTCCATGCAGTCCGAAAGGCATCCTCTTGAACTGGAAAAGGCCAACGGGGGTGCTGAATGCAGTCTTCGGCTTCGACTCCCTGGTTAGAGGGATTTGCCAATATCCTTTTGTCATATCAAGGGTGGTTAAGTATTGAGCCTGTCCCAGCTGGTCCAACAGCTCTTCAATTCTTGGCATTGGATATGCATCAAAAACTGATATTGCGTTTACCTGCCGGAAGTCAATACAAAATCTTAAAGATCCATCAGGCTTCGGCACCAGGACTATGGGGCTATTCCAGGGACTCTTTGACTCCTCTATTACTCCCATGTCCAACATCTCCTGGACTTGTGCCACTACTTCCTGTCTCTTGGCTTCAGGCAAGCGATATGGCCTTTGACGAATTAATTTCCCAGGTGGAGTTATTATTTCATGGGCAACCAAATGTGTCTCCCCAGGTATGGGTGTCAACACATCTGGGAATTCTTTAAGCAATTTCCTAATTTCTTCCTGTTGTACCACTGTCAGGTCCTCACCTATTTGGGGCTCTGATTTTTCTTTACAATCAGATACCTGGGGTCCCAAATCTTCCTCTTTATTCACCTCCCTCTCTCGGGCACAGGTGGCAGCTAGGCTTTTAACCCCTTTGACGTCAGTAGAACCAAAGCCTTTGGTTCCACGCTCAGAATTTTCCAGGGATGTGACCTCCTCCACAGGTGGAAAACCCAGTCTCTCACAGATCAATTGGGCAATTCTGTCTCCTGTCTTCACGTGATAATCATTCTGTCCAAAATTAAATAACAGAACTTTAATATTGCCCCTGTAATCGGGATCAATTACTCCTGCACCCACATCGATGAAATATTTAAGGGCTAATCCGGACCTTGGGGCTACTCTCCCATAGCATCCAATAGGTATTTCCACTTGGAGACCAGTGTCAACCAGGGCTCTCCCTTGGCTAGGTACAGTCACATTTTCTATACTGCACAGGTCAAACCCAGCAGCTTGAGGGGTTGCCCACTTAGGAGCTTGGGCCTTCTCTGCGACCCTATGGTACTTTAAGACAAATGTCTGCTTTGGGTTAGTTCGGTCTTCTGGACGCTTAACCATCTTTTTAGCTGGGGTCTGAGGACTTCCAAATAAAGGCCCGGGAGCTATTACCATTAATCCTTCTCCCTCCTTCTTTCCTAGTCCTTCCACTAGACCCTGCTTAAATCTTGGCCAGTCTCTTCCTAGAACCAAATCAAAGGGTAGCCTAGGCACCACTGCTAACAAAACTTCCTCTTGTTTCCCCAGGCACTTAACCTTTAGCCTATAGGTGGGATATGATGTTGCAGCACCATGAATGCATCTGATGTGAACTTGGCTTTCAGGGGTTCTAGGCACAAATCCTTCTTGGGCCTCTATTCTCTTCCAAAGCCTTTTTGACATCATACTCTGGTCTGCCCCAGAGTCTAACAAAGCATTTGTGGTAATTCCTTGCACATCAACCATCAAAAGAAATCCTTCTTTGGGCTGTTTTAAATCCACACCCATTAAGCTAGTGTGTGTCTGGCATCCCTTTTCTAAATGTCCCCATTTTCCACACTTGAAACATTTCTTTCTACTCCACTGTGTCATCTGGTTTGGCACAGTACATTTATTTTCATAAACATTTTTAATTATTTTCTTTTCTGATACAGCACAGCTTGCCTCAGCACCCATCTTCAGAGGGCCACCCATTCTATGGCAAGCCTGCGTGGCTTCCAAGAATCTCTCAGCTAGCATGGTTGCCTCTCCAAGATTTTGGCAATTTTGCTGTATAAGGAAAGTGTGCAAATCTTTAGGCACAGCAGACATAAATTGTTCAAGCATAATAATGTCTAATAACATTTCTACCGTCTTTTGCTCAGGCTCCAACCATTTCACAGCTAATCCTCTGATTCTCTGACTCAGAGCCCTGGGTGTTTCACCCACTCTCAATGCAGTAGCTCTAAACATTCGCCTATACTCTGAAATAGACAACCCTAGGTGATCTCTAATAGCAGCCTTTACATCCTTATAATTCAAAGGTGGGGACTCTTACTGCACAATATTGAGCTCTTCAGCTCAAGGGTTCCTCTTCGGCCTAGGTAGCCAGATTAAGGGCCTGCGCCATATCCCTCACAAACACCAAGAAGGAGGTGTCTTTGGGTGGCGAATGTTGCTGAAGGACGGGCAGGGACGGGTCTGAAGGGAGGTCTCGGTGGGCGCAGGTCTCTGGGGAACTATCCCCATCTGACTCCCAACCCAAGAGATCTGAGGAGGAATCCGATCTGGGTTGGTCGCCCAATCCAGAGGCCGAGGCCCGTTTTGAGCCAGAGGCCCTGGAGGATCTTGCCCCCGAGGATCAGGAAGGCGAGTGAGACTGACGACGAGGACCCTCACGAGATTCACAGCTCTCGGGGGTTTCCAGGGTGGATTGTGACATCCCTCGAGGGAGTCTCGCTCTCTCGGCACAAACCAGCTGAGCTGGGTGTGAGCACCTGCTAGCCGGCTAAGAACGCAGAAACGCTGCATTCCAGTGCCAGCATACTGGGTTCCCACATGGGTGCAAGGCTCTGCAACACCGACACTGGGATCACTGGGTTGGACGTCAAGGAGGAGAGGTGGTCCTGGCCAGGACAGCCCTCAGGACCCTGGGCGTCATCGCCGGAAGCCTCTGTATCTGTACGAGGTACCTTTTGAGGTCGCTCCTTGTCCGACTCTCGGAAACGCCACGGGGGGCTGAGCGACCGAGCGCAGGAGCGCTCATGCTTGTCTGGGGCCCCCGACATCGACTTTGAGGTCTTCTTCTTCTTACACCGCTCCCCTTCAGGAGATCCCTGGTTGGAGTGATGCCTGGAACGCAGGACCAAGGAAGGGGATCCCATGAGCAGAGAGACGACTGGGGGCACCACCGAGGATTCCGTGGCGGCCTTATGGAAAATGTCATTGGACTTCTGCTTACGACTGTAGGGTCCAGCCCTCTTAGATCCAATCAGAATTACAAATACCCCGGGACCTCAGAACAGAGACACTCATGTGTAATGCAAATCTTTATTTGTACCCAAAGAAACAAACAAGTCTGCAGTAATACAAGAGTATCTGAAAAAGTGGTGTTCTGGTAATCTGACAGAGTTCTTTCCCCTCAGGTGCAGAGTGAAGGAAGGCTGCCCCTGATATAGCGTGTAGCTACCCTATATCCCTCTCGGTCGCAATGGCTCCACCTGCTTCTTTTGCATATGCATTACCCATGACCTACCCATATTCTCCTACTATAGATCTTGCTATGCCTTAGGTTTTGGTTCTTGCTATAAGCTTAAGTTTTGGTTCTTGCTATAAGCTTAGGTTTCGTTTCTGCTATAAGCTTAGGTTTCGTTTCTGCTACATTCCATTGTGAGCTGCACCCTGCTATTTCCTGCCTGCTACCTCTGGCACTATCTTCAGGGCTGCAGAATACCCATATTATTCATGTCTGACTTATTTCAGAAGTCCATTTTCTGCACATTCCTGCACAGGATATGGTTCCCTTCTGGCTTGTTGTACTGGATTCCGTGTACTCTGCTTCTCTTACATTCAGCCCACACCTTTATCTTCTGTGCCAAAGATTTTATTTCAAACCTCATGATTTAGGCAGAGTGCTGTCAGTGCTCCCTTGTCCTTAGCAAAGCCTCTAGCAAGGCCTAGCAAGTCAAAACATCCCTATCAGCAAATTTCCCGTCATTCTCCAATTTTTCTTTTTCTTTTTTCTTGTGTATGGGGCAAAGGTAGGAAACCCCACGCTAAGGGCCATGGATTACGAGCATTTGAGAAAGAGAGGTCTCATCAAGGGGAAACCTCTCATACTGCTCCCTAGAGACAACAGACAATGTTTTAGTACTTTGTATTATCATTTTCTTACAGCAGCCTAATAAGAGAGAAAACACACAACATGAAAGAATGCCGAAAGCGGCAATGCATAATAATGTGATAAAGAAAGCTTTAAGTCCAACCCCGAGTCCAGTGAACCATGAGGTCACACTGTCCCAGATGTTGTCCAAATGTAACCCACCCTGGAAGTCATCGATATGCAAATCGGACAAATGCTTAATCTTGCTCATCGCATCTAAAACAAATGTTGTATGGTTGGCAATCACAGTACAACAATTAGTTTCATTAATGAATGTACAGGTGCTGCCTTTGGCGGCTAACAGTAAATCTAAATCCCGCTTATTCTGTAGAGTCATTTGTGTGTTTTGCTCCAAAGATTCAGCAAGGCGTGAGATGGATTCAGTAACAGCTTTCATTTGAATGTGTAACAAACATTGTAGTCTGCGAATTGCCATGCCAAGCTCAGCAGCGAAGGCAGGAGTAGCAAATGGGATCCAAGCAGTCCAACTAAGGGCATCCAAGCGGTTCTTACTAAGCGGATAAGTAGCATTAATATATTCATAGGCTTGAATGGCCTCATCTTCGGCAGTTGCAGCATCCCATGGGCTGGTTCCTAATGAGATGCTCCGCTTTGCACGGGACATATGGGAGCGGAGAGAATGGTGGGTAACATTCAGAGGAATGAGGGCAGAATAAAAAGTAACCTTGACTAAAGCACAGGGTAAGAGGGAGAGATTTACTACCTGATACAGGATTTCCCCACACAACCATTAATGACCCCCTACAGCAAAGAGGTCTGTGGTAGGTGTCCATATGCAACTCATATTATGCCCATCAAACCACTTAACAGAAAATTTCCTGTGGTAGATGAGGTAGAAACCCTCCTGAAACTGGACATCGGGAGATAGCATGAAATAAATGGAGATTCATTCTGAGAACCCGTTGTCAGCACAGCCGAACCGTCGTGGTAAATGGGACCAACCCCCACATACCAGCGGAAGTCAGATCCATTAAGCACTAGTGGGCTCTCCGTAATATTTCCCCAATCACTTCGCATCTTGGAAAAGTCATTATTACCGGTTTGATTATACCACTTTATCATGACCGAGTTACTAGCAAAATGAAAGGATCCATTAACCATATTATACGACAGGTTGCACCTGTGTGAAAAAGTAATAGATACATTTGTTATCAAACATAGATCAAATATCATATTCGGTCAGCATAGACACGCAAAAAGGGTCATGTATCATATTCATCGTATGCCACGTCTAGGAACAATTCAAAGCTTCATAACAACTGGCATAAAAATTATTATTATCTACACAAGCAAGCTGTCGTGCATACTCATTTAAGTGAACCTTTGAAACATGTACCGGAGCATATGATACACCCTGGAGCCGCTTTTAAATGGCTGACGTGTATCCAAGTGTCAGCATCATTCAACCGTTTCTGAGCACATCTATAGATCATATCAGTGAAGTCCACGTACCAGGACTCAAAAGGACCACTCAGAACCGGAAGGTGACCTTTGGCTATGACTTTTCCCCCTGGCTGAGAGTTCAGGATACACACGGGACATTTTGCCACTAATTCCTGAATTCAGTTCTTCATGTGAGGGCACCAAAATATATCTTTTAGTATACCATGGATATGTGCAGTGTTGGAATGGTATACCCCATGCAATAGATCCGTGAGGCGTTTCAGTGCTGTATAAGAGAGACATAGCTTTCCCGAGGGGTGCACCCACACTTTCTTAATTTGGGTGCAACCGAGCCTCTCCCAGTTCCCAATTTCATAAGACAACGCATCACTCTGGAAGTCTGTAAGATCTGGCAACAGATATGTCTGTGATCGTGTGACCGGCAAAATTAATGAGCCACAGTCGGTTACTTCTTTAGCTAGTTGATCTGCCAACTCATTACCCAATAGCTGGAAGGATCTCCCTTGGGTATGAGCTGGGACCCATTCACAACATAAAAACAAATTGTCGAGCCTACGTTTCTCTAGACACTCATACATTTGATGTATTTCATTAAGATGTGTGACTGCACTAGCCGAGGAGGTGATAAAACCTTGCTGTGACTACTTCTGATGGAGCACTGTCACTATACGTGCCACATAATGGGAGTCAGTGAATATGACGATGTTCTGTTTTAACTGATGCAGCAGGACTGCCAACATTGCACAGAGTTCAGCACCTTGGGCACTGTACCACCTTCTTGTTCAGTCAAGAAAGACAAAATATCTTGTCCTTTGTGCTGGGCAACCATCACATGTTGCTGGGATCTAAGTGGATAAACAGTTTTATTATCTTGATCGTCCCCTCCTTCCTCCTCACCTTTATCTGAGTTATCGGTGACACAGGACTGGGTTTGAATCTTTGATTTCTGCCTAACACTCTTTTGTTTAGGCTTTTGTGACAGAAGTTCTGCTGTAGCCTCTTTTAACTGAGCTTCCCTTTCCGTCAAGTATTGGTCTAAACGCTGCTTCTCCAATTTTAATTTAAGATCTCTCTCCTCAAATTCCTGATCCAGACGTTCCTTCGTCTGGGTCAGCTCATCCTTTTCAGCCTGGATTTTGGCTCTATTTTGCTCTACCTGAACTTTCAATTTTTCTAGTTCAGCTTGTGCCTCCGCATATCCACTGGGGTCAGCAGGTTCTGGAGGTTGTCAGACGGCTGCCTAGGGTGAGAACTTACACAATCTTGACGATGCATATATTCATATGATTCTTGCAAGGTATTGTGGGTATTGTAGTTCATTCACTCCCAAACACAGCTGATGACAATAATTTGAGTTGTGAAACCAAGTGGTAAGATCAATAAAATACTTCTTTTATTGATGGGGTTTAATTCACCCAGCACATGTATGCTTGATAGCACTATAAATGAGGTTACTTGCTTGCAGTGTTTAAAATGGATAACAAAAAGTCACAAAGTAAACCAGAAAACAACCTTCAGCTTGTCAGGCAATTAGCTAATGTTTTCTTAGCAAATAATTACCAAATACAAAGGCACAAAGAAAAGAATAAACTTTGCTGGTTAGGTTAACTTCTGCTTATTTTCCACGCAGATCTCAGCAGTGATTCTCCCTTGCTCACACACACAATCAGGTGCAGCCCTAATTACTATCAATGGACCAGCTGAAAGCCTTTAGCTGGCTGGCTGCTACTGTGTGAGCCCAAATCCTGCTTTAAGAGCTGTTTGCAGTGGAAATAAAGAACAAAGTTAGGTTTCTTTGTGATGGCTGATGTGTTTGCTCATAGAAAGCTAGCAATAGCATTTAGATAGAGAACAGTCCATGTAAACTGTACTTTCATCTGCTGTATCAATTATCATAGGGTCACTATCATACATTGGCACAGACGAGTCTTTCATTAAGGCACTATCATGAGAATGCTTATTCCCTTGCTGCCATTCTCTATTATAGATAGGGTCTGGATCAGTGTTCATACCTGAGCCTCTCCTGCTATCATTATTCCTCTCTGTATAGCCTGGCCAATATGTAATCCAATTCTGATGTCCAGCCTTCCAATCTTGATCCCTGGACACTGGATCTTCTCTCACATACCTTCTGGCCTTGGTCTGAAAGTCCCTTCCACATGCAGTCTTCTCTCTTCCAGGTAGCCACTGGTGATTCCTATCTCTGCCACTCCATTCCTCTGGCTGAATCCAGTCCAATGGACTCTGCTGGCTTTTGGAATACCTCCCAGTATGAGTACTGCCTTGGAATCTCCCAGACCTTCCAATGGCCTTTCTTCTCTTCCTTCCAGAGAGTTTCCTTCTCTCTCTATCTGCTTGGCTTGGCTTCTGTTTCTCCTTGAAGCTCTCCCTCAAGCCCTTCCTGAAGCTGTTCTTCAAACCTTCCCTGAAGCTGGGCTGGAGCTTGTAGTAACTGTTATCTGAAGAATAAGCTCTATTCTTATTCTTTTCTAATGTGTGCTGCTCCCTAACACAGCGCAGCTGTCTTGAATCAGGCCCTGCCCTTTGAGATGAGTGCTTAGGGATTACCTCATAGCTCTCTTGATTGCACACACATTTTCTCACTTCAGCCCCTCTCATGGCTGCTGGAAACCTGGTGCATTCTGGGACTGGTAGTCTTTTATATGAAAACTCTGTTTTCTTGCTTCTACCAGAACTGACAGGTTGCTTGTTCAGAGTCACATCATCTTTTCTATAGCTCCTACCTGAGCTATGATAAGCTTCCTTATCACAAGGTGCAGAAGACTTCAAATTTATGTGTCCCTCTATTTTTGCCCACATCCCGCCTTCATTTGCAGCGTCACTGAGGGCGTTCTCTAATTCAGGATCTGAGGGCATAGATGCTGAGGATTTGGGTTTCTGTGGCCGGACTACTGTAGGCCGGGTCCACCTACAAAAGGGTCTCTAATTTTCCTTACCAAGATTGCCTGAGTATATGTGAGCCATACATCAGGATTTAAATGAATTCAGATTACAGTCACTTGTCAGCAAAATTCCTTTATTCAGTACAAGCAAAGCAAGCACAGATACACAAGTGTCTGTCTGAGGGACCCAGGGGCGTGGACAGCGTTCTTAACCATACGGTACAGTGGGGACAAAGAAAGCTGCCCCCCGAGTCCTGAAATTGCCTCTTCTTATATACCTGTTCTCTGTCACAAACTCTGTCCCAAAGTTCCATTGAATTCTGCTTGAATTACTGACGTCACTTGCAGAACTTGCAAAAGCCTGAGCAAACCTTACAAAAAACTTGCAAGGTCAGAAAGGTTAGAAGAACTTCTGCCAGTGCAAGCCTCAGACCACTCCTATGTTTATCACCAAGCAACAGATTACTAAACAACCGTTGGTATTTCAAAGTCTGCACTTCAAAGTGCTCAGGGTCCACTTATCAGCTGATCACAGCCCCCTTGTACATGCCTTTTCATTTCTTGGAATTCCATCTTCTGACACTGTGCTTTTCAGGGTTCAGAATATGGCACAACTGACAGTTTTTTTCTCTCAGTTTGTCATCTTCTAGGCCTGTATTCCTGTTTTGCTAGTTTCACATTCCCTTGTACACTTCTGCACAAAAGTGTGGTTCACCAGGCTATCCCATACAAGGCCACAAAATACTGTTTCATAACCCACATGCATGTCTTCTTGTGTCAATCATATGTTGCTGTGTATATTTTCAGGCAGACAAGGGTGCAATCATATAAAGCAAACCTATAGCGCAGCCCTGAAATCAAGACTTGGACTGATTAATATCCCTTCACTACGGGATCAGAATATCCTATAGCTGCCATGGTTTTACTTTCTGATGCCCAGTAGGGCGGTGGAGTGGTGCTCGGTGCTGAGGGGGCCGAATCGGGGCCTGCCTGTATCCACAAAGATAAATGTCTTAAGTGTTCTAACTGGGGTTTATCACATTTGTGGAAAAGAATATGATTCCTAATTTTTGCTAAAATGAGCGGATTGAATGATCCTCCCGCTGGCCAGGCGAGAGAAGGATTCTTTTTCACCCATTTTTCCCATTTCTTAGAGCAATCTTTTATGGATGTTTCCAAAAGGGGGTTTTGTTTAATGAGGTAATCTATTGGACTCAGGCCGGGCTCGGCCACTGTCTTACTTTCCTCCCCCTCTTTGGACTTTCTCTTGAACATTTTCCCAATATACATATACAGTCCTATCTAACTAATAACAAATCAACAAGAGGTACCTCCCTTTATTTACGGATATACTTTCCTTTATTTACAGGAAAGTCCCCCTATTCTCTCTCATATTTACAGAATATAGTCTCCAACCTCTTTATTTACAGAGGAACGAGTTAGAGAAATATTTCTCTGAGACTTATACACACAGTCCTCCTTTCGCTTCATCTGTCTCTGGCCATCCCCCTTGCAGGAGTACGGAACCGCGAATCGAGACTCCACATTCACTTCGTACGCAATTGTACGTCTCAATCACACACAATCAGTCTCAGATATAAAGCAATCTAATGCCATTTCACTCCCTTTTCCCAAAAATCTCCCCTATAAATACACATATAATACATGGTACCAATATTTATACACAAATAAAGATATCTTTACTCACCCAACTTGTGGAGAAGTCTTCCATCTACGATGTTCAGATAGGTAACACTATACTCACCAACGGAGTCTTCATACGGTATCCAATCTCTCGTTTCTCTTAGAATGGTATCCTCATCTCCTATATTATGAGGTATCCCTCATTCCCTTTTGGAACGGTATCCTCATCTCCTGTATCTCAGTGTGACAGGAGGTATCCTCATCTCTGATATAGAGCCAAAATCAGAGGAATCCCTGCGCAATTTAGAAAATTTAGGAGTTTTAAATACTCAGGTCCCTTTTTGGGGCACCAATTGTAGGGTCCAGCCCTCTTAGATCCAATCAGAATTACAAATACCTCGGAACCTCAGAACAGAGACACTCATGTGTAATGCAAACCTTTATTTGTACCCACAGAAACAAACAAGTCTGCAGTAATACAAGAATATCTGAAAAAAGTGGTGTTCTAGTAATCTGGCAGCCTTCCTTCACTCTGCACCTAAAGGGAAGGAACGCTGTCAGATTACCAGAACACCACTTTGTTCAGATACTCTTGTATTACTGCAGACTTGTTTGTTTCTTTGGGTACAAATAAAGATTTGCATTACACATGAGTGTCTCTGTTCTGAGGTCCCAGGGTATTTGTAATTCTGATTGGATCTAAGAGGACTGGACCCTACATGGCTCAGCAGGGCCTTGGAGGACATTTTCTTACAGAGCGAGCAGAGCTCCGGATCATGGTTGGCCCCGAGACACCGCAGACAGCCGTCATGTGTGTCCGTAAGCGACATGTTCTTGGAGCACCTGTCACAGTTTTTAAAACCGCTGGCCATCGGGATAAAAAGGACCCCGTGAGGTCGAAGATCCACGCGGCCAGTGATTGGGAGAAAAAAGGGCGCAAAGCCCACAAAAGGGAAAAATGCTACAAAAAGGACACCCCCTTGCTCAAAGAAAGAAAGAGCAGGTGAAGGACGGTAGAGGATAGCAGCAACCGGAAAAATAGAGGCTGAAAAAAGAGACACTTTTTCCGAGGGTCGAAGACATGCGTCCGAAGCATAATCCGAGACCGGTGAAAAGTGTGGTTCTGTGTTCATCAAATTCTCCTCAGCTTATGAAGCTTTCTGACACCGTGAGCTGCTCCTAAAACGGAAGAATTCCTATGAGAAGGATAATATAGAAAATCATTACCAATTGCTCCTTCTAAGTGTTAGAGGGCAGAGCACCAGATCAGGACCCTTAAAACAGTTGCTCCCAAGGATCAGTCTCGGTTCCTGTACTTTTCAATCTTTAGACTGCTGATCGTCCATAAATCTTGAAAATTAAGCTATTGTATGCTGGTGACTTGGCTTCCTCCATGCCAGCAGCTCATTGGAGGATTTACAACAGTCTATAGAAAAAACATTGATTTTAGTCCCTTGGTCTATGATACTATAAAAAAGATCAAAGAATATAAATATGAATCTTTCCATGAAATTAGTTGAAGATGAAGCAGGTCATTCCTCTCTGCCTCCCTCCTCATGCACGATTGTCCCTCCTCTTTCCCCATCCCAAAATGTATGACAGTAAGGGAAAAAACCCAGGAAGAATACAAAATACCATTATTCCATATCATCTTGCTAGACCAGTCCAGATAAGTTGGTTGTGTCCCCTACCAGCAGATTAATGGAGACAAAGAACCAATGAAAAACCCAGGTTTCAATTACATCATTCTTATTCCTCAATTCGCCTCAGCCACCAGAGGTCACTTCAGTATTTCTTTGTCTCCAGCAGATGATGGATGGATTTTCTTCTCTCTGTAAAAAATCTGAAGATTGAGAGGATAAGAGATTGATTAAACGCTCATGAACAACCACCTTGAGTACAGAAAGGTGACTCTCTCACTCGAACACGATGTGGGAGGCTCCATTAGATTGCAACCTTTTTGGTAGCCATAGAAGGAGGGAAAATTGGTTCATCTTCATGCCCTTATCATGAGCAGCCATAAATTGCAAGGATTCTGAAGGATCTGGAAGAGTACAGCAGCCTCACACAACCTCAGTGCTCCCTCCCTCCTCTTCTATGCTCCTTGCTGTCTCCTGAAGATTGCAGAAGGCTCTCCGAGGGGTCTGCCTGTCAGCCACCTTCTACACAGTGCTGTAAAAATAAAACCTGCCAGTAAAGCAGTTTCAGGGGAGTAGAGCTGAGCCGGCACAGATCCTACACCTGGGGCTCTCACGGGGTGAGTACCAAGGCCTGACTTTGTCATTGTCCTTTTTAGGGGCTCTCGGTTCCATCTCTGAGGGATGCAATCCGGGGTGGACTGCTAGCAACCACTGGCACTGTGTGGGGGGTATCCTGCTGTGTTCTGCACGTGATAGTAACATTTTTGCCTATTGTGCACCTGGTGGTTGTGCGGTGCTAATGCGTGTTCCACTCAAGTGGCTTCCATTTAACCTCCTTTACTGGTGCCTTTAATGCGCGTTACGTAAAAGCACAGTTAATGTGCACTTGCGGGCCAATATAGTTTTAGCTCGTGCTCTTGTGATACCCTACATATAGTGCCACTCCTCCTCCCCTTCTTCCTACCCTGTCCTTTCTGAATAAAGTATAGCTTGTTATAGTTATATCCCAGTCATGGTTTTCTGTGAGCCATGTTTCTGTAACTGCCACTAAATCCAAGTCAGCCTCTCCCATTAAAGCTTCAACATCTGGGATCTTATTTCCCATGCAATGGGCATTTATACACAACGCTTTCCCTATGTTGCCCCTTTTACCCATTTCTATAAAGGTATTTAATGTTTCACTTACCTAGGGGCTTTCTTCACCCATCCCCAATGAATCTAGTTTAAAGCCCTCTTCAGTAGATTAGTATTCTGTTCATATGTAAATAGTCAGTGTTTAGTTTTCTTTGTAAATAATTACCCTGGTTACCCAAGTTTTTGTTCCTGTTCTATGTAAAAATAAAACGGATAATATGTATCTTATCTGATGTTTCATTGTTCTATGTAAACCGCGCTGACTGTAAATAGTGCGGTATATAAAAGTTGTTAAATAAATAATAATAAATTAGCCAGTCTGCTACTGAAGACAAGTCAAACTTTCTTGGACAGATTAACGCCATCTCTGCTCTGCAACCCTTGGAACAGCATCCCATGGTCCAGGAAACCAAAATTCTCTCGATGACACCATCCACGCAGCCATGCATTCACCTCCAGGGTGCAGGTTTCTCTGCCTTGGCCTTTACCCTCAACAGGGAGGATTGAAAAGAACACCACCTGCGCCCCTGTTTACTTCAGCCTCTGTCCCAGAGCCATGAAGTCATTTTTGATATGCTCAGAGATATATCTGGCATTATCATTTATGCCGACATGGATTAGCAACATTGGGTAATAGTCAGTGGGCTTGATGAGTCTCCGCAAACTCTTCGTAACATCTCAGTTTTAGCACCTGGCAGGCAGCATACCTCTGGATATCAAGTCTGGTCAGCAGATGGATTCCTCAGTACCCTTCAGAAGAGAGTCACCAACCAGCACTACCCTTGGCTTCCTTGTGGTCACTGATTCTGAAACTTTAGGGCTCTTGAGCTCTGGTTCTTCCCTTTCCAGGGATGCATTCACCTCCTCCACTTCCAGGGTTGCATAATGGTTCTTCAATTCAAGGGATGTAGAAGTTGGATTGGTGATTCTGCAGGCCCTGGTGACTTGTGTCCAAACTTCGTCATTCTGTAGACTCCCATCTTCTCCTCTGCTGAAGAGCTTGGATGTTGCAAGAAGCATCTTATCAATGTACTTCTCACTGTCTTGAATGATCCTTAGCTTCGCCACCTCCTCTCTGAGTTCCTCTACTTGTTTCTTGAGAGCTTCAGCATGCAGGCATCCTGCACATGGAACCGGTCCTGCATCTGGCATTGAGATATCTGTCTGGACAGAGGCAGAAGCTGTAACGGGGGCAACAGCTTTAACGATACGATTTTTCCCAGCCATTGTTCAGTTCGTGGAGCTTAATTATCTGTTAAAGCAAAAGAGAGAGATCTACCAGCCGGTTTCCCAACTGTCCTTTCAGAGAAAAAGCAGTTAAATTTCTTTAAGTGTTTTCAAAATGTGTTGTTCCAAGTCCCTGTGTGTAGTTAATTGGGGAGTGCCCTATAAAGCAAGATTGTTCACTACGGGTAGATGGGAGTTGGGGGGGGGGGTAGGGTGGGAACTAACACCGGATGAGTCCTGCTAGGCTAGTCCAGGACCTGCCCCTGGAATTGTGTTGGTCTGTTATGCTGCAGCGGTATCTTTTGGTCCGCTATAATCTGGATGGTGGCCCTGCAGGCTTATAACCTACTGACAATCTTCTGTTCAAACTCTCCTGTACATAGTTTCTGTGCTGTTTGGTTAAGCATTGTTGCCCTCGTTGTGGCTGTGTGAGGTTTGCCATGTCTTATCATTTGCTTTGATATGAATACTGAGTTGCTCACTAGTAGCTAAGGTGGATAGAGGCATGGGAGTGATGTCATTGAAGCCTGGGCATTTCATTGGCTCTCTGTCTCCATACATTTGCTAGTAGGGGTACACAACCCACTTGTCTGGACTGGTCTAGCAGGACTCAAGGAAAGGACATTATGTAATGAGTAAAATGTCCCCTTTGCCTTTTTGTGGAGCCTCTGAAAGGATACAGACATAATGGAGGCAATATAGGTAGTGTGATAGGGCTGAAGCTATTGAAGCTGTGAACCTGAAAAAAAACGCTGTCTTTCACAAAGCAGCTGACTTGCAGGAGCTGCAATTGCATAGCAGCACAGCTAGAGGGAGCAGGCATGAACATGCAGAGACTGAGCAAACACACCCAATTACTGATTATGCAGTGACTAATCAGATGCACCTGAGGAGTAAGCCAGGAAACTCAAGAGGAGAATGGCTTTATAAGCAGAGCTCTGCAGCCAGAGACCAAGGAGGGGAGAAAGAGGAGAAGAAGCCAGGATCCAAGGGAGAGAGACTCCAGGAGAAGCCAGGATCCAAGGGAGAGAGACTCCAGAAGAAGCCAGGATCCAAGGGAGAGGGACTCCATGCCTGGAGGGAGGCCTGAGCTCATCACAAGGATTGGGAAAGGAACTTAAAGGTACTGGAAGGAAAGGTCCTGACAGTGGAATCCCCCATACTGAGAAGCAGCGAAGCCTGGATTCTTTACCTGGCCGTCCCAAGCTTCAGGGACGACAAGCAGTGCCCAGGAGACTCCCAGAAACAGTCTGTAAAGGAGACCGTATCCGAGGAAGGATACCTGGTAAGGAAAATACCAGCAGCACCAACTTCAGGAAGCCAAGGTACAGTGGTGCTTTATTTCTAAAAAGAGACTCAGCTCCTAGAATAGCTTTTGAATCAGATAATTATTCTGAGAGGAATGAAAGTAGGCAGGAGTTCTGGAAGCCACGACATAGAGGCCTAAGAACAAGCCATGCTTCTTATATGAAAAACCTTGAACAGCCCAGCTGGAAGCTAGCTGAAGGAAATACTGATTTGCCCACTATAGCAGCCAAGGAAAGTTCAAACACAGGAGAAAGCACAGATGAGCTGGAACCCATGCAAGTGGAGCTTGGGGATTTAGAAGCATTGTCACAGGAAGAATTAATGGACTGCTCTGTTTGTGTCGCGGGAAGCCTTGAGTCACTCCCAGAGCTATAGTTTACCGGAATATGCTCTAATAATGTTTTTGCTTACATCGAGTTAAAGGAGAACTGGTTTATTTGTTTCACTCCGAAGTTTAGAAAACCCTTTATATTCCACAAGGAACTGTGAAGCCTGTAACAGTTTTACTTGTTTAATAACACTTTGGCATAAACCTGAAAATAAGGAAAATTTTACTTTTGTTACTTAGCGAACCTCAGTGCTAAAAGGGAAATAAAAGCTTTTTGTTTACCCTCTACTTGGCATACACAACTCATTCCTATAAGGAGAAAGCGCTACAAGGACCAAGGTGCATCTGGCCCAAAAGAGTCTCTTACTTCTACAATTAATTTAAATACACAACCTGCCCCTGCAGCCACCGGCCACCAGGGGGGGTGGTGACAGTTTACTGGCATTGGGGCAGATGCAAGAGTTATTTTTCAGGGATAGGGTAGTTTGTAGTGTAGTTTTTGGGTATGAGAGTGATTTGGGGTGGGGGGGGGTCAGTTGCAGAGAGGTAGTATTAAAGGTGGGATAGTTTGCGAGCAGTGGGGCAGTTGGGGTGGGATATTTTTGGGGTGGAATAGTTTGTAGGATGGAAGGCCAAATGAGTTGTGGTATTTTTTTGATGGTAGAGGCAGTTTGTGGGGCACTAGGGAAGTTGCAGGGAGGTCATTTCAGAGGGTAGAGGTACTGGTAGGATGTGGGGCATTCAGTGGGGTATTTTTTGGGGTTAGAGTAGTTGGTGGGCATTTGGATGGAGTATTTTATGGGGGGGTGGTAGACTGTGGGATAGCTTTAGCAGGTGGGAAGTAGCTTAAAGGGGAATGGGGCAGTTGCAGCATGATAGTTTTTGGGGTGGGGTATTTTGTAGTGTGGTGTGACAGTTACTGGGGGTTACGTTTTGGCAGTAGGAGTAATTGACAGAGTGGTCAGTCTGCTAAATGAGGGGTTAGCTTTTCTCAGTGCGGTGGGGGGAGCGGTGAGGCAGTTGCAGGAGGTAGTTTTTAGGGTGGGGCAGTTTGCATGGCAGTGAGGCAGTTGTGGCAGTGTAGCTTTTCAGAGTAGGGTACTTTTCAGGGGGCTGGGGCAGTTATAGGGGATAGTTTTTGTGGATGGGGTTATTTACAGGATGGTGGGGCGGCTGCAGGAGCGGTTAATTTTTTCTGGTGGGGCAGTTTTTGAGATGTGAGGTAGTTGTGGGAGGTGTTTTTTGTAAGTGGGGCTGTTTGCATGCTAGTGGGGTGGTTGCAGGTGTGTAGTTTTTAGAGCCGAGACTGCAGCACATTGAGGCAGTTATAGAAGATTGTTTTTTTTAGTGGGGCACTTCGGGGGACTGTGGAGGTGTATTTTTAAAGGAGCAGTAAGCAGGGTGATGAAGCAGTTGTGTGGAATATCGTTTCATGGTGGCAACATTTGGGGATTTAGTAAGACAGTTATGAAGGAGTATTTTTTGGGGCTGTTGCATATTGGTGGTGCAGTTTGAGATAGGGGAGGCTTTGGTATTGGGGCATTCTGGTAGGCTGGAAGCCTAGGAGAATGGGGAGAGGGTGTTTGAAAGGAGCAATCCCCTAGCTGCTGTGTTTCACTGATACGATTCTATGATACAGAAACGGAAACTCCTTCTGTCATAGAAGTTCACTGGCCTCGATTTTTGGGGCACTTATTTCTCTGTAACCCCTGCTCCGATTTGGTCCATTTTTGAACCTGACGTGTCTTTTTTTTTTAATTTTATTTTTACAAAATTTTACAATATGACAAGAAGTTACAACACTCTTGTAGAAACAGAAAGACATCTAAGAAATAAACATACCAAAAACCCCAATAGCGGTACCTAAACAGAGAAATCATCCAAGACATCTTCCTCACTAGCCCACAAAAAAAAAGGGAGTAGAGGAGTCATACAATTTATATAACCAAATATGCAAGAAAACTTAAAGCATTCTCAAAAACACAGGCAAATCCATTATGAGAGATTAGGAGAGCCTCCTTCCGAGGACTCCAAATGTCTAGCATTAATGAAAGCAATAAGTTGGGATGGTTCGTAAAACACATAAGAAATAGATTTAAACTTTACTAAACATTTACATGGATGTTTTAGAAAAAACAAACCTCCCAACTGCAATATTCCAGAACGTAACAAAAGAAATTCCTTTCTTCGCTTCTGAGTAGTCCTAGCCAAGTCAGGATAAATCCTAACTATCAATCCTCTAAAAGGAATATGTTTTTTCTTAAAAAAAAGCTTCAATAGCTTCATTCAAAAGCTTCATTCTCTATCAGAGAGGATCGCAAATGTAACCAATAAAGTAGAAGGAACAGGGTCTTCAGAGCCAGAACTCTCCAGCAGCTCAGAGACATTTAGAATATTAACTTGTTTCTGTGAACTGCCCAATATAACCTTGCCAGTGTCTTAATACCACTTTTTCCTACATGCAAAGTTACATCCCATTGACTATCCGGGGTTAAACCTCAATGCTAGTGGCTGGCTGCTTTAGTAGCGCTAGCCGCCGGCACTGAATATCGGGCCTGTTGTATTCCATGCATAGGGGGTGGCTAATTTACAAAGGTGTATTATACTACTGAACTTGATAAACTGTTCTTCTCCCGCAA
Organism: Ichthyophis bannanicus; assembly: GCA_033557465.1. Classification (NCBI taxonomy): domain Eukaryota; kingdom Metazoa; phylum Chordata; class Amphibia; order Gymnophiona; family Ichthyophiidae; genus Ichthyophis; species Ichthyophis bannanicus. The sequence continues at coordinate 139,524,159 of CM066031.1, read as the reverse complement.
TAATGCCCAATGCCCATTTTTTTTTTATCTAGAAAAAGATGATCCTAGAAACAGTAATACAAAGACAAATCTCTGGGAGCTCACTGAGAAGACTGATGTGGAAAAGATGTTTTCAGAAAGAGACAAAGAGGAAACTTCTTTATTTTCTGAATGCAGAGAAAAGGGAATAAATCAAAATAAAATAAAATAGAAACAAAAAAATTCAACAAGAGACTCAACTCTGTGTGAGTACAGTGCCAGTAATATCATACAAACAGGGGAAGATCAGAATAAACAGATAAGAGAACAAAGATGTTTATGTGAGATATGTGAAATATTCCTCAGCGATCATGTAACTCTGAAATCACAGCAGAGATCTGATACTGAAGAGAAACCAACGAGATGTACAGACTATGGGAAAATCTTCAGTCAAAAGGGAGAACTACAGGGACAACAGAAAACATGCACAAATGAAAGACCTTTCGCATGTTCTGAGTGTAGGAAAGATTTCAGCAAGAAAAAAAACCAAATGAAAAATCAGAAAATCAATAAAGAAATTAGAATGTGTATCAGTACTGAAAATGGAAAAAGCTTTATTAATAAAGGAAACCCCAAACAATACCAGAAAAATTGCACTAATGACAGAACATCTGAATTTAATTGTAAAAAAATTTAATAAGAAAAGAGAAATTCCACCCAAGGAAGAGACCAATTACTGATACTGAATTTAAGAAAGTCTTCTATCACACGAAGACATTCACAGACTACAAAACATCTCAAACTGATGAGAGACCATTCACTTCCTCCAAATCTAAAAAACACTTGTGTGAAGAAAGACAATACAAAATATCAGAAAGTCCAAAAATGGAAGACAGAAGTTACATGTACTGAATGCGGTAAAAGCTACACTCTGGACGAAAACCTCAAAAAACACCAGGGAATCCACACGGGAGTAAAACCATATTCATGTTCTGAGTGTGGTAAAAGCTTCCGTGAGAAACAAACACTCACAACCCACCAGAGGATCCACATGGGAGTAAAACCATATACATGCACTGAGAGTGGTAAAAGCTTCCGTGAGAAACAAAAGCTCACAACCCACCAGAGGATCCACATGGGAGTAAAACCATATTCATGTACTGAGTGTGGTAAAATCTTCCTTGAGAAACAAACACTCACAACCCACCAGAGGATCCACATGGGAGTAAAACCATATACATGCACTGAGAGTGGTAAAAGCTTCCGTGAGAAACAAAAGCTCACAACCCACCAGAGGATCCACATGGGAGTAAAACCATATTCATGTACTGAATGTGATAAAAGCTTCCGTGAGAAACAAACACTCACAACCCACCAGAGGATCCACACGGGAGTAAAACCATATTCATGTACTGAGTGTGCTAAAAATTTCAGGTATATACAACAACTTACAGTCCACAAGAGAATCCACACAGGACTAAAACCATATACATGTACTGAGTGTGGCAAAAGCTTCAGTCAGAAAGGACCACTTAGAATCCATCAGAGAATCCACACGGGAGTAAAACCATATACATGTACTGAGTGTGGTAAAAGCTTCAATCAGAAAGGACAGCTTAAAATCCACCAGAGGATTCACACGGGATTAAAACCATATACAAGCACTGAGTGTGGTAAACTCTTCATTCAGAAACAAAAACTCACAATCCACCACAGGATCCACACGGGGGTAAAACCATATACATGCACTCAGTGCAGTAAAAGCTTCAATGATAAAAAACAACGCGCAATCCACCAGAGAATCCACACGGGAGTAAAGCCATATACATGTACTGAGTGTGCCAAAAGTTTCAGGTATAAACAACAACTCACAATCCACAAGAGAATACACACAGGATTAAAACCATATACATGCACTGAGTGTGGTAAAAGCTTCCGTGAGAAACAAAAACTCACAATCCACCAGAGGATCCACATGGGAGTAAAACCATATTCATGAACTGAGTGTGGTAAAAGCTTCAGTCAGAAAGGATCACTTAGAATACACCAGAGAATCCACACGGAACTAAAACCATATACATGCAGTGAGTGTGGTAAAAGCTTTACTCAGAACGGAAATCTCAAAATGCACCAGAGAATCCATGCAGGATTAAAACCATATACATGTACTGAATGTAATAAAGGATTCATTTCTAAAAGAGATCTCACAGTCCATCAGAGAATTCATACGGGAGTAAAACCATATACATGCACTGAGTGTACTAAAAGCTTCACTTTGAAAAGACAGCTCACAGTCCACCAGAGAATCCACACGGGAGTAAAACCATATGCATGCAGTGAGTGTGGTAAATGTTTCCATGAGGAAAAAAACCTCACAATCCACCAGAGCATCCACACTGGAGTAAAACCATATCCATGTACAGAGTGTGGTAAAAGCTTTACTCAGAACGGAAATCTCAAAATGCACCAGAGGATCCATGAAGTATTAAACCCTTATACATGTACTGAATGTAATAAAGGATTTATTTCTAAAAGAGATCTCACAGTCCATCAGAGAATTCAAACAGGAGTAAAACCATATACATGCACTGATTGTTCTAAAAGCTTCACTCGGAAAAGCCAGCTCAGAATCTACCATAAATCCACATGGGAGTAAAAACGGGGACCAGTTAATGCTGAATAAGACCATTATGGCCAGTGCAAATGCTAAAAAAGGCAGAAATCTCATAGAGCATGGATTGATTATAAGAACGCCTTTGACAGCATCCCACACTCCTGGATAATACATTGCCTTGAAATGTATAAATAAATTCCGGTTTGATAGAGTAAATTAAATTCACTACGAAACTGTGGCAATCCACACTCTTTTTAAGATATGAAGATGATCAGTACATAATTCCTAACATTAAGATCCAGCGATGAATATTTCAGGGAGATTCCCTATCACCCCTTCTGTTTTGTTTGGCACTTAATCCAATAAGTGCTGTCATCAACTCTTTGGGGTATGGATTTAACCTGAACTCTAAAGATTGTACCAACCCAGAAGCAACTTCCCATCTGCTATTTATAGATGATCTGAAGCTCTACAGTTCCAGCGACCAACAATTACCAGAGCAGCTTTTTGTGGTGAAATGTTTTTCTGATAACATCAGGATGACTTTTGTCCTTGACAAATGTGCTAAGTCAAACTTTTTCAGAGGAAAATTGAGCAAAACTGAAAACATCTCCCTTGCTGAGGGCTTTGAAATGAAGGACCTTGAACAGGAAGGCGTGTATAAGTATCTCAGAATAGAGAAAGGAATGACACTTGGGCAGAAACTATTGAGAGAGAAGATGAGTAAAGAATATTACAGGAAATTAAAACTTATTGAAAAGTGCTTTAACATCACAAAATAATATACAAGCCATCTATCAGCTGGCAATTCCTGTACTCTCATATAGTTTTGGGATTGTGGATTAGCCTCATAAAGATCTTGAAAAACTGGATGTGCGAACAAGAAAACTCCTCTATGCTCATGAAATAATTTACTAGAATCAGTGTATGCCAACATTGTACATTCCTAGAGCTGAAGGAGGGTTAATAGCAGGCTGTGAAGTTTTGATGGCGGAAAATTTCTATAGAGAAAGGCACAACAAATTAGCATGCCTCCTCCACTGGGAACTCTGTAAGCACTACAACATCACTGTCCCCCATTTTATTGTATTGGCTATTTTTTCTTCTTTTTGTATCTTTGCTTTCCTGTCTACTTTCCTAGTTTGTCTAAGTTTTTCCACATATAGATGCTTGCCTTCCTCTCTGTGATCTCTTGTATTCTATGAAAGCCACTCTCTTTTTCTTCACCTTTTCAGCTACTTCTTTTGAGAACAATAATGGCCTCCTTTTCCTTTTACATTTATTTACCTTTCTAACAAAAAGATTTGTTTCCCTTAAAAGATTGCCTTTCAGTTTTGCTCATTGCTTTTCTACATCTCTCAGTTATTCCCATCCCAGTAACGACTCCTTGAGGAATTGCCCCATCTTGGCAAAATTAGTCAGAATCATGACATCACTGGATATAGCCTGCTGGACACTCCCATCAGCCCCAGTGTGAACTATTAACAAAGCAGACTCAAAGGAGCAACCAATAAGCAGAGATAATAACAAACGTAACCTAAAGTAAACCATCGCTATTTTTTATTTATTTATTTTATCTAGACCATTCTTACTTACACCCCTCCCTGCCAAACACCCAAGTAGACAAAAGACAGAGTTTAAACCAAAAAGACAACTTGCAAATCAGACCTACCTGTAAAACTGATCATGGCAATACCGGCCTGTTATCATCAATGAACGAACCACAGGTGGGATGGAGGACTGAACTGTCGTCACTCAAGGAACTACAATTACCAGGTAAGTGTAATTATCATTTACTTATCGTTCCTCCAGTTCAGTCCTCTACCTCTGGGATGTACCAGAGCAGTAATCAATGGGATGGGCCCTTCCAGCCGGCACGCAAAACCGCCGAACCAAAACGGGCATCCTTCGCTGCTGCCACATCAAAATGGTAGTGCTTGCTGAAGGTATGCAGAGACGACCAAGTAGCTGCCCTGCAAATCTCCCCTGGCGGAACTAAACTATGCTCCGCCCATGACGACGCTTGCGCTCTAGTGGAATGCGCCCGCAACCTTGTTGGTACCGACCGACCTTGAAGAATATAGGCGGACGCAATAGCCTCCCAAATCCATCTAGCAATGGAACCCTTCGCCGCCGCTTCTCCCTTACGCAGCCCTCCGAATAACACAAACAACCGGTCTGACTTCCGAGTACGCTGAGAAGCCTTTAAATACTGTCGCAACACTCTCTTCACATCCAAACAATGCATACTGCGCTCCCGATCATCACCCTTCAGAGAACCCAGAACTGGCAAAGAGACTGTCTGTCTGATTTAGGTGGAAGGGAGAAACCACTTTTGGCAAAAAAGATGGAACTGGACGTAGCACCACCTTTTCCCTCGAAAAGGACAAAAACGGTTCTCTACAAGACAGTGCTTGTAACTCCGAGATGCGTCTCGCTGAAAAGATCGCCACTAGGAATATGTTTTTTAACGTGAGGTCCTTCATCGAAGCCCGATGCAATGGTTCAAAGGGTGGCTTGGTTAACGCTGCTAACACCAAGTTGAGATCCCAAGGCGGAATTGTCACTCTGCACGACAGCCATAATCTCGAAATCGCTTTGAGAAAACGCAAAACGTCCGCATGGGTGCCGAGCGCAATGCCCTGGACCTTACCACGATAACAAGAGAGAGCTGCCAACTGTACTTGCAGAGAACTGGCTGCTAGACCTCTATCAAAACCATCTTGCAGAAAACTCAATATCGAGGGGATGGAGACCGTAGCCGCCCTGATCTGCCGACTCAAACACCAATCTTCAAATATACGCCAAATACGAACATACGCCAGCGATGTTGACCGTTTCTGAGCTCTGAGCATCATTCCGATGACAGACGCCGAATAACCTTTTCTCTTTAACCTGGCCCTTTCAATGGCTATATCTTAAGCGAGAACCGATCCACCTGAGGCATGAAGAGAGGCCCTTGCCTCAACAGATCCGCCCTCACTGGTAACCGCCAAGGATGGCCATCGAGAAGACGCACTAGGTCCGTGTACCACGGCCTTCTCGGCCAGTCTGGTACCACCAGGAGCACCCTTCATGGATGAGATCCGATCTGCTGAGCCACCTGGCCTATCAGCGCCCATGGAGGGAGAACATACAGAAGACCCGAGGACGGCCACTGGTGCAACAATGTGTCTGCCTTCCGATATTCGTTCCCTTCTTCTGCTGAAGAAATGATTGGTCTTTGCCGACTGGAAGGTTGCCATTAGATCCATTACTGGCCTCCCCCAGCGGCCCACTATTTGTGCAAAAATGTCCGGGTGCAGTTCCCACTCCCCTGCATGTACTCGGACCCTGCTGAGAAAGTCGGCCTTCACATTGTCCTTTCCTACGATGTGTGCCGCCAAAATCGCTGTCAACCGGCTTTCCACCCAAGCAAATAGCAAGTCTGCCTCTTCCTCCATGGCTGCACTCCCCGTGCTGCCCTGGCGATTGATGTAGACAACCGCCGCCGAGTTGTCGGACAGGACCCGAACTGATTGACCCGCTACCGAAGCCTCGAACGCCTGCAGCACCCGGAAGACTGCCCGGAGCTCCAGACAATTGATCGACCACGAGCTCTACAGGGGCGACCAAAACCCCTGTGCGAACCTGCTTTCACAGTGGGCTCCCAGCTTCCGAGGCTGGTGTCCGTTAACAATGGAAGCCACTCTGGCTGCTCCAGCAGCATTCCGGCCGTCAATGACGTCGGCCGCAACCACCACTGAAGTGACCGCCTGACTTGGAGTGGGCACAGGAGTCGCTTGCTCAAAGAATCCTTCTGATGTGACCACCGGCGAAGGAGTGACCTCTGCAGAGGCCGCATATGGACTTTGGCCCAGGGTACAGCTTCCAGAATCGCCGCCATTGTCCTTAGTACTCGAAAATAAGACCATGCCGACGGTGCCAGCGTGACCCTGAACCTGTGCACCAGACGCTTGAGCACTTGAGCTCTCCTTTCCGGCAAAAACACCTGGCCTCTCTTCGTATCGAACTGCACCCCCAGATACTCGAGGTTCTGAGACGGCTCCAACCGGCTTTTGGCTGGATTGACCACCCAACCAAGACTTTGAAGAAACTCTACCACTCTGCTGGTGACTTGCACGATCTCCGTCTCGGATTTGGCCCGAATTAACCAATCGTCAAGATATGGATGCACCAGGATTCCTTCTCTGCGTAACGCTGCAGCTACCACCACCATGATCTTGGTGAAAGTTCACGGCGCTGTGGCCAGACCGAAGGGCAGCGCCTGGAACTGGTAGTGCCCCCAAGGAAAGGCAAACCTCAGAAACTTCTGATGAGCCACCCGAATGGGAATGTGTAAGTACGCTTCCATGAGGTCGAGCGACGTCAAATATTCTCTTGCCGCACTGCCACAATTACTGACCGCAAGGTTTCCATCCTGAAGTGCGGCACCCGAAGACATCGATTTACGCCCTTCAGATCCAAAATGGGCCGCAACGCTCCGCCCTTCTTTGGCACCACAAAATAAATGGAGTACCGACCCACGCCGTACTCTGCCCGCGGTACCTCTACGACTGCCCCTAATTGTAGGAGCCGCTGTAAAGTACTGCGAATCACCAAGGTTTTTACTTGTCCCCTGCAGGGTGACATGACGAAAGAATCCTGCACGGGACATGCCAACTCCAGCGCGTAACCCTGCCGAATTATCTCTAACACCCACTGATCAGACGTGATGTGGATCCAAGCAGGAAGAAACTCCCGTAGCCTCCCGCATATAGGAAGTTCTCCTGCCGGGATCCGCCTCATTTCATTGTGACTTCCGAGTCGTCGAAGAGGAGCCTGTAGAGAAACCTCTATTTGCTCCATGGAACCCACGAAATCCTTGGGCTCGCAATGGAAATCGTCCCCTCTGTGATCTTCCGAAATGTGATGTACAAAACTTCCGGAAATCCAGAAACTGACCCCAAAACCCCAGCCCGGGCTTCCCTTGTTTCGGTTTATCCTCTGGAAGTCTGCCACACTTGGACTCCCCGAGGTCCTTCATCAATTTATCCAGATCCTCGCCAAAGAGCAGCCGTCCCTTAAAAGGCAACTTACTGAGACGAGCTTTGGAAGAACCTTCCGCTGCCCAATTTCACAACCACACCAACCTGCGTGCTGCCACTACGGAAGCCATACTATTTGCGAGAGCTCTGATCAAGTCGTAATGGACATCCGCTAAATATGCTGTGCCTGACTCTAGGCGGTCCAGCTCCTTGATCTCCTCTTGATCCAGGTGTAACAAAAGGCGGTGCCGCTGCACCCAGCGCAAACACGCCAGTGCCACCCAAGCCCCACAAATGGATGCCTGCAATGATAGCGCGTCCGCCTCAAATACCTGTTTTAGCAAGTTCTCGACTTTACGGTCCTGAGCATCCTTCAAAGCCGCACTACCTTCTACCGGAATAGTGGTCTTTTTTATAACTGCAGCCACCGCCGCATCCACCCGAGGTGAACGGAACTTTTCCTTATCCTTGTCGGCTAGGGGATAGAGTCTATTCATGGTCCATATTCCCCTGAGTCCCGCTTCCAGCTGATCCCATTCATCTTGGATCATTCTGTCAACTACCCGGTGAATCGGAAACACCGCCTGTGTTTGTTTCACCGCTTGAATAACGGGATCCTCGACGTTTTCTTCACTAGCGGACTGCGTAGCAAGATTCAACATCTGCATAGACTCAGTGATTAGAGCTGGCAGCTCCTCCCTACGGAAGACCCTTATGATCTTAGCCTGATCCTTGGGCTGCGGGATCTCCCCCTCTTCGAGATCCTCCAACCCTTCCTCTTGCTCCCAGTCGGTATCCACAACGTCCGGCCATTCGCCCTCCGCGGACGAAAGAGCTCGAGTCCTCATCCTCTTAGGTGCCGATGGACCCAAGTCCCCTCGCTCATCTGAGTCCATCTGCTGAGAAAGGGCAGGAAACTGCAATGCTCCTTGACACCTTGCCCTGCCTGCACAAACAAAAGGCCTGGTGCATCATCACTATGAAATCCGGGCAAAAATCCCCGAGATCCATTGACCCCGGAACCGACAGATTGCCTGAAGACCCTGCCGCCTCCTCTAAAGCGGAACCTTGCAGGACAGGCTGCCCTGATTCAGGTCCCTCACTTGCCGATGCTGCTTGCACCTCTGGGAGCTCTTTGGCATCCATCTGTTGTTCAACAGAAGAAGACAGTGCTGCACAACCGCGACAGACTCCTGAATCTACAACTGTGCCCCTCCTGGTGCCGCATACCAGTAAACTCGCCAATCCATCTAGAGTAACACGGGGCTTTCGACCTTTCAACAGAGAACTTATTCTGTCAAGTACCCAACCAGTCCTCAACAACACAACTCTCAACCTTGACGAGTCAATCGCTGCCTGGAACAACAGCCTCAACACTGTTGCTCAACTACCACACAAAAAGTCCATATCAGGGAAAAGAACCTCTGCTCCATGGTTTTCCTCTGAGCTACGGTCCTCTCTTACGCACCTACGAAGGCTCGAAAAACGCTGGCGCCGCTCACTAGCTATCGATGACCACGAAGCCTACATTCTCCACCTCTCAACTCACCGCGAGGCAATCACAACCAGAAAGAAGCAATACCACTCAGATATGCTCAAGAGATCATTGAACAAACCTCGTGACCTTTTCAACCTGGTTAAGTCACTATCAAAGGAACCATCCTCTGAACAAAATAATGATATCCACCCGCAAGAATTCGCTGATTACTTGCAATCAAAACTCCTACAGACAGATGAACTCTCAAAAAACAGTATACAAGAAACAACTTGCCCAACATCCCTATCCGCACGTACCACGCCTTCTTCTAAACACATTGAAGACACAATCACCTCACTCAACACGACCACCGCGCAGACCGATCCCTGCCCAGCCTTTTGGATAAAGGATCTTCGGTGTGCATTTAGCCCTTTCAATGCAAGAATCATAAACCTCTCCTTCACTACTGGCTCCTTCCCATCTGCATTAAAGCTCACATCCATCAGGCCACTTCTAAAAAACGCTAAACTAGACCCAAAACGGCCAGACTCCTACAGACCTATAGCCAGTATCCCCCTCTTAGCAAAGATCTTTGAGGAAAGAGGCACAGCGCCAAATCCAAGACCACATTGACTCCGCAGCCCCTCTAGACCATTCTCAACACGGCTTCAGAGAATTCCATGGCGTTGAGACACTGCTTACCACGCTCTTCAATGATGTTCTCAATACCATAGACAACATCCGACAAGGCGTTGTGCTAATCTTCTTGGATATAGCAGCAGTGTTTGACTCGGTAAATCACGAGATCCTCCTCAGTCGACTGAAAGAAAAAGGCATATGCAACTCAGCACTTGAATGGTGTAAATCATACCTCGATACCAGAATGCAATACGTTAAGTCAGCAACAGGAGAATCAAAACTCTTCCATCAAAGACAAGGCGTTCCGCAAGGGTCCTCACTTTCATCCCTCATGTTCAACATCTATATGCAGCCTATCTGCGATATCATCAGGTCTTTCAATGTGAAATGTATGATATACGCTGATATCCTACTCTACATGCCATTTTCCACAATGCAAATGGATTTATTGCCTATAACAAACTGCTTCGACGCAGTCTCACAATGGCTCCTGTCACAGAACCTCCGCATTCAGCATAAGAAAACTGAGGTTCTCTTTATCACAAGAGACCCCAACTTCACTCCACCACCACACATAAGTGTCAAGGGAGCTGACCTAGGCACCAAGGAAACAATAAAATACCTCGGAGTCACACTAGACCATAGGCTCGATATGAAATCACACATAAACAATATCGTAAAATCTGTGTACTTCAAAATACGCACGCTTAGACACCTACGTCCCCTACTAGACCACGAAGACTTCAGAACCATCTACCAAGCTCTGATTCTACCGCATTTCGACTTCGCCAACTCCATTCTACAAGGACTCCCACAATCCACCGTAAGCTCCTTACAGCTTGCCATGAACACCGCTGCCAGGGTTCTCCTAGGAGCGCCCAACAATGAACACATCACACCTATCCTCAAACAGCTCCATTGGCTCCCTATACACGGAAGACTTACATTCAAAACCCTCACTCTCACTTTTAAGGCCATAAATGGTTTATCGTCCACATCACTTTCTAAACTCATCCAAACCGTCCCATCAAACAGAAATAGGAGACAGGCAGCATTAAACTCACTAACAACCCCAAAGGCTATAACAACGTGCAGCCTATCAACGTCAAACAGAGCTTTCATGTTTAGCGCACCAAAATGCTGGAATTCTCTCCCACCTGATCTCCGCGCCATAACCAACCTAACCCAGTTCAGAAAGGCCCTTAAACTGCACCTTTTCATCAAATACTACCCCACATGAAGTGTAACATAATAGCCCCACCCTAATACAACCCACAAATCCACAGCCTCTCTCCTTTTTCCAAGTATTCCTGCTAATTTTATGTAAATAGTTCGAGCATGTTATCTAGTTAATAGATTATATACTCCATGTAAATAGTTCTCCCATGTTATCCAAGTTGATACTCCTGTTATATGTAATACCAAACAGCCTGTTGTTCTGGTTTCTTCATGTTATCTGTAAACCGCGCTGATGTCGAAGAGTGCGGTATATAAGAAGTTGAAATAAATAAATAAATAAAATACCACACACTGTGGCCGTGCTGCCATGAGGCTGGACGTATATATATATGCCTGGTTTCTTTTTTTTTAAAAAATATTGCAAGCCTCAATGTCAAACCGATCTGACAGAAAAACTATCCCTAAAACTATTTACCTAACTATAGGTGCAGAAGAAGCCCCCCCCCCCCAGCCCTCCACGGGGCTTGCCGCTCGCCAAAAAAAAAGGGAAACCTAAAGAAACTAACTAAATAAATAAAAATGCGCAAAGCAAGGGACAACGTTAAATGGCCTTTGCAAACAAAAGCTCTTTTCCTTAACTGTTAAGCGCTCCTCTGCAACCTGTCTGCCATGCGGCTCTCGCTCCGCTTAAAATGGACGCCGTCAGTACCGGAGGAGCAAAAAAGGGTGCCAAAATGATCGTTGACACGGCGCCTCGCTCCCTGACTCAGTTCCCGCAGACGAGACACCTGAAGCCGGTTCCCTGTCCACCGGCCAGGTCTCCACTGCCTGTGCTTTCCTACCACACGGCACCCCAAAGAGGCAAGGAGTGCTGCTGGTAAATACTCACTGTTTCTTCCCCGCTGCTCTGTAACCAGCACAGCTTATCCACGACTGCTGAGAGCTCCGCGGGACCGGCAAAGTGAATGTGCCCGGCAAATGAGCTCTCCCCCGAAAGGTCCAGGGGGAGAGATCTCCCGGAAAATGGGCCCCAATGGAATTATAGACAGGTAGGGCCCATAGCGGGGAGCAACCAATAAAGAACTTCTGCCTTCTTCTTTTTTTTTTTTTAAAGACCCACTGCCCAATTAACCACTGTATTGAAACCTTATCAAATTCAAAACTAAACTACTCTATCCTACAGAATTCTTATCTGTTCCTCCAGTCAGCCCCAACCTAGGCTCACGACATCCTCTTGCTACATGGAGACTGGTCACACTGGGACTGATGGGAGTGTCCGGCAGGCTATATCCAGTGATGTCATAATTCTGACATGCCAGTCGCCAAGCTGCAGGAGGAGGTTGACAACCCAGAGGTAGAGGACTGAACTGGAGGAACGATAAGGAACCACACTCCCTGGATGGGTGGTTGACAAAGCTGCAGAGGACTTGTGTTTATGGGGACCTGAGTGGGGAGAGGCCCCCCTTGCCTCCTCTCCTAATTTGTACTGTCATAGTAGTCAGCATTAAATCCTGCACGACTGGGGGGGGGAGGGGGGGTGAGAAGGAGGGGGACCCCCTTAGGTAGTGACCTCTTCTCTCTTTTGCACCCCTGAAACTCCAAATAAGAAAGGCTAAGAACGGAAGGGACAGAGAATATGGGAGGAGGAAAAGGGGCTTGGGGGGGGGGTGTGGGGGTGGAGAAAATGAGAAAACTGGAAACTATTGTTATACTTGATGAAGATGGATTGTAAGAAATTACATTTGGTGGTGTAAGTTGTATGGCACCAACTTGTTTTTTTACCTGCAAGTCCAATAGACAGTTTATAGATAAAAAATAATATTAGTAATATAGTGCAATTCAATACAAAATAATAGTTAAAATAAAAATTAAAAGGTTATTAAAGTATCATGTAGGCTAGCTGTAAATGAAAACAACATTCAAATTAAATTTTCTTTCATTCTAAATATATCTAATATAAAATAATTATAATTTAAACACTATTAACATTTGACAGAAATTACAACTTTTATTAAAATTATATAATATTTCCCTAATTTTCATCCGCCATAACTCAAACTATAAGGTATAGGTAATTTTTATTCACACCAGTGACTTTGACATGTGAGATAATTCAGTGCAGCAATTTTAATCAAAATCTGAGATGTAGTGGTTAAATTTTTTTTAAAACTTTGTGATCTGTCATGGAACAACCCCACTGAAGAAGATAACAGTGGTTACACACACCTCATTGCTGGTTGCAAAGGGTCCCCCATAACAGTCCAAGCTTCAGTGCCCCAAAAATGTAGTCTGCTACTTAGAAAACCTAAACATTTCCTAGCCACAACACCAGCCCACTATCAGAAGTGGTCACCAAAAGAAAGAAACTTATTACAGAACATGAAGGAATACAGGCCAGTGATACAAGCCACTTAACCCTCCATTGCCTCAGGTGCACTTAGATTGTGAGCCCTTCGGGGACAAGGGAATAAAAAGTACCTCTTAGTACATGTAAACTGCACTGATTCTAAAGAGCGTGGTATAAAAAATAAATAAATAAATAAAAATACAAGTGAACCATTATACTTGAGGTAAGTCCAACACTTCTATATGAGGTTCAGGAACCGGGTGGGCATTAAGGAAAGATATAAGCTGGGAGGTAAAGGAAAACATAAGAATTAGATTGATACTTCAACAAACATTTGCAAGGATATTTAAGGAAAAATAATACCCCCAGCTGAGAGATTCTTGACTGAAGGATGAGAAATTCTCTCCTATGGCGTTGGGTTTCCCTTGTAAGTTAGGGAATGCCCTAACCAGTAATCCTCAATATCTAACATTTCTCCTACGAAAAAACATTTTTATAAAACATTCTGTATCAGACAGTAGTGTAAACTGTACAAGACATGTGGAAGAACAATGCTACCAGCATCCGACCTTTCTAAGATAACAGATATACTAAGTATGTCCATTTCAACCATTGGAGACATCCCCACTTGACCTGTAGATTTCTTGTCTTGAGGTATTTAGTAAACCTTCACCAAGGATGATTGCGACTCAGGTTTAACGTCCAGCACTTCCTCCAAATAGTCCTTAAACTTCTCTTTAGGAGTAACTAATTGAGTTTTTGGAAAGTTTATCAACCGCAAGTTAGAAATCCTAATTGCGTTTTCCAGTTGTTCAATTTTTACTTTCATAGATGTAGCATCCTTCACCGGAGCTTCAGCACAGCCTTCGGTACTATCCACATGAACAGACAAATCATTAAAGTCCCATTTCAATTTATTTATTTTATTTATTTATTTAAACGGACTTGGTATACCGCTTTCTCATGAAATCAAAGCGGTTGGCACAGCAAACAATCAAAGAAGGGGGGGCTGTCAGTAGCATGCAGTGTTGATTTGTCGCAGTGTACTGTGTGAGGGAGTGTGGTTGATTTGATGTGAGGCTATATACATTGTGTGCTTATGATACATATTTACAGATTCATATTTACAATGGTGGCTTTACTAATCTGAAAAAGTCATTCCATGAAGTCCTTGAAATGGTTTTTGAATAGTTCAGTTTTGAGCTGTTTTCTGAAGTCTTTGATGTTGTTTGTTGCTCTGAGGTGGTCTGGGAGAGAGTTCCATATGGCGGGGGCTGCCAGGGTGAAGGCTCTTTTTGATGTGGCTTCGTTTGTCCTGGTGTAGTCTTTTGGAGTTCTGATATTGTTTGATGTTCCCTTTCTTCTTGGCCTTTTGCTGTCGTCAGCTGTTATGAGCTGTTGTAGGCTGTCTGCAGATAGTTTGTTTATTATTTTGAATGTGGTTAAGAGAACTTTGTAGCGGATTCGAGAGCTGATTGGTAGCCAATGGAGGTGGTATAGAATGGGTGTGATATGTTCGTGGCTTGTACTGTCCGTTATGAGTCTTGCAGCGGTGTTTTGTGCTAATTGAAGTGGTTGTGTGGATTTCTTTGGGAGTCCTAGGTAGATGTGGTTGCCGTAGTCCAGGGTGGGGGTGATGATGGCCTGGCAGACTGTTCGAAAATGCTCGGTAGAAAGGAGGGTTTTAAGTCGTCTGATTGTCCTCATCTTGATGTAGGCACTCCTGGTGGTTTTCGCGATGTGGGAATGAAGGTTGAGCTCTCTGTCAAGGGTTATTCCCAGGTATTTTATTTCTTGTTTTATTGGGATGGTGGCCTTGTTTAGATTGATGGAGGGCGTGGGTGTGAATGTTTGGTCTCTTGTTATGATCAGTGCTTCGGTTTTATTATAGTTTATTGCTAGATTGTTTTCTTGCAGCCAGGTTGTCATCCCTTCAAAGCAGTTGGCTATGTTGGTGTGGTCAGGTTTGTTTAGATTGATTGGTGTGCATATCATTATATCATCCGCGTATATGGTGTATTGTATGTTGAAGTTCTTGATGATTGAGCAGATGGGTTGTATGTAGAGGTTGAAGAGCAGGGCTGAGAGTGCTGAACCTTGTGGAACACCCTGTGTGACACTGAATGGGTTGAGAGGTCGTCGATCCATATCTGACCTGGAGCTGTCTATCCTTTAGGTAAGATGTAAACCATTTCAGGGTGGTGTTGTGTAGGCCTGCTTCTTCGAGTCTTGTTAGTAGGGTTGAGTGGCATACAGTGTCGAATGCTGCGGAGATGTCCAGGAATATCATGAGTACGCCCATTTTGGGTTGTCGATCGTTCTTAGCAGACTGTTGAATAGTTGTGTCAGTAGAGTTTTCATCTCCGTGGTTAGGTCTGAAACCATGTTGGTGTGGGTCAAGGGGGTGGTGTATGTCTAGATGTTGTTGTAGTTGATGTTGGACTACTTTCTCTATGATCTTTGCCAGGAAAGGGATGCTTGAGATGGGCCTGTAGGCTGCGGGGTCCGTTTTTGGTAGGATGGTCTTCTTTGGGATCGACGTACTGTGGCTAGTTTTAGTGAGTTTGGCATTATCCCTTCTGTGAGAGAGTTTTGTATGATCTTCTGTATTGTTTGTGTCAGTTTCTGCCTTTGATGCCTTAATCCATGATACTGGGCATGGGTCGGTGGGGGCGGTGCTGTTGTTGAGGTCAGTGATTATCTTTGATAGCTGTTCCTTTGACGGGGTGTTGAATGTACCCCAGCTTTGATTTCTTGAGGGGGTCCCTTCTGTAGTTGTCTTGTTGCTGCTTTTGGGTGGTGCAGTGAATTTGGTGGTAAGATAGTCTGCATAGGTCTGAGGATCTATCTGTTGTTCATTTCTGTTGAGGGGTTCCTTGGTGAGTTTCTTTATTACCTCGTAGAGTTCGCGGGGTTTGTTGGTGGATTGTAGGATGAGGTTTGTGTGGTATTGTTTCTTTGGTTGTTAATGAGGTTGTTGTAGTCGTTTTGTTTTGCCTGGTATTGCTTTTGAAGGGGGGTTGATTTATTGCGTCTCCAACGACGTTCCAGTTGTCTCAGTTCTCTTTTTGCTATGCGTATTGAGTTGGAGTACCATGGTGTGGAGCTGGGTCTTGTGGCACTGGTCTGTGTTTTGCGTTGGAGGGGTTTGGCGGCCGTTGATATGATGTCATTCCATTCAAGGATTTGCTCTTCTATGTCTGTCGTTTTAGTGGTGAGGAGATTTTGTGTGTCTTTTGTGAATTGCTCTTTGTTGAAGGATTTGAATCTTCTGATATGTGGTGGGTTCTCGTTGGGATTTCTTGAGGATTTTGCTTGTAGTTGAATCCGTATTAGGTAATGGTCTGACCAGGGTACTGGTGTGATGTGGGGTCCTGTTATGAGGTTCCTGGTGTTTAGGCTATTCGGGGTGAAGATGAGGACATTTAGAAATGTCCTCCATGTTCTTGTCAGAGTCCTGACGTATACCCTGAATTTGTACCTTCATAATATTAACTTGAGTAATAAAGTTTCAGCCAGTTGTTTGATAGCACACCAAATCGATTTGAGGGCTATCTGGCTTGGGGGTGCAAAGAAAACATCCAGAGCAGTCCCCCCAATAACCCCTTCCAGCTCAGCCATATCTCTCCTCTCCACACTGGACACACCAAACTGCCTCGTGTCCACCAACGCCAAGCCAGCATCAAGAGGATGTTGTTCCAGCAGGACCTGAAAAAAGAGCTCCTCAGTTCCTGGGTCTGGCCCCTGTTTCCTTGGTGGCATACCATCAGGACTACCAGCCAGAGATCGCTGCTCCAGAGAGGTCTTAGTATCCAGCTTTAATGAGCATCACACTCTGGAGGGGTAAGATCCATCCCTGATGAGGATGCCGAGCTTACCCACTGTGATGCCCCCTGCACTGGGAAAACTGCTCCTCCGTCACCAGTCCACCCCTGCTGTACATGCGGGTTAACTTTTCAGCAGCGATAGCTAGGCGCTATACTCATGCTAGCCGCCACCACTGTTTGTGCCCTATTTACATTCAGTTGGGGTTAGGGAAGACTTGGAAGTGTTTAGGACCTTTTCTGAACAGGGCCGGCCCATCCATTGAGCAAGAATGTTGTTTGCACAGGGCCCTGCGTTTCAGGGGGCCCCACGCAAACAACATTCTGCCCATCAGCCCAGGGAAAATTTAAAAAAAAAAAAAAACGCTGCTGCCGTGGCAGCAGCTTAAACATGTATCCCGGGGGGCTCCCCCCCCCCCCCCGCCTGCCCAGGAGAGTCCTCCCTTAATCACTCCCCTCAGCGCCGGCTTTCAGAGCCACGAAGGGAGAGTTTCCCTTTTGCGGCTCTGTTAAACCCGCCAGCGCTGATGGGAAACGCTCCCTTCGCGGCTCTGAAAGCCGGCACCGGAGGGGAGTGATTCAGGGAGGGCTCTGCTGGGCAGGCAGGGGGACCCCATGGGACACTTGATTCTGCTGCTGCCACGGCGGCAGCAGCAGCCAGTTTTGTTTTTTTTTTAGTTTCCCTGGGCTGATGGGGGAGGGGGTTAGGACTGGTAATGGGCTATTGGCTGATGGGGGGGGGGGGTAGGACTGGTAATGGGCTGTGGGGGTGTTAAGACTGAAATGGGGTGATGGGTTAGGACTGAAGTGGGCTGATGGGGTGCTTAGGACTGGTAATGGGCAAGGGGGGCTAGGACTGGAACTGGGCTGATGGGGTGGTTAGGGCTGGTAATGGGGCTATGGGGGGCTAAGACTGGAAATGGGCTGATGGGGGGGTTAGGACTGGAGGTGGGCTGATGGTTAGGACAGGCAATGGGCTATGGGGGGCTAGGACTGGAAATGGGCTGATGGGAGGGTTAGGACTGGTAATGGGCTGTGGGGGGGTCTAAGAATTGGAAATGGGCAAGGGGGTTGCTAGGACTGGAAATGGGCTGTGGAAGGGGGGCTTGAACTGAAAATAGCTGATCGGGAGGGCGGCTTGGAATGGAAATGGGCGGTGAGGGGAGGGAGCTAGGACTGGAAATGGGCTGAGTGGGGGTGGGGAGCTAGGACAGGAATGGGCTGATGGAGGGGCAAGGATATGACTGGAAATGGGCAGTTGGGTGGTGCTAAGATTGGAAATGGGCTGTGGTGGGGGCTTGGATTGAAATGGATTCATGGAGGAGCTAGAACTGGAAGTAGGCTCTTGGGCTTGGATTGGAAATGGACTGAGTGGAGGGGAGCTAGGATTGACATGGGCTGATGGTGGGGCTAGGTGAGGACTAGAAATGTTCTGATGGGGGGCTGGGATTGGAAATGAGTTGATGGAGGGACTCGGATAGGACTGGAAATGGATAGGGGAGCTAGGACTGGAAATGGCTGATGGTGGGGCTAGGATAGTACTAGAAATGGGCTGATGCGGGGACTAGAAGGGAGCAGATGCTGGGTGGGGCTGGAACTAGAAGAGAGCTGATGTTGGAGGAGGATTAGAATGGGATGGGGCTGGGAGAGTGAAATGGAGATGGGAAATATATTTTGTGGGGGAGGGAAGACAAATCTACAATTGGCCGGGTATTGGGAGAGTAAGTGGGGACTGAGGATGGAGGGGTAAAATTTGGGTGGATGAAAAGGAATGAGTAAAGAGCAAAGGAGAAAGATTAGTATGTTAAAGCAGATGTATAGAGGAATGGAAAAAAACTAGAAGAGAGAAGAAAGGACAAATGGACAGCAGACGATGGAGAGTTAGCAGAAGACACGAAGAAACCAGAAGAAAGTGGCTGGAGCAATTGCAACTGAAAAAAATGCACAAAGGTAGAAAAAATCTCTCTTTATTTTGAATTATTAACTGGAATATGTCAGCTCTGGGAAATGTGCATCATTAACGTTTGCGCTTTATTTAGTACAAGAGGAAATGTGATGGCGAGAGTGTATCTGAGTCTATGGATTGGGAAGAAAAACAGTCATTTACCTTTAAAGAGAGAGACAGGCAAGAAAGCTGTAGCTCAAACTGCAGGCAGAGAGAAAAAAAAACACACGTAGTTGCCGAGTGCAGACCACGCCCAAGCTCTGCTAATCCAGAGGCAGCTTGGAAGTTAATAAGAAACACCTGGGGGAAGGGCAGTGCACGGTTTCAGGCACACTCTTATAAACCCCAGGGAATAGAAGGAAGAGAGAGCACACAGGAAGGAAGCACCAGGAAAACAGAAGAACGAGAATCACCAGAGACAGCACTGAGTGAAGCAGCACACAGGAAGGCAGCATACTGGGAAGGAAGAGAGTCACATGAGGGGCCTAACCAGGGAGAATGCTGAAGAAAGCAGTGGGGTTTCTCCGAGGTGAAAGCTATGACCCAGAAGGAAGCCAGTACGACAGGGGAATTACATCTGGTTCTGGATATAGGAAAGCTGTGCCTGGGAGGAGTGCTGACAAGGAGCAAGATACAGTAGCAGCAGTTTATGAACCTGCTGAGAAACTGCCTGCTCCAAAAAGGTGCGTGAATAAACCTGTACCAAAAAGTAACTTGAGCCAGTTAGAGGCATTCTCCATGGACTGCAGGACTGCGTCAGCCACACTTGGTGACGTCCTCCGGGCGGCGCCAATTTCGGAAGTGCTCTCAAGTCTCAGGATCTGAGCGTGCCCCAGGTAGCCCACCCTCCCGGTTCCCGCCCCTAGCCTGGCCAGTTCTTGTTCTTTCCGCCTTTGCCAACAAGACGGATCTGCTCTCCACTCCTTCCATCTCATCAGAGCATTTAAACAGCAATAGTCAATACCGGCAAATGCTGCCAAACAGGGTTCAAGAAAATGGTTGCGCTGCAGTAAGAAGCTGATCTCGCACAAATTTACACGACGCGTCTGCTTACGCTGCTTAGCGACCTTCCTTCATTAACTGCGAGACTGCTGGTCGCCCCCTGCATCAAGATGGCCAGGAAATCCAAGAGTTCACTCCAGCCAGGCACGATTCTCTCATGCCCAGCCTGGTGGAGGCAAAGCGGTCCCGCTGGTGGCCTCTACTGTCTACGTCCAGCACACGCCGGTCTGCTTGTCATGGCCTCAGGATGTGCCCTTGCCCCTTAGGGCCTTCATCCACCGTTTCTGGACTGTACGGGTGCCGCCGGCGGCCATTGCCTGTCTCTGGTCGCCCTGCCTCGGCGAGACCCTCACTTGCCTTCTATAAATTTCATTCCAGACCTGCCATCTGACTGTGCGCGTTTGACACCGCGATCGGACTAAGGGGGGGGGGGGGGATATGCGGTTGCTACACGCGGGGCTCAGGAAAGATGGACGCTCGGTGAGTTCCCTGCCTTCTTTCTTCTTCCAGTGCTGGGCTGCCCCCTTTTGCCGGCTCCCCTGCCGCTTAAGCTCCACCGCTCCAAGCATTCATCTCTCCTCGACGCTTGGGCGCCAATCCTCTGAATCGCCTGCTGCGTTGCTCGGCTAGCCCGCATGAGCCCAACAGACATCATCTTCTTCTTCGGACGCCAGGATTATCCACGTCAATCGGGCCTCGTCTCCAGGATGCCTGCCGCGATGCGGAAACTCGAGCGCGAGTCCAGAGCCCCAACGATACGACCTTGTTAAGGCATCCAATCGCAAGGCAGTCCTGCAAGCTAGGGATGGACCAGGAACGTTTCTGGCTCTCCGTTGCCCGGCGCCCGGGGCTCCCACAAGAAAAAGAAAATAAGGCGCAGACATGTGCATCTTCCTCGCAAGCTCCTTCTGACTCTTAGCAACCTGCCAACTCAGAAGGGACGGGAGGGGGGGGGGGCCACTCGGATTACATGTACCACACTGGATTGTTCACTCGAGGCATCACCCTCTAGGCGCAGATCGGCGGCTCGGGCCCACAGAAGTGCCTCTACTTATTCCAACCCTGGGGCTAACCTCTTCAGCTTATCATCCAACTGCCTAACGCCAGACTTGTTCAGCAAGTAACAGCACCCTCTCTCAACGTTGTGCTGTTCCTGCTGAAACCTCCTTATCCTTGGGACCCCCTCCATCTACACGGCAGTGGACTCCCCTCGCACAGGGGCTAGAAGGCCTTCAGCACCTCCTCAGTTGGCAGTTCTCTCCCTCAGTACACGCTCTGTCAGAAGAAACCAGAGAGAGGAATGCGGCGGTCGTGAGGGGTGTCCGCTGCCAATCGGACCAGACGCTCCTCAGCGCCGATGTCAGTGCCCGCTGAAAAGCATGAGGGCACTCAACCTCCTCCATGGGGATCTAACCTAGTCCCAATTATCCTCAGGGCAAATTGTCGAGGCCAACATTGGGCTTTAACCTCCCCCAACGCCCCGGAGGATGGGTGCAGAACCCGGAGCGGTACTCAAATACCTTCACTACCCCAAAAAACCACCCTTCAGCCTTGCCTTGCTGGCACGCGGTTCAAGCTTGAAAGAGACCCACTCGAGCCCTTTGGTCTCACCACTGGCTGTCAATGGCGTGCAACCTCGCAGGAGGCTAGATCTCTAAGTACCTTAAAAAAAATTTTTCAGCCATTCCACCAGGGTTTGGAGAAACCGGCAATTGCCATCATCAATCTCATCGTTGTATCGGCTCAGCCTTCTTAAGAAAACGCAAGTCATCGCACACCCCCCACACACCAACCAACCCCACACGCCCACACTTCGGACGAGATCACAAGCTGCTCGACGAACATCGGGAAAGAAGGTTTTTCAAGGGGCCATGGCTCTACGTCTAAAAGAATCAGTGGCCGCCCAACCAATTTCAACAGGTCCTTTTTCAGGGACACTCTGTGTTAGCGAAAAATATCTAGTTATATGCCGTTACTCCGTCGATCTACCTAAGGAGTCACAGGTCGCTCACTTCCTGCCACTGCACATCAATGATATGACCGAAAATGGCAACAAGTCACATGGCCAGCATCAGCCTTCGACGCCTTCGATACGATCGGTACATACAGGCGGGCACAGCGGATATCCGCAAGGAGATGGTGCATGGCTCAGGGGCGATCCAGACTGAGGGCGGACTCTCACGAAAAGATTGCCGACGAACAAACACTCCCTGCGCTGGGCGAATCTCTCTTCGGAGAATAAAAGTCTCGGACACGGTAAACAATATGAAGGAGCGAACTGTCAATAGCCTCTGCAAAGCCCTGGTCAAATAGACGGGTTCGTGAGGCGCGGAAATAATCGGTCCGCACCCTCAAAAAAAACACTTACCAGACGGAAACCCTATGAGCAGCTATCAATAAAGAAATACTCTTCCAGCAAGAAGTGGCAGGAGGCTCCAGGTAGCAAGTCCAACTCTCTACCTACGCACGGACCCTCTCACTCAAGAGCGCCCAGCTTTCCAGAGAGAACATAAGCAGAAGAAGACGGCTGCGAATCTACGGCAGACGGGCACTAAAGGCTGGGTCCTTTCTTTTTGAGCAACTATGGGTCGACCCCCGCTCCTAAATCGGGGGGGGGAGGGGGGGCGCCTCTCCTTCTTCCTCTCCGGAATGGGAGAGGATCACTCTCTCAGCGAGAACTCCTTGGGTCCTGTGCGGAAATTCCTCCACCACAAATGATACCGCATATGTTATTTCATCCCCACCCTTCCAGCGCAGGCAGACCCACCACCAGGGACACCTCTCGCCACACCTTCACAGCGGGCGCGCATGACAATGGAGGCTGATACTCTTACTGTCGTCGCAATGCGATAGAACCAGTCCTCACTCATTACCCGAGATCAATAGGCAGGCCTTTTACCTCAAGTATATTTCCTGCATTCTCGAAGAAATCGGCGTCGGGGTATGCCCGCATTCTTGGACCTGCGGCAAATTAAACAAATTTGTCAGCGCAGGGAGAAGTTCAGAATGTACCCTCCCTGTCAATTCCATCCTCCCTCTGATACAGACAGGTCGGATTGGCTCGCATCCCTGGATCTGCAGGAGGCTTACACACACTAGTTCAGCATCCACAGTGAAAACACAGGAAGTTCCTCTCTCCAATTCGCAGGTGCTGGGGCAGCGCATATCTAGTAGCAGAGGTTCTCACGCTTGGTCTCCGCTTCGGACTGTCCCCGGGGCCCGCATGGCGTATTCAGTCGAAGTGTGTGGCAGTAGTCTAGCATGCCCACGCGTCCGCAAACAAGACATTGCGGTGTTTCCCATACGCTGGACGACTGGGCTCATCTCAGGCAGCCCTCTCTTCAGGAGCTGCTAGCATGGTCGCGCTTCACGACTATCCATCACCTTGATCTCATCCTCCCTGGGATTTGTCATCAGCTTACAGCAGTTAAAATCGCCAACTTCGTCCTTTTCTTCAACATAGAAAGGGAAGAAGATTGGGGATGGAGATTTATGCGGAGCTAGTCATCGAGCACTCAAATCTCTCGAAAGCCTACCTTCCACATCAGAGAAGGCTGGGACGCGTCAGCTCTCTATCTGCCAAAATAGCAGCTCTGCAGCGAAACCCCCATCAGCTCGATCCACTGTTACGCGCTCCTGGGCATGCATGGCAGCCACAACCTGGCGGTAATCCCGATGGAAAGAATGCAGTATGGGCATGCTTACAGTGGCATCGTCCGAACCTCACTGGAACCAACACTCACAGCTCGTGTCTGGCCTCAAGGATCCCGAATGAACGCTCCCCAGTCAGGTCACTAACTTCCACTGGTGGATGCCTTACCCAGTGTAACGCTCTCCGTGTGTCAAGCCCATCCATCCAGCCCAACTACCAGGGCAAACCCTCACCACTGGGGCGGCCTTCCTGCTCTGGCTGGTGGAGCGCACTTCGGTCAACTCAGTACTCAAGGAGCTAATGGTCCCAGAGCGAGCGGAAGCTGGCTGGCATCAAAACTGGCTGGAGCTAAGAGCTATCGAAATTACAGGCCCTCCAAAACCTTCCTGGGCCGGGCACCTACGGGGCACACTTCCATCCTCATCCAGATGGAGCAAACCAATGCGGCTAATGCTCCTTTACCTGCAACAAAGTCAAGGGGGCACAGGCTCTCGCCTCCTGCGCTTTGCAAGGAGGCGCTGGCGCTCTGGACGCTAGACCTGAAGTAAGCAAATGCTGGCTACGGCCGCCTCTTATCCTTCTCCGCCGGGGAGACCATGAAAGCGTCCTGGCGGACTAAACTAGAGCATGCAGCTACCGGCCCACACGGAATGGGCTCGCTCTCTCCCTCCGCAAAGGAGGTTGCCAACACCCTCTTCTCTAAGGTGGGGAGTTCCGGAGGGGTTCGACGCTCTTCGCTCTCCGAGGAGAAAGGCCCAAATGCACGTCACAATTCTGGCTTCGGGCTCGAGATATTACTACCGCATCCAACAAGAGACCTTTTTTTTTTTTTTTTTTTTTTTTTTTTTGGAGGATGGCATTCGGACTTGTATCTGGGGGGAAGTGGTCCTCTGGTGTATGCCTTCAGCTCTCGCGACCCCTCTCTATCCCATGCGGGACACTTGGCAAACGTCATTATCCAGGACAATCCACAATGTAATCGCTCAGTAGTTGCCTCACTGGGCGCTACGACAAATGTGGTTCACACCTCCATGGACGGTCTTGGCAGCAAGAGGGATCGCAATTCACCTATACCGCTTTAGCCTCCGGACGCTTCTAATGCAAAAAAGAATGGTGTCGGGACTCACCGAGACACCGCAACCTCAAAGGCCCTGTTGCTCACGTGCCTGGACGTTGAGCGGTATGAACTTTGCTGTCTTCTCCATTCTCCCCTCAGAGGGTGCAGAAAAGTGGTCCTGGCAGCCGTCGGAGGCCTTCCACTAGAAATGTCTTATGGCCTCAAATGGAAACGATTCAGCCTCTGGTGTGCGGCGCGAGGCACCTGGCTTGACCCGTCCACCTGCCCAGTCAGCCGCATCTTACAGTAGTGTCCTGTTCAGTGCTCCCTCGCTGATCTCGGCCTCTCAAACACAATTCAATCGGCTATGCGCGAGTGCATCTCTCCGGCGGTTCATTAGCGGCTCTCTTCCACGCGCCCAAGTTGAGGGAGCCGACATCCTTGTTGCGACGTTTTTCTGGTCGCCCTCACGGGCGCGCCTGCATGAAAGGGCTGTCGAACGCTAGCGGCCTCCGGTGAGGGCTCCACCCCGTTTCCTTCGTGGGGACCTATCGGTGCTGTCCTCCATGCACCGCCCCTACTGGCAGGCTCCTCAGTTCGGAAACCGCATGCAGGACGCGCAGACGATAAAATACGGTCTCCTGGAAAACACTACTTTCCTGGTGACCATCGCCTCGGCGTCGTAGGATGGATCAGCGAACTCCAAGCTCTGGTCGCCCACGAGAATATCGCTCCTATATCACACAGCTCCACCAGGACCGACTGCCATCCCTGAGGTGACGCAACCCGCAGTATTCGTACTTTGCAAAAGTCGCCCATCGGTGTCTCCAATGTCAACTCAGTCCTATCGGAACTGCCCTCACTTTGTTCTCGGAGTCCACGACGTCACTTCAGAGGAGGTAACGGCATCGCCATACCTTGAAGACTGTCTCCGTGCCTTGCGGATCTACCCTAGGCCCAGGAAACCAGAGCCGCTCGTCGGAAAGGCGAGCAGCTGTTCATTCTCCTTTGATCCCCACAGGCGGTGGACAGGCAACCGTTCACGAAAAAAGGACCCTATGCTCCATTGGGTTCGCCTCCCGTGCGTCTCCGTACTGCCTCGACGTCCAACTGGCTGAATCATCGCGCAGAACAAAGTGGGACGCTTCATCACGCTGACGGAGCGGTTGCGCCGAGCCTCCATAGCCAACTCTATCGGTCAGTTCCCCTAACCTGACATCTGTTAAAGCAGCCACGGGCGCATCCTAGCCTCAACAGGTTGCCAGAAACGATTACTGTCCTAGACTCTCCGGTCTCAGGGAGGGCTGCGCGGTTGGCAATGCCGGTCCCGCGCTCCGCCCTTCATTCCACCTCCTCAGGCTAGGATGTGAGAGGCACGGGCGTGTCTTGACACACTTTCGCGAACTCCATGCACCAATTCACTGATAGTACATGCCTGTACTGTTCTCTGTTTGCACTCTGTTGATTGCTCTGTTACACATTACTGTTTGGCATGCAAAGAGAAAGAAAAAAAAAAAAAATCATTTTGGCACTATGCTGATTGCCCTGTTTGGCATCACTGTTGTTGCAACTGTTTGCCCTGACTGCACTGTTGCATATTGTTGAGCCGTGTAATGTTCTCAGGCACATGTTGTCTACTCTCCTTACTACTATTGTACTGGTCACCTACGTTGCCGGCCCTGCATTGTTCCAGTAAAAACAGTTTTGCTCTGGCATTGGTAGCCTTATATTCATGCCTCCCTCCTCCGCACGCCTGCAGGCGCGCTGGCGCACAGCTCGAGAGTCATCAAGTGTGGCTGACGCAATCCTGCAGTCCATTGGAGAAAGCGAGGTTACTTACCTGGAACGGGGGTTCTCCTTGTGACAGCAGGATCAGTCAGCCACACGTTCCCGCCGGTTCGCTCCCCTGGAGGATGTCTGCCTGAAGATTCCGCTCCCCTAGCTCGGGTTATCAAGCTGGGAAAACAACTGGCTGGCCAGGGCTAGGGGGGTCGGGACGCCTGGGAGGTGGACTACCTGGGCAACGCTCAGAATCCTGAGCTTGAGAGGTCGACTTCGTCCGAAATTGGCGGCCGCTCCGGGATGATGTCACGCAAGTGTGGCTGAACGGTTATCCTGCTTGTCCACGGTATAACAGTCCCCACTTACAGGTAAGTAACCTCGCTTTGTGTCAGTTACTGAAGGGAAAGAATCTCCTACGATGGCTTGGGGAAGAAAACCTGTGGGGGTCATAAGGAAAAAGCCTCACTGGAGGAAAATGTTAGGGAGCTTTTAGAAGTATTTAGAGCTGAGTTTTTTGGTCAGGGTGACCTGAAATGCTATAGTTACCAGACTTCAAGTGTTATGAGGAGATGCAAATAGATCCCTATGATCTGACAAGGGGTCAGAT